>JAWDGP010001738.1:290000-512500 GCA_033675545.1 Elysia crispata | reverse complement strand
CTCGTTTTAATTTTTTGCTAAAAATCTTTAGTGAATTTATAATGATGTATTGAGCAATTACTTATTTGACCCAGGCAGATAGGATCATGAGGAATAATCGAATCTTAAATAATTAATTTACCGATTTACAGATTTACCAATTTAGTTGGAACAGGACTCGTAAACTCAAAGTCTTCAGCATTTTTGAATCATGTTTTGCCAAGCAGCCACAAAAGTACGCCACCTCTAAATTTTAATGCGTTAAGTCGAAACGTTTAATACATTTGTAAAACTAAAACGTGGTTCGTTGAGTTTAGTGTAATCATTTAAACGTAACAACTCTCAGGAACATTGGGTGCCATTAATACTAAGTTATGAAAGTGAGAGTTAGTGACATTAGGTTACGTTAGAACCAGGTGACCCAATTTGTGATTGTGAAAAAGAAATCAAAGACATATTATATCAAATGATTCAATATTTTCAAATCCTAACAAAAATTATAGATGTTTTATATTAGAATACTGGAGGCATAGCCAAGATTGTTACACGGCTTACACTAAACAGGGAGAGGGATAGAATATGCACAGCTGCAAGGGTTAATGGATAAAGGAACATGGGCATGCACAGCTGCATGACTTTTTTGTTTTAGTAGATATATGCACAGCTGCATGACTTTTTTGTTTTAGTAGAAATATGCACAGCTGCATGACTTTTTTGTTTTAGTAGAAATATGCACAGCTGCAAGTTTAGTGAATATAAATTATGACTATGTACAGCTTTAAAGGTTTGTGGATATATGGACATATGCACAGCTATAAGGTTTAGTGGATATATTACAGTGATACATGCACAGCTGCAAGGATTAGAGGATATAGACTATGCACAGCTGCAAGGGTTAGAGGAAATATGGCAGTGATACATGCACAGCTCCAAGAGTAAGTGGATATGATTATGGTCATGATACATGCACAACTACAAGGGTTTGTGGATATGATACAAACACAGCTAATAGATATTTGGTACGGACATTTTCACGGTTGAAAGGGTTAGACAGTATATTGGTATGGTACATGCACAGAATCTATTATAAAGTCTCTTCTATTCTTTCTATGAAACAAGGCTTTTAAACTGCTTTACTTTGAAATACATAAATAAATTGTTTTTATTGTTTACGGTATTTTTTTTTTTTTTTGGCATGAGAAATATGATAATCTGTCGTATTAAGCCAAATTGCTGAAGGTAACTAACAATTTATAGGGTAATAACGCTTTATGTTTTGTTTTGTTTTCGTGTTTTTTTTTTTTTTTTGTTTTTTTTTTTTTTTTGACTTTTTTTTCATAACGCATAAGCAAACCAAAGGAGTGCAAAAAAAAAAAAAACAGAGGAGGCGAGCAACCCAGACCAGAAAGGCAAACAACATGAAGAAGGTTACTATAACGTGTTACCTACATGTACAGAGGACGCGGTACTGACTGGCGTATACGTCACACCACTGACCTGACGTGACGTATGGCTTCGCGGACCGTACAGATCCTCACCCCGCGGGCTGGAGAACGTGGACAGTGCTGCAGGAGGTTCGGACCTCACGTTACTGTCCAGACTGAAACTGACCGCTTTGCCTTTGGGGAGGTTACTCTGGTTTTGCGTGTGAATGTCTTGGAAGGGTGGCCTCACCTGGAAGAAGGCGCCGTCATCGTCGTCCGAGGGAGCGCACGGGATGAGGCCGTTGCTGGACGGGCTGGAGAGGTTGTTGAGAGGGTAGGTGGGGGCCGGTTTATCCCTGGGAGAGCCCAGTCCCTTCTCGTCCTCGCTGAGACTGTCCGGAGTGGTCAAGTTTTTAAACCCAACATGCTTGGGCCCGCCCAGTCCACTGCTGCCTCCAGCCCCAGCTTTCCGCCGACTGTTGCGGTCTTTGTGAAACACGACACAGATGGCCACGATAATGACGGTGGAGAAGATGAAGGTCACCGCGGCGACGACGGCCACGATGATGATGTAGTCCTCCTGCCTGTCCTTGTCTGACTTATTAAAGTCCAGAGTAAGGTTGCTGTACTGGACATCCACGCGAATGGCTGTGTTGTTGTAGCGGGGAGGTGACCCGCGATCAGACACAATCACACCCACGTTATACTGACGATGGTTCTTGAGGCGCTCCCCATCCGATATTCGGAACTCTCCCGAAATCTCGTCAATCTCGAAAGCGCTGTCCTCATTACCCGAGACTATAGTGAATTTGAGACTTCCGTTATCTCCAGCATCATCGTCATAAGCTATGATCCTACTGAGCACGACACCAGTTTCCGGCACGCTAGAGATGAGGACAGTGTGGTTGCGAGACCTGGGGAACAGGATCATCGGGCTGTTGTCGTTGATGTCTATGATGTCTACCACTACACTGGCGCTGGACATGAGCGGAGGGTTGCCCTTGTCTCGGACCATCACGGAGAAAGAGTAGTTCACCCGCTCCTCTCTATCCAGTTTCTCTGAGCTCTGAATGGAACCGTTGGGGAGAACAGAGAAAACCCTGTCCGCGCCGTCCAGAGAGGCCGTGAAGTGGAACTCTAGCTGACCGTTCAGTCCGGAGTCAGGATCCCTAGCGGTCAACTCGCCGACAATCCTGGGGCCGCCTTCCACTTCCTCGGACGTGCGGATAGTGAAGACTTTCTTTGTAAATTCAGGCGCATTGTCGTTGACGTCTTCTACTGTTATGGACACGTCGGCTGAGCCCTGGTTTTGTGGGTCGCCACGGTCCGTGGCGTAGACCTTAAAGTTAAGAGCGCTACGAGTTTCCCTGTCTAGAATTCCCACGGCAGACAGGACTCCGCTCGCTCGATTGATGCTGAAGTACTGCAAGTAGTCGGGGTCGATGCTGTAGACGATGGCACCGTTTAAGCCGATATCCTTATCTGTGGCACTGACTTGCAAAACATACTCTCCGTTTTTTCTGCCCTCTCTAATTGTCCTCTGGTAGGTTTTCTGTGTAAACTCGGGCGTGTTGTCATTAGCATCTTCGACCTTGACCGTGACGCTGGCAGAAGCGTTGAGTGGAGGACTTCCCTGGTCCAAGCAGACCACTGTCAGATTGTAAGATGCTCGGACTTCTCTGTCGACCACTCCCTGCAGCACGATCTGGTAGCCCTTGTTAGGGATTGTCTCCATCCGAAATATATCGCCACTGGATATCTCGCAGTTTACTTGGTCGTCTCCATCATCGCTCACAACTACAAACGCGACAAACAAGTTCCTTCCACCAGGCTCCTTCACTGACACTGAGTTCTTCTCAGAATGGGCTCCTACTGTAGTGATGGAGACCTGGGGCGCCACGTTACCAGTATTCATGACATTTACAGTCACAATCGTCTGGGTTTTGAGACGAGGACTGCCGGAATCCTGGGCTTCTACGATAAACTCTGAGACTCCTGACTGGAGAGGTCCAACAACCGAAATCTCACCAGACGAGGAGTTGATGCTGAACACGCCATCCAGTAACGGTTTCTGGACGCTGCTGAAGTCGTAGGTGAGTCGAGCGTTTGTACCGATATCAGCGTCAGTGGCTGACACACGCACGATGACCGTTGATGGTGGAGTGTCACGGTCGATGGTGACACTGTATGTCGCGTTTTCAAACACAGGATCGTTATCGTTCTGGTCTGTCACGTGGACTGTGACAGAGAGAGTTTGTGACATGGGCGGAATACCGCCGTCATAGGCAGTTATCGTGAACTCATACGTGTCTCGAACCTCTCTGTCTAAAGATTGGAGAAGCTTCAGGTCGATTTCTGAGCTGCCATCCAGAGTCTCTGATGAGGTTAGCTGGAAGACATCCTGAAAATTGCTTAAAGTATAATTTTTGACGTTGAATTCCGGCTTGTAGTCTCTGTCTGTGGCTCCACTGATCTTCAGAACTGCGTCAACAGAGTTTCTCTCGGGGATTTCCAGACTGACACTTCTTGTTTTAAACGACGGCGCATTATCGTTGACATCCAGTATCCGGAAATGGACAGTAACAACTCTTGAGTCAAATTCGGAGGGTGTCTGCGGTGAAGCCAGAATGTTGATCAAGAAAATGCAGTTTTTCACAGCGAAGCAATGCTCCTCTCTGTCAATCCTCTTAGCCACGTAGATGCTTCCTCCAGTGTGGCTGATGTTAAACAGGGAAGCTGGCGGTGTGGCCTGGCTCAGGATGTCATACTTGAGAGACTGCTTCTGTCGGTCAGTGAGGTCCGAGAACAGACTGACCACCTGAGACACGCTGCCCACAGGAGAGTTCACTGGAAGCTCCTCTGTTATGTCATACTTCACGTCTGCGTCTTGGGCGCAGATCAAGCCGGTTAGCATGAAAATAAGGGAAATAACTCCTAGGATGTCACGCAATAATACTGTTGTTGAATGCATCTTGAAAACCTGTTAATTGTTAGGACCTTCTCTCATATAACTGACGGGCTGTTTATTCTTTTCAAAGGAATATTCTCTTAGCCCTAGAGACTCATGTTCAGTGATGAGCATTTACTTCAACTGCTGTGCAGACCGTCGAAAACCTTTGTAAAATAACTAACTTTTTGTTTAAATAAAATTGAAAAGCCAGGAAGGAGAGGAGTGCATGGTACAAGGCTTCCTCTATCCTTTTTTAACCCCTGTATATCTGACAAACATTCCACAGCTTGTTTCTCCTGCTAAGTATGATTGGCCTGTTTAAGCTCTGAAATCCGAGATATGCGGTCCTCTACAGACAACTGCCTCTGTGGGATTCACACGGGCATCTGCTCTGCGTTGTTTATTCCCGGGGTTTAGAGCAGCCAAAACAAGCAGTGCTGAGTTTGTCAGCGCCGTAAGCCTGTGTTGACCTGTCCCAGATCGGCCTCTCCTCGGTCTGTGCGGGAGCAGCGAGTGTTGGTCTAGAGGGGAAATCTCTACAAACAGGCTGCAGCTCTGTGGTACATCTACTGCAGGAGTCGTGTCATTTACAGTAGGGACACCACAAGGATGGTTGTCAAGGAGAAACCTTGATGTAACCCTCAATGGCACTGAGATGTTGTAGGTGTAGATCTGATGTCACACTTGATCTGATTTATCAATCACACTTGAGAACCCATTTGTATCCTCCTTTCTTAACTAAGACATCGAAAATCATCAGCGTGCCTGCATTAAACAGGAGACACATTCAGGCTGCAGTCTAATTGTTTCAGACTTCAGCAGTGTCTGACACACTGCAGGCAACTGTTAAAACTATTTTCTGTCACGTGACGCAGCAAATGGGGCTGAAGAGATTGAAACTTGGATGAATCTGTTAGTGACCCAGTGAGGGCAATAACTCCACTCAATCTTTCTTGTCAAGGGAGCTAATTATCTTATCTTGCACGGGCCTACCGTGTGTCCGCTGGTTGGACGGAGAAGAGCTCGTGGTATCTGGTGAGGAGGAAGGGAGAAAATGGGAGAATAGAAAGTTGAACATTTCGCCCAGTTAAGTCCTATCAAAATGTACACATAAGGTTTGTTTAATTTGTCTTGAGCTCAGTCAAATAGTCAGATGCCACAATCACTGTAGACATCTCTGTGCCGGGTATGTTTCTAAGGCTTGTAATGTTTCAATATTGACAGAAGAAATACAACCATTAATACCAAATTTTCTGATGAAATCAAAATTTAATGATTATGATATAAGAAAAGAATCGAAACAAAATTCTTTCTTCATTTTAAACTAAATTATTTTTTGTTTGATATAGGCCGTCTACTACAACATTATCCTCATTATTTTTGTTTGATATAGGCCGTCTACTACAACATTATCCTCATTATTTTTGTTTGATATAGGCCGTCTACTACAACATTATCCTCATTATTTTTTTGTTTGATATAGGCCGTCTACTACATTATCCTCATTATTTTTTGTTTGATATAGGCCGTCTACTACAACATTACCCTCATTATTTTTTGTTTGATATAGGCCGTCTTCTACAAGATAATCCAAGTTTTCTTGCATACAAAAGGCAAGCCCCGTTGTGCAAGGTATAACTGAAAAGATCTCATTGAGGGGCTCGAACCTTCGAATAATGTCGCCCTTCAGGTCTTTATATGTCCCAGATGTTCTAACGCCACAGCCACCGGCGCTTCTACACAAAATAGCAATGATAATGGTAACAACAATGATAAGAGTGATGAGGATGATGATGATGATGATGATGATTATTACCATTCTAATATGCTATCTTAAAGGAAAATAACACAATAATAAAAACAACAACAAAAGTGAGAGAGATAGTTATGTTGATAAAATAGTCAGAGAAAAAAAATTTTTTTTTATCACTAACCCTCTTTTATCATTTTGTTTCACAGAATTATACATGTATTCACTCAGTGTCGAAGAAACTATTATAGCTAGATGTATTATTGTTAGATGCGGCTTAACGCAAAAAAAAAAAAAAGCAAAACAAAACAAAGCAAAACGAAAGCAGCTTTCGATATAGCAAGCGGTAATGGCTAACGCACAACATGCAGAATGCAACAAAAAAAAAAAAATCACACTTTAAAGACGAAATTCAAGAATTTTGTTTTTCATTTAGTAAAAGTAAGTATAAATTCTCACCAGAAAGACCAAGAAAACGCGTTTTAATCTTACTACATAAAAAGTGAATATGGGTACTCTGGATTGTATTCATAAAAAATTATATCCATTTTGAAGAAAAAAAAGAGTTGAGAAATCTGATACCAAATCTAATAAACATGTTTCTCTTCGGGAGAAAGATCCAATTAGAAAGTTACTTGAGCTGGTAAAATTCACTTAATCACCGGGAAGCCCACGCTATGATTGTTCTGATGGAGGGGATGCTCCATCAAATGCCAATTTAGGAAAGAGGGATGGAGGGCTAGGAGAAAAAAAGGGAGAGAGTTCAATACCGAGGAATAAAAGACAAAAAGAGTCTTGCATTCCCATGTGTCACGCGAAATGTCCTCACAGATTGTGTGTGGAACAGACCGCTTGCCTTTTTGTGTCCAGTTTCATCCTCATTGCTGTTTGTGAGGCTTCGTTCTGTCACTCTTACCCGCCCTCCCAAAACCACACTTCCTCTCTCGCTCTGTCTATACCTCTTATTCTCTCTTCTTTTTCCCGTTCTCTCACACAATTCAACATTCTTTTCCTTCTTTTCTTCTCGAAATCGTCCACTTTTTATCGACCTTTAACTTTTTCTTTCTATCTCTAAACAAATGTTTCTCGCGTCGTTCTGTCTCTCACTCACTCTCTATTCCTCTGTTTGATCTACTCCTTTCTCTTATCTCGTAATTGATTTCTTTTATTCTATTCCCCAAAACGGTTCTCATTTTATTTTTTCTCATCCTTCCTGTCGCTTCTCTCTGTCTTTGACTGTTCTTTCCTATTCTGTTATTATATTTTTACTCTCTCTCTCCCTCTCTCTCTCTCTCTCTCTCTCTCTCTCTCTCTCTCTCTCTCTCTCTCTCTCTCTATCTATCTCTCTCTCTCTCTCTCCATCTCCCTCCCTCGCTTAACGGTCTGTTTTCTAAAGAAATTTCGAGCATCATCTGTATTTAAGCTGTTAATCACAAGAGACAAGAACTGGTGCATCTGTCCCTCCACTTTCACCCCTTCCCCTCTGCCTCTTCGTGAATCCCTCGCGCCAGACTTGGCGTGCGCGGCCGGAAGCTGGTGAGAGTTGTGCGCCCCTAGAGACCCCCCCTGGCCAATAACTATTCATGAGACTTCCAGATCCCGGCTAGCAGCAGCATCACATTCGATTTGAGCCTGGGATGTCTCCGGCTTAATGCTCTGTCTCCCTCTTCCGCTCCATTCTCCTCTACCTCTCCTTGGTAGATTCTTTCTTTACCCGTTACACCTCTGGAACGCTTTACTGCTCTTCTTCTTCTTCTTCTTCTTCTTCTTCTTCTTCTTCTTCTTCTTCTTCTTCTTCTTCTTCTTCTTCTTCTTCTTCTTCTTCTTCTTCTTCTTCTTCTTCTTCTTCTTCTTCTTCTTCTTCTTCTTCTTCTTCTTCTTCTTCGTCGTCGTCTTTTATTATTATTATTATTATTATTATTATTATTATTATTATTATTATTATTATTATTATTATTATTATTATCATTATTATTATTATTTTCTGCTCTTTCTCTCATTCTCTCTTCGATCTTTGATGTATGCAACTTTATATTTCATAACAATTTTTTTTGTAATTTTTAAGTTTTTAAAGAATTTATTACAATATCTTATTCCTTCCACTTTGATCAAGCAAAAGATTTTACTGAGTATATCTTTTATTGTTTTTTTTTTTTTATATTGTTCAAGTTGTCTCATGTGAAGTTGCAATTGTCATTTCTAATATGACCCTCTTAATGATTCAGATAAATATCATCTCCCACAAACGCAAATGGTTAACATACGATGCAGAGCTGAAAAGTGAAGCATGAAAAGTGAAAAGAGGAACATTGGGATAGAATAGAGAAAGAAAATTATTGATACTTCTCAGTTTACTAGGTAAGGTGACAGTAAGTTTTCAATGCCTTGTTTCCTACTCGATCCAAAGATTTATAAGCAAAACTTGGCATTACAAATATGGAACCGGACTCGAAAAATAAAGGAGAGAGTGAGCATGAAATACAGAGCAATGTCTTGCAGAAAAGATGTCGAGGAGATAACATAATCAGAGAATGGAAAGGAGAAATCGGGGAGAGGCGCTCATTCCACAGACGTACCGACACGATGAGGGCAGGTCAATGTTTATGAGAGAGGTCGAATGGCCGAATAAAAAAATAAAGGCCCGTCAATAAAAAAAAATATCCAATTGCAATAAAGGCAATGGCTGTTGCCTGGCTACTAACACGAACAATGAATTAAATCATATTTTTTATGAAGCATTTGCAAAAAATGGCGGAGAGATTTTTTTGTTTTACTTTTCTTCTTGTTACATGTGCCTGCATGCCTTTGTCACGAACAAT
The DNA here is from genome assembly GCA_033675545.1 of Elysia crispata. Lineage (NCBI taxonomy): Eukaryota > Metazoa > Mollusca > Gastropoda > Plakobranchidae > Elysia > Elysia crispata. Next base: position 503,578 of record JAWDGP010001738.1, on the reverse strand, counting down.
TTCTCACTGCTCTTGGCAAGTTGCATGTGAGGCGACTTTAATTGGAATGGCAAAAGTTGCAAGGAAATTTAGTTATAAAAGACGTTGCCAAGTTTCATTGCCAGCCCCAAAACGTCACTCCCAGCAAGAGGCCTGGGCAACACCAGCAGTAAATGCCAGGAGCTGTCGCAACCCGACTCCACAATCCGGCTTCCCCGGGGAAGATCTAGAAATCTCACCACTTAAATTTGATGTGGAAGCGTGTAAAACCTGGACATGCAAGGGGTCCACGGCAGGACGAGATGGCCGTTGAAAGCCTGATGTCTCTCTCACGACATGTCGAACTCTCCCTGGCTGTATCAGTTACGTTACTGTGGCTATCATGGTCGTGGTGATCGCTGTTGTGCAGGTCGCGCCTTAAATGGCTGTCACAGTTCGCGGGCTTTTCGCACCTCTCTGTTTCATGCACATTTGCCACGATCTCTTTTTAGGTTATCTCTGTCTTCACAATAATGACGACAAATCTAGGGTTTCTCCCTCAAGCCAAAGAACATGCAAGAAGATGTTATTGTTGTACTAAAATGAATATGAAGGAAGGAGAAAGCAGAAACGAAATAAGTAAAAGATGAATGATTGAACCATGAAAATGACTGGAAACACAAAAAGACAAATTTGTTCATAAAAAACAGAAATTCGCAATATTAAAGAAACATTGCTGCTTGATCATTCGTCTCTATACACAGTGACAGTGTGGTGGGAAAGCAAGAATATTATTATCATAGACAAAGGGACGTCTGCATGTTTTGTCGTAAGAGAATAAAATTACTCAAGACATGAGCTGCAATCAACAATCCCATGATGCCCATCGACGAGAAACTGTTAGAGAATCTCACGGTCGTGTAGCTTCACGGACGTCCTCTTCAGGCAGCCCTGAACTCTCCGCGAGGGAGCGTTTAAACTCTGTCCTAAACTTTTTACGGCCCATATTAATTTAAGGCCGTTCCCTTCAAGGAGAGAAGAGAGAAGTTTAAGGACCAGGCAAGCAATAAAGAGGAAGCGCCAGAATCCCAGTATAATGAAAAACGATTTACAAACTTCTTTAATGTCCGTAGAGTTTATAATCGCGGATTAGTGGGATTCCCCTGTGAGTCATGCCTTTAAGACCGTTAAATGTGGCTTCAGTCGGAATTAATGACACGGGATAGTTAAATGTCTTTGCCACTAAATAAAGTCTGCTTGGCATGGGTGATGGGAAACACAGAGAAAGCGGGTTATCAATGTTTTTAGAAATATATTAAACCTGCGTTAAACAGGTGGTCTCATGAGATCAGAGTTTACTAATTCAAATAATTGCTTTAACCCCACTAAGCAATGTCCTTTTCTCTCACTCTTTCTGTTTTTTTTTCTTTCTTCTGCCCCTTTTTTCATTATTTATCTCAAATACACACACTATATCTATCTATCTATCTATCTATCTAGTTTGAAGATAAGTTGGAATAATTGATAAGAGTGCTTAACTGTGGAAGCATTTCTATCTATCTATCTATCTATCTATCTATCTATCTATCTATCTATCTATCTATCTATCTATCTATCTATCTATCTATCTATCTATCTATCTATCTATCTATCTATCTATCTATCTATCTATCTATCTATCTATCTATCTATCAACCTATCTATCTATCTATCTATCTATCTATCTATCTATCTATCTATCTATCTAAATATCTATCTATCTATCTAGCTAGCTAGCTATCAACCGCATCATGTGTCCCATGGTGCCACCCAAAATGTCACTTGGCTATCTGCATCACGTGACTGGTCACTTCATCTGACGTCCATGACACATTTAAAAGTTATGAAAACGAAGGAATAGATGGCATTATCTACCAGCAAGATGAATGAGGACGTGTTTCATCCATTCCAAAAGCTCTACAGTTTTAATCCTATAGACTCAGCGAGCGAAGAGGCTATATCAACACATTGCAAGATCACGTAGACTAGTTGCCGCCAGGTCCAGTGATCAGCCCAATGACGCAGTGTTGGACAGTTTGCATGTTTGTCTGGTTGCATTGCACCACTGTATCATCAATGTGGAGATACTTCCGTTGGAGTGGAAGCCAGGATGGTCTAACCTGAAGCATGGCATGAACATGGCATGTGTACTGGGAAGATGCTATGATGGTCAACTGTGTAACATGAAAGATTTGTTCAGAGTTGCAGTACAGATAACTTTTATGACTGTACCTAATTACTGCTTAACATTCGGTCTATCAAGTATTTTCCTGAACAATTCATATTATTCAGCGTTTTAGCACTATGGGGGCCAACTCTGTAGCATTGCATTTGTGAATCTCTTTAGTATCTGCAAAATGGCTACGCATAATGAGTTTAGGCAATGTGCGGCCGATGAATTTAAGAAAGATTTTGGGAGAGAAAGAGAAAATTGGGGTGAAATTAAGAGTGGGGTCAGAGGAGAAGGAATGAGATCTAAAAACAACAGAGATGGAGAAAGATGAAAGATTACAGACCATTTACGTCTGAAAAGAAGAAGGAATGCTTTTTGCTTCTGTCTTAGTAAATTCCTGCCAGTTCCTGCCGAGGTCCATCAGTTTCAGGTCCTGATTAGGGGTAGGATAGCAACAGAATGGAGAACAACGTTAAAATCTGGCCGTATCGCTGCGATACTGTAGGGAGTTAGCCTGGCATGGTAGTGATAAACGGCAATAAACACAGCTTACTGGGACACTTAGCGTAGATCTGCTAATGTATCCCACCAACCTCAGAGAGGTAACTTCTGAAAGCCTCCTGACAATGGTCATTAGAAAGGAAATATCAATCTGGGTCATCCATCGTTACAGTTAAACACTCAAGCTTTTTCCAAAACTGTTTAAAAAAAAAAAAGAACAAAAAAGTAATACTAGCTGGTCGAATAAGAGATAGAAAAGAATTTTAATGATCGTATTTTTTTTTCTTTTTAATCTAATCATCTTTAGAGTCCATCAATTCTCCAAACATATAACCTTTTGAACATAATGGTTCTAATGTGGAATTGACAAAAGACAACTTTTCAATTTTTTTATTTTTTGCGTGTTTCGTTATTGACATTTGTGACATTGAGGCGGCAGTGTTTACGTGCCCGCCACTCCCAAACATCCCAGAGATGTGATTTGACCCTCAGGTCACGCCCTGGCCTCAGTTGTCCCACAGAGTTTGCTACTGTTAACGGTCACATCCCGCCACGCCTGTTCGGGTATTTCCGCATCGTCAACTGGCAAGTCCTACACTCCTACTGATTCGCCTTTTAGGTTTCTTCCGCCATCTTTAGAGCCACTGCGTCTGGAATGCATGCTGTATGGCTGTATACAGATCATCATGTTATGAAAAGCTGTTGGAAGGGGCGGGGGGAGTGCTTTAGGTAACTTACAAAACGACACAGAGATAAAGATTCACTGTTGAAAGCAAAGAATGATGATTATAGCTTTTATGACAATTAATGCATTATATACCAAACGATGTTGAGAAAATTATCACATAAGGGATCTTCGTTTCACAAAACCTCGCAATTTCATATCCACAAACAGGCTCTCTCATAAGTACCTCAGCCCATACAAAATGGTGGAATCTTAATGGACCGGATAATTTATGAGGTTAAGGATAAGAGAAGGCGAATTTGTTAAACAAGCATTCAAGGGACAGCAGGGTGTATAAACCAGTATGTTCGAACCACATAATGTCTGGGGCTTCAGTTTCTGAGCTGGGATTATACGTTAGAAAAGATTTACGATCGCATTGTTGTGTACAACAGCCTATATCATACACTAAATCACTGATTGTCCATCATCCAAATGAATAACTCAGCCAACCAACAATTGCACTTTAAAAGGTGAGTCTAAATCTGCTCTTTACCGGCGTCAGTTTTTGATGTCTTGAAAAGAAAAATTTTGCTTTTCAATATTGAAAATAAAAGGGCCATATAAACATCTCTCATGCCATAAATTATCCGCGTTCAAATTCCTATCCCAGTTCAAGATGCAATTATACACATCTATGAAGCAACAGTTATAATGCAGTCAATGCAACCTTCATAAATTGCGTCACAAAGTATGCACTCCAGCAAATGGATATACACGTTTGTTGTGAGGTCATAGAGAAAATAATTGGAGAATGTCTCCCAGGTGACTTATTCACACCTGTTGCCAGGACATGCGGGATCAGGACAGATCTCTTCAGGACAAAACGATTCGACCCGGAGCCGATAAGGACCAGAACAGGACTGTGTGACTGTGTTAGGGAGGCGCTAGGTATTGTGATAACATCTCCAAGTCTATTGTTAGCGGCCAGGCAAGATGTCATCTCTTTCTTAACGCTCCCAGAAGATAAGGTTTGTTACAACCGAAGCTGGGATTACCGTTATCAATAACGCTGCCGATCCTCATGGTTTAAAAATACAGTGTTGGCTTTAATAAGGGAAGGAGGCGAGGACACACACATGAACAGCGAGAGAGAGAGAGAGAGAGAGAGAGAGAGAGAGAGAGAGAGAGACAGACAGACAGACAGACAGACAGACAGAGAGAGAGACCGGCAGATAGACAGACATGCAGACACCGAAATAGAAGAAGTGAGTAAGAAAACGGGTGAGATAAAAAAAAAAAGAAAAAAACATAAAGATAGCCAGGAAGCAAAAGTAAAATCTTCATCAACATTAACATTTTTGTTTCCTTTCTTGTCGAAAAACATTTTAGATTCGGATCAAACATTTTTTTAATAATTATTCAATTTAAATTTTTTTCAAATTTGACAACGGAAAATAATTTATTTCAAAGCGCATACTGTTCATATTCATTGTATTCATCGGTTCCTAAAATGTCTTATCTTAACAAATTTTGCCAATATTCAGAGATAAGTTCAGTTTTGCATTCTCTTCTATTTTGACCATTAAATTTTCCCAGAACTCATTGGTCTGAAACTTAGCATAAGTAACTCTCACGCGAATTTTCTAAAATGTAATAATAATAATAATAATAATAATAATAATAATAATAATAATAATAATAATAATAATAATAATAATAATTCGAATGGTCTAAGCTCGAGATCTATTGCAGAAAAAAGATATAGATCACTTTTAGTTACCTTAGTAGGCCTACCATTGCTAAACAGACGGCATAGAGTCTGCCTCTTGGTACATAGTAAGACAATAAAAAAAAGCCATTGAAAGTTGTAAGACAAAAAAAAAAAGCCATTGAAAGTTGTATGCCGTTGCGCCTGCAAACAGCTCAAGAATCATGTAACTGATGCTCGCTGAATTGTGAGAAATCCTGGGAGGAAACTCGACCTTCAGCACACACAGCTAGCTGTTGCCTGATGCTGAAACTTCCGTTTTAGACTTAATGAAAATAGACAGCGAATTTAGCTTACCTCTGTACAGTGGGGAAAGGGATAGGAGGGGGAGGACGATCTAAGCAACTTCGACACTCTCATACTCAACTCTTGCTCTACGTTTTGAGCGGTTGGATATCATGTTCCATGGCTCCTAAGGCTGCGGTGTTGCTATCTTGCTGACGACTCAATTACGACCTTGACATTAGAAATTTCAGATCATGGACCACAACAATCGCGAAGACGCTAAGAAGAGTAGAATTGAAGCTGACTAATGGAACTCTCCCATCTTTTGTACGTAGAGGAGTCTTTTCTCCTCTCTGTATTTATCTCCGTTACCAGGAGCACAGCGATCAAACGCGGCCATCTAATCCCTGGAAAATGGCGGGCTAAAGCCGGCCTGGGGTCGGCGTGAAAGGCCACGGATCTCTGTCCCTTTTGTGTCGTGGAAATACCTCTCGTAAATCTACCGTGGGCTCCACACTGGCTGGTCAGTGTCTTGTGCGGTCTTACTCCTCATACTGACCTCAGAGCTAGGACAGCGTGGGGACAGCTTAGAATGATAGTTACGCTTCGGAGAGGTTTAAAAAAAGCAAGGGGGGTTGGGGGTGGGGTTAATGATAGAAGAAAGAAGAAATAGACCTTTGGGAGGAAAAAGAGAAAGTATAGAGAAAGACAAACAGAGAGGAGAGAAGCAGGAAGATTTGTTATGGTTTTTTTTTTTTTTTTTTTGGCTGGGGATGAGATTGGAGAGAGAGAGAGAAAGAGAGAGACAGAAAGAGACAGAGAGAGAGAGAGACAGAGAGAGACAGAGAGAGAGAGAGACAGAGAGAGACAGAGAGAGACAGAGAGAGAGAGACAGAGACAGAGAGAGAGAGAGAGTGGGTGGGGGAGGGGTGTGATAAAATTCAGTTAGGCTTCGTTGTCAACTCAGAATGTGATATTGTTAACACAATTTTTGTTCAAATCCTTAGGTTTTTTTTTTAAAGAAAACTGTACAAGTTTGTAGCATGATTCTAAAAGTCCTGCTTCTGTCAGTGGACGGGACCACCAAGTATCTTCTACCAGTTTCAAGGCTGGGTTTAAGATTAGACTGACAGAGTCATGTTACATTTCTTAATGGACTTAAAGGTGTTTATATATCCTCTACCCCTTCGTTTGTTTAAACACAACTCCAGGTTGTCTTCTTAATGAGACTTAGAGGATCTCCAGGGATAAGGTTGAGAGACATGGGGATTACAGTTTTCTACGTTCCACACTGGCTGCTTTTTGTAAAGAAAATACAAGCACGGATCGGTACAAGTTGAACCGAGTTTACCCAGCACTTGACACCTTGAGCTTCTGGATCGTTTTAAAACAGACAGAAATCCTCTGAGTGGGATCATCATTCTCCAGGCAGGAGGGGTTTTGAAACAAACACACGGGATGTAATAAATGAATTGGCATGACTTGTCAAACAAGGATTCTCTTCAAGAGAGGGAGATGTAAGGGGTCAAAAACAAATTATTTTTTAAACTGAATTCCAGGAAATGATCTATATGTCTTGCTCATCCCTGTTTGTTTCCTGTATACACAACATTTTTTTTTTATATAACACCATTTCTGGGGAGACAGTAAAATCAATACGTTTCATTTTCTAAAAATTTACTGCGCAAACAATTCAATTTATGCCTGGAGCAAACATTGCCTTCTCAGCCGCTCTTAACATGGTGCAACATTATTTTGTTGAGTGTCTTCAAATTATGTTCACGTAGATATAAGATTCTAGAAGCGCCATTAGCAATCATAAATACCGCTGAAAATAAAAGTGACTAAAAGAAAAGACCGCTATCATGGGTGAAAGAAATATAGACAATATTTGATCTCTGTGTGAGAAAAACGTTGTTCTGCCTACAGCGTGTATTACTTCTGTATTCTTGAGTCTTTAAGAAAGGTGTGCACAATGCCTGTCCCTCTAGTTTTGCCCTATGTGTAGAGTGGCTTCCCTTTTTCTTGGCCAACTCTGTACTAGACTGTGGCGTCTGCTGTTCCATAACCCGATAAATGTCACGCAGTGATTCTTACATGTCATCTGTTTTAAAACACAACACACAAAAGTTTCATTGTTTCCTGATCCGGCGTGTCCCTGGGGTCCAACCTGAACAGATTATCTCTTAATCTTCAAATTACGGTCAACCACCTTAAGTGAAGTATTGGGAAACATAGACAAACACAAACACATGCACCAGCACAAGCACGTGTGAGTTAAAGGTCCGCTGCTGCTTGTCATTATTCAGCAATTATATGAATAGAGAAACAATGGAGCAGCTGCTGTATGGGGTTTGTTTTCACTATACTTTATTTACAAACATGTCTAATCCCTCCCTTCAATACTTGCCAAAAAACAAACCCCCTCCTTCAGGTGCCACTTTTTCAGGCGGGCTGAGCTAAATATGGGAATACACTATAAATCTACGATGTTTACTCTTTATGTTAATTTTACGATAAACTTGTAGTTTTACGAGTTTTTTGTTTTTTAAGTTTTTTTTTATTCATCTTATTTTAATTATTTCGTCGTCTTTCCATGTTCAGTCTTTTCTTTTTGAAATCCCTCATCTCTATCAAGCAATTTGCCAGTTTTCAATACAAACTGTTGGGTATAGATTTCAAAGCTCCAAAATTTGTGTGGTAGCGTCGCCGTCAATGCTTGGCTTAGAGAGTAAAATTATTGTTGTTTGAGGCTATGTTGTGTCTTCTCCATCATATTATGTGCATTTGACCAGAGTTTGACATAAAGTGTATGTGTTTGTATGTTATTGCACAAACTTGTGTTTATCTGCAAGACCTTGAAATAGACAAGGGAGTTGAGTTTAATCCTGTAGCAGGCCAGGTCCTGGTTCCGGTACTCGAGGCTTATCTCCCCTGATCTGTTCTCTTGTTAAGACTCATGAAAAGGGATATAAGCACGACCAGCCATGGGGTAATGAAGAATCCTTTGTTCATTATCTTTTAATCGTTGTGGGGGTAAGACCAGATTCTAAGCGTTATTAGCAAGGACTTATTCCTAGCCAGTAGGGGGTCTTGTCCACAGGCTTTCTGGATATATAAGATTTAAGCATTTTTATATGCAGGGAGTGTTTTACAGTCTAAAGCCCAAGATCTAACTCAACTTAAGAGTATTTTTTTTTCCTTCTCATTTTATGGTTTCTCACGGATTCTTTTAAATTATATTAGTCTCCAATATAAAGCAATGATCTGCTGTCTAGGGCTTCACATTGGTTTTAGGTGATAAAAGATGAATAACTGTTTCTGCCTCTTTTGTAACACCATCTCAAGCTAGGGCGTCATGAAATAATCATTAAGATAAATCATTATGTAAATAAATATCTGTTGAAACCCATGGAGACTGGATAGGGTCATAAATAGTGGAGGACACAAGCTCTTAATTTGGCGTTTATGAAAATTTGAAGTCCCATCTCGTTAAGACCCCCACTCGCTGATCATAGCCGAGATAAGAAAACAGTAAGAGAGAGAGGAGAGAGAAGCCAGAGAGATCTAGCCTGAAGATAGTCCAACTCTCCGGTATTCTACAGATGGTTTATGACTGGCTCCTCGTTATCCTCTTTAGAACCACACAAAAGGGAACAGCGGGTCTCAGACATGACGAAATGGCTAGTTACTGGGGGCTGAAGGAGGGGCACCGGTCAAGAATATAGTAAAAAAAGTATACAGAGAGAGAGAGAGAGAGAGAGACAGAGACAGAGACAGAGACAGAGACAGAGACAGACAGACAGACAGACAGACAGACAGAGATAGACAGATAGAGAGAGAGACAGAGATAGACAGATAGAGAGAGAGAAGAGGGGGGAGGGCGGGAAATGTAACTAATAGTGAAAGGAATGAAATCTAAATAGTGTATAAAAGAAGAGCTCAAGTAAGTATACCGGAGATCGAGAGTAACAAGCTATAATGGATGTCATGCAGTATACACAAGTGATTCCTTATATTTCTCTTGTGTCCAGCGAGGATTCCTAACATACATACAGGCTTGGTCTCCGAAGTGAACAAACTTTTGCCGTACGTGTAAGAGTGAGCTATATCATTTAACTGTTCGGCGGAGTTAGGACAGTTAGATATTTTTGTTGTGTAGGCCTGTAGGCTTAATCATAAGTGCATTTTGAATACAATTCTGACCTAAATATGTCCAAAACATCACATTAACTCAAACATGCAAAAATTTGTTCCCTTCAGTATTATTAGGAAGCCTCGGTGTCCAGTCATACCAACAATATAGAATTTCAAACGTTAACGCGGGAATCACCATAGAGTATCACTCTTACTGAGTAAAACCATGAGAAAAATGGTCAGGAGCTACTCGGAATTTAAAGATATGTCTGCTCTAATCTGCAGGTTATCTGTGAGATGATGTTACTTTAGCCGTGTCTCTCTAATTAGGGAATTCTAGCAGACGACCGGCTGTTGGTCCCCAAGGTCTAAGGTTTCAGGTATAACTGTCGGACAGGTCAGTCTAGGGTGTTTGGTTTATGGTCGTGGCTGGATACACCTCCAGGTACTCAGTCTTGCTCAGGGATATGTCAAGAGGAAAGGAGTAAAATAAAAGGATGGCACACAGAGAGAGAGAGAGAGAGAGAGAGAGAGAGAGAGAGAGAGAGAGAGAGAAAGAGAGAGAGAAAATAGACTGAGGTGGAAGAGGGTGAAGTTTTCCTTAAATATTGGAAGCACAGAACGATATGGTTATAAATATGAGGGGACACAGGGACACGATATTTTTTTGCTGATAAATGGTGTCTAGTTGACCATGTTTGACCTGGGACTGAGTGGTATGGTGGGTGCACATGGTAGCTGTTAGAGAGAGGTGGAGAGTTTTCTGTCTAAATGTGGCGTCATGAAATCATTGGTTGGTGAAAATATGGGGAAAAATTAGAATCGATTCGAGAAGGAATTAAACTGCAATTTAGAGTTTAGTTATTGAGGGAAAAAATGCAGCACCAAAGCATGGAGGCCAACTCAGAACAGATAAAACATTATGGTCATTTCTATTTATCATTCAGTATCACTTAACCTTCCGTGAGTACAATACAGCAGTCACTGCCGCAGCCACAAAGCTTGGGAAGAAACACTTGAAGCAGACAGTTGGTGTTACCAGCGCCACGAAATCCCTTAGAGTTTGCCGTATCAGTTTTTATGCGGTTTGAGGATTACCAGCAGAGCGGAGTTAATTTTCTAGGGTGATGGAAACAGTTGGCACAAAACCTGGGACCGAAGACATAGCACGTCGTAAAAACTGCAGACTGTGACTTTTGATACTCCCCCCCCCCTCCCCCCACCTCCTCTCTCTCTCTCTCTCTCTCTCTCTCTCTCTCTCTCTCTCTCTCTCTCTCTCTCTCTCTCTCTCTCTCTCTCTCTCTCTCTCTCTCTCTCTCTCACTCTGTCTCTCTCTATCCCTCTCTATGCGTCTCACTCTCTACCTACATTTTTTTTTAACTGGACTATGTCTTTAACAGAATAAAATAATTCTGATAAAAAAAATCCTATTTTTATAAGATTAAGTTAAAGCAATGAAATATCCACATCCCTAATCCGCATCAAGATAAACACAAATTACACATGACTTGACGCCCTCTATTTTCTGAAATTGAAATCAGCGCCATAATGGCATGAATACACTTTTCAATTAAATGGTAAATGGTCACGGCTATTTCAGCTTATACGTTGCTTGTCCGGAATGGTGCGAACTAATTATGTTCATAAAATAGAGAACTCGAAACTGTTGACTCTGGTGACGCCGGTTTCCTTTACAAGTAAAACACCTTTAATACATCAATTATACCACAAAATGGAGATAGTTTGAAAGTTGATCGCTTGTTTCCTGTTTATACAGTTCTAAGGTTTCTCTTCACATTTTCTGACAAATTGCTGAAAATCGCAAATAAGTCCAGTAATTGAGAAAATCAATCAGCGGGAGGTTTTTCAAAAATCCTGTCAGTTTGATCTATTTAGTTTAAAAACAGCAAAAATCATATCTAGGGCCAGGTTAATTACACTCTTTATTTTTTTTTCATTGTTAACTAAGCTACATGCCGGTCTAGCTCAAGGCAATGTCCAAAAGCTTCTGTGCTACTTTTGCTTGCTCAGAATTGCACAAGGCCTGAAACTCCTTTTTTCCGCCTCAAGCTGCCTGACACCGAACCCACGCTATGCTGGACCCACCGATAGCTTAAGCTTTGACAGAATTCCATGTGTAGCAATATAAAATCTTAACTCTAAGGTCATCATTATTTTTTTATAGTTAGAAGGAGGCAGCGTGTCATAAAAACACGGATGCATATAGAGTTTCGTTTCGTATCGTCAGTTGGTCTCTGACTCTTCCAGAGCGTGTATCGATTACACGGCCTGTTCGCACTGTGGTAGTTGTTTTATTACTGGTATCGTTCTACCACCCCGCTGAAACATAATGTGGGTTTTAATTGTTCTTTTTGTTTCTTTCAATTTTCAAACCATGTCTCATTGAGTGGTCTTTTTTCTGTTCAGATGCCCTCCCCCCATAAAACTCCTATTAATAATCTAAAGGTCTTTGAATAACATATAGTTGTGCTTTTAAAGTACCCCGCTAATTAAAACTGTCAAAAGTTTTGTTCATTCAAAACTAAAATATATCAATTGGTGTTGGTTTGTTTCTATTGGTCTGAGGTGGCGATACGCTTTTACATGATTACTTTCAAATATCTTAAAAAGCCGTAGAGAGAACTGAGGAACTTAAGCCAATCTATGTTTCAGCCACTTCAGTTGTTAAAAATTGTTTTGGGTCCTTGATGACAGACTTTCTGTAAGTGACTGATGTATCAAGATATCGATAAGTGATTCAATGTTTGTGTGTGCACGAGGGAGAGAAGGGGACGGGACTGAGTCGTGTGGAAGATGGGTGAAACAGTCTGGGTAGCGGATTGTTTCCAGCGCAACTGAGGCATTCCTTGGACATTGCTCAGTACTGACTCGCCTGTCATAAAGAATCAGGAGAATTTTAATCCCTGCAGCTCTCTATAGCACCTTGACGGCGACTGTAACATGACCGGCATTTTTGCCCGTGACCAGAGCGTCAAGTCCAGCCACAGCGGCTAGCTAACCCTGGACAAACGTTTGCCGCGAGGTTTTTGTGCTAAGACCAGACCGTAGTGGCAAAATCGAAGATTATATCACGGCCTGGAGAGGCGTCAGGTCTGCCCAGTCTTCGACAATCAACATCAACTGTGTACATTGCACGCGCAGCCTCCAGGCCACCCATTCTCTCCCTCTGGTTTCCAGAGCTCTCTGGGAGAATGTTTGTTCACCTCTCACCTTTCCAGTCAAGGAATCAATGAGCAGAGAATGAATCAAGTCTAGCGCTCAGTCCAACCCGGTAAAAACGTTTGTCAACACACCCAGAAGAAAAGACCCGGGCTGTTTCAAGTCTAGTAACGTTCTTTCTACTTGACGTTTTTTTGATGTTTTTGTCCGGCGATGTGTGGCGCGTTAAGCCTAAATTCAAATCTTCAGATCTGTGTCTAAAGACAGCATAACAAGAGAGACAGAGGTTAAGAGAGAGCGAGAGAGACAAACAGACAGACAAATAGACAGAGACAGGCAGACAGACAGACAAACAGACAGACAGAGACAGAGAAAGAGAGAGAAAGAAAGAGAGAGAGAGAGAGAGAGAGAGAGAGAGAGAGAATGCGACAGAGGGAGACAAAGACAGAGACAGACAGAGAGGGTCTTGAGAGGAAAATTCAGCTGTAGTGTTCAAAAACTTACTATCTCTGTCTTCCTACCTGTCTGTCCCTATACTAAAATTTTGCCATCCTAACTGAACAAAAATTCATTAAAACTTATTGTATTCTGCCCACACACAACGCACGTAGCTTCCAATCGAAATGCTAGTTAAGCAGTCAGTAAGAGGTAAGTTCCTCTGGTGGTTGGTGCTCGCGAGTCTCGAGATCCAATTAGATCGGTCTCGGGTACAGTAATGATTTTACACCCAGCGTCTGCCTATAAGCATGAGTGGTGGAAGTTTTTCCACATTAACTCGAGAAAAAGGTGGTAGAAAAGAAAATTAGTTTCGTAGATATGTGTGGACTATAATGAGATACGATCTGTTCGACAAACACATGAAGAGACAGAGCACAGACAGCAGAGAATGTTTATAAAGTAAGAAAGGATCAGGGGAGAGGATTGTGATGTTGTGTGACACACAGTGTGGTGACATCACTGTTGATAGGATTGAATGAGATCAATGACACTGTCAATCATTACTCTGTCATCTATGTGAAATGTCACAGTATGCGGTATTAGAGTAAGGAGGGCAAGCCAGAGCAACAAAGAAGAATTTAAAGTCTGGACCTTGTTACCACTTTACAAGATCACTGGTTTTCAATTTGATTCTATCATACACATAGAAAATCGATTGTTATTGAAAGTTCTAAGAATAATTGTATCTTAGAAAAGAAGAGATTTAAGAGAAAACAAATTTAAAGAGATGCAAAAGTAAATCTCGCACAATATAAAGACAATGCAAAATTTTTGTTTCAACAAACCACTCGTAAATGTCATCTAATAAAGTATTGTATGGAATTTCTTTGGATGAGATAACAAGAGACAGGTGGAGGCTGAACACCTTTTTTTTTTTAAATGGCGCTCACGTCAAAACTGTTCTCCACGCTCATCAACAACATTTAGCTTAGAGGTCATGAAGATTCTTTGTAGACTGCATACAAAATTGTGTCTTCTATTTAAAACAGCGTAAAGTAGAGGAATCTAAAATTTGTGTCTTTTAGACTTTTTACTGTCAGATTTTAGACCAAAGCATAAAAAAAAGAGTATCATTAATTTTTTAAACTACAAACATAAACGTGGCCTGTGTTGGTTTACCATAAATGGAAAAAAAATAATAAAAATAACAAGAGAGAGAGAGAGAGAGAGAGAGAGAGAGAGAGAGAGAGAGAGAGAGAGAGAGAGAGAGCAAGGGGGCGGGATCAGAGACCCAGGCCTGGACAAGCATCAATGTGTGTTTACCCAGCTGAGCCGGGGACGTGTTCTCTCGCCATCCTGCTATGTTGATCCTACTCTGCTAATTGCTTCTAAACTTAATTTGCGCGCCAGTCGAATCAATTTGTGTCTTCCGTCCCTCCTTATCTGTCCTCTCTCAGTACCGTCCACAGTGGGATGCAGGCATCCACGCCACTGGGCCACTCTCATCTCCAGACCAGTACCTCGCTGCTCACACTTCAGCCTTTCTCTCAATCTGATAATATTTGATTATCTTGATGACGGCGAGACAAATTCTGTAAAAATTGTATTCAAAACACAAGTTTGTACTAAAATTAGTTTTCCATTTCGTACAGTTTGTTTATTTCATGGTTTGGAATGAATTTTATATTTCATTTTCTTTTATTCGTTTTTCGTTAAACTGTGGTAATAAACATCACAAATTGAAAATGATCAAATGCATTCGCAACTCTTTTCGTTTTTCATGCTATGTGGGCGGGTGGGGAAGTATCGAGTCCTTACCGTTTCTGTTATTCAGTCTCTCTCTCTCTCTCTCTCTCTCTCTCTCTCTCTCTCTCTCTCTCTCTCTCTCTCTCTCTCTCTCTCTCTCTCTCTCTCTCTCTCTCTCTCTCTCTCTCTCTCTCTCTCTCTCTCTCTCTCTCTCTCTCTCTCTCTCTCTCTCTCACACACACACACACACACACACACGTACAAGAAGAAAAGATCATGCATAATGTTTGGAACTTTTACTCTTGCTGCTGAACTGGTTAGCAGTTTTGTTTTGTTTTTGTTTTTCATCTTTGAGACAGTGATGTCAACAAAGGTGATCTAATAAAGAAGTCTCAGCTGATATTAACACAGCACTCTGTTGAAAAATTTCTCTACTGTACCCCTGAGACTAGCGCAGCTAGTTCCTTTGATGAAAGAGAGACAGAAATAGTTTAAGATGTTACATGCGATATAAAAAATAAACAGAAACCGTGAAGTTTTCTCCTGCTAATTCTTTATGTCATGATTTCTTTCGAAAGTTCTAAAAAACCGCGAGGACAATTTTTCATTGAAATGGTATGGCATGAAGGTAATGGGTTATTCAAAATTATTCAAACGATGTTTTATTTTGGAATCTATTAGAATCCTGTACTATCGACTGTTTTGTGAGTAGAACTTTGTATTTAGCTACGAGGTTTAAGATAAGCGTCAAAACACGCCAAGAATGCAGATATCAATTTTGAAAATTTTTTTATATATATATTTTCTATTTCTAAGGGTATGAAGAGAAGAATATAATAAATTATTTAAAATTAAGAAAAGAGAACAAAAATCGGTGTGTATGGAAAAACTCCAGAAAAAAAAAAAAACGCGCATATTAGGACATATTTCATGACTTATGAAACGTGCATGAAGAGTATAAACCACGGTCTTACAGCATTGAACCTAACATGATGGAACTAACGGTATAGAGAAAACACAACAGGAATAACGAACAGGTTACTAACTGACCGCCTGTTGTGTTCTGATCATTGGCTGGAGGTGACACCTCTATCAACAAAGACCTTGCAAGCCGAGGTGACCCAAGACAGAGCCACGGACTTTGATTGTCCAGTCGTGTCCATGTTAGCCTAGTGGACATTGTCCACCACTAGCACTCACACGCAACCCGGAGAAACAGTGATGTAAGGAGTGACCACAAACTAAAGCTGGTTCAGACAAGCTTGGTTTACGTAAAGGAAACAAACATTATTACACACTTTTCTCATTTCGCCGTATGTGTTTCCGTAAAAAGGTAAGGAAGAGAGGAAATCTGATTTGTGTGACATTTTTCTTCGTCTGAGGGGTGGGAGGATATCGTGACAGTTTTATTTTGTTACTTCCTGCATTGTGTGTTTCCAAGATACCGACAAGAAATTAAAGTGATCCACCAAAAACGCAAGACATATTATAATAAACGATTATCATTTGGTAATGGAAATGAGGGCAAGATAAATAAATGCTATGAAAAGTAACTGTTATTTAGGTACCATAATATGGCACCAAGTTATAGTTGTTATCATCAGTTTGATATTTTTGCTGTTTTTCATGATATTGGTGAGGATATTATTGATGGTGTTATCGCTCTGTTATTATGGTATAGCTAGCTCGACCTATCATTTGTTAAAATAATATTACTGGCTGTTTTTTTTGTTGCTTTTTTGTTTTGTTTGTTTTAATATTTTTATACAAAAAAAATTCGAATAAAGTTGTGTTTTTCGATAATAGCAATGTAGCAAAGAAAGTTATGTACCTAGACTCTAGTACCAATCGACCTGCTATGATCACCCTAGCTACTCTGTCTTGCCAGCAAGTCTTTCATATGTGCGCTGTGTCTTGCTCCTGGCCCCCTGCCACCTCACACACCAGGTATGGGACAAACAAACAGACCTGGAGCGGTTACAAATCAGCAAACATCGGGACCAGTAACGGAAATTAGCGCTAGAAGATGCCGATGACGAGAGCTTGCATACCTCGCCTGGCTTGTGTTTTGTACACTCAGTACAGGGTCAAGGGTTTCTCATCATGTGAGCAAACAGCCGAGTCTGGGGCATTTATCATAGAGGGGAGAGAGAGAGAGAGAGAGAGAGAGAGAGAGAGAGAGAGAGAGAGAGAGAGAGAGAGAGAGAGAGAGAGAGAGAGAGAGAGGAGGGGGGGGGGGGATTGACGGGAAAAGAAGGAAAGAGAGATTTCTCACAGACAAATATTCAAAGCGACAAAAACAAAGAACAAAAAATAGAAAGGGAAAAAAAAAGAGGAGGAGGGACAAAAAGAATTGCTGGAGGAGGTAGAGAGACATCAAAGAGACTACAGTAACATGAACAGGGAGACAAAGGGGTATGGAAAAAGCGTAGGCTAGAAAGAAGAAAAATGTTAGAGACAGAGAGAGAGCGAGAAAAAGAAAGATACAGATAGAAAGACGAATAGATATAGAGACAGACACACAGACAGACCCACAGACAGATAGCAATTAAGTAAAACCAGAGACAGACATTGTTAAGATAAGGAAGACACAATCAATGGTATTAACGGCCCTCTATTGATAAAAGTTATGTAAGAAACCAAAAGAAAAGACCACAATAAAGAATCATTTTCTTTTCGTGTTACAAGTTATTAAAGACAACACGGCAAGAAAAGATAAAATCCCTTGAACCGGAACTCAATTTTAATGAGTAATAAAAAGAAGTAGAAGAAAAAAGAAAACCTATTATGAGATAGGTGAAAGATGGTGGTCGGCAATCTGGAGGTACATAAAGATATCGGGGAAAGTTTTGACAAATTGCAGCTTTAAAACCATGACTGTGAAGACATTATAGCGCAACCATTAGAGAACCTCTAATGCTCGGTTTTATTATTAATTTCAAATATTTTGTTCTGCACTTGGAATGATTGACCAGACTTTTGTCGAGTTGTCCTGGTCAGTTTTCAGTTATAATCTCGTGCACGGTTCGCGCTCCTAGTGGCAGTTTGATGACCACTGCAGTGGTTTGACTGACCAGGGGGCAGTGTCATGGTCTCCACAGGTCGTGACAGTGTGTCAGCGGTCCTACTGGGTGTTGCTACATCTATAATACACGGCGCACGGAATCTTTACACTAATAGTTATATCGGAGGAGGCTGAAGGAGATGGTGAAGACAGCATTTTTAGAAGGCAGGAGAGGAAAATGGTTAAGTAGGAATGGAAAGTTAGACATATAATGTAGATGTCAACTACACCTAAGCTTTGTAATCGAAAAGACGAGAAAAGTAAAGTACATCTATGTGGGCGTGGTGGATCTTTCAAGGCTCTGCCTAATAGCATCACTTCTGAATTCCACTGGATCTTGATAAACTCCACACCTAGCTTGCCAATACCCCATCTCCACTGGTTTATTTCAATATTTATTCAGACAGAATCGGGTAAGTCTGACCATAATTGTAATCTTTGACTCTAATGTTGGAAAGCTCATAAGAAACTAAGGTTATCTAAATATATAGACATTTTCATGTTTCTTCTTTAATCAATCTTTTTTTTTTAATTGAACTTCTAAAGAAGACTTTTTTTCAGTTTTTATATCGTAGCTAAAAATAACGAGGTTTGCTAGCTACTCCTGATATAGTTACCCTTGTGTTGACCTACAGTGAAAGTAACCACACCATTCTGCCTATAACTCTTCTCACTTGGAGGATGAGTAGTGCAGCTTTAGTCAGGAAGGAGACAAGATTAATGAGAATTTCTTGTAAGTCAGGCCAAGTCTCCGCTACCTATGGCGACTTTTCTCCGCTGATAAAAGCCTGATGGACGGTATCTTCGACATGGAGGTGACAGCAGACAGACAGACAAATCGCTCTGTGTGAGGCCAGGACCAGATTTTACCGGCTTTAAGTACAGACTTGGTATCGGAGGTGGCTATCAATTCCGTCGGATACTGTTGTATAGGTACTTATAGGTTCGTTCTACCAAAGATGAATTATGACGTCACTTGTTAAGGATACACCGTGTGCGTATTCTTTTTTCTTTTAACTTTTCTATTTTCCTCTTGAGTCCTCTAAAAATAACATTAGCGCGAGTCTAGGATTTGCAATTTCGTGAAAAACAGAATTAGTGGATCACGCGGAAGGTATTTTCGTTTGTATGAAATAAATAGTTGGACTATCAGATACTTTTGTCTTTGCCACTTTTTTCTAGATAGGTAGTTTACATTGGACAGAGAATTTTAGTCTGTCGGTCTGTCTGCGTATCTGTCTGTCGATCTCTCTCTCTTTCTCTCTCTCTCTCTCTCTCTCTCTCTCTCTCTCTCTCTCTCTCTCTCTCTCTCTCTCTCTCTCTCTCTCTCTCTCTCTCTCTCTCTCTCTCTCTCTCTCTCTCTCTCTCTCTCTCTCTCTCTCTCTCTCTCTCTCTCTCTCTCTCTCTCTCTCTCTCTCTCTCTCTCTCTCTCTCTCTCTCTCTCTCTCTCTCTCTCTCTCAATCTATCTATCTATCTATCTATCTATCTATCTATCTATCTTTCTCTCTATCTACTTTATTTCTCACACTCTTCGTCTCGATTTCATTCTATTGCAACTCGCCCTCTCTACCTCCGTATTCGCCATGTTTCTTTAATCCTTCAGTTCTGTCTATTCTGTATATCTACCCATTGATATGATACTTTCTTCCTCTTCCACAGAAGGGTCCCTGTGATAATATACGACCTCAGCTGAAGTGAGTGGTGGTCAAAAACATCATAAGATTTGTAGATCAAGAATTATATTGATATAAACAAGTTAACCAATCATTCCATTATTTGTAGATCAGTTTTCCCAATCTTGCATTTGATTATTTTTTTTTTATTATTGTCATAACTGCTTTATCCAGATCGTATCTCATGTTCGAAAGATATAACCTGTTACAACAAATGTTGAATTCCGAGTTCGCTCTTAAGTTAATTCCAGCTAAGCCTTTCTTCGACCCCTGCCTCTATTTACTCTCCTCTAGTAGTTTATGTGTGGTTTTGAAATCTCACAGGTCAAGACTGGATCAATTTAAGAGAGATTAGGTGGGCTTCCTTTCAATTACTGGAGGGTATTATTAGATATAATGACAAGTACTTACCAAGTAAGAATATTCGTCCCTCTGTGCTACGGTGGGAAAGACTCAAAACCCTGCAAAGGTTATTACCTGCGAAAAGAGAAAATAAAAATTAGGATTTACAACAATGTTTACCCTGTAAATTTACTACCACAAAACATAATTATATTCTTCCAAAGGAGTCTCTTGAGAAGATAGTCTTTGAAATTAGGAAACATAGTGATGAAGATATCCATCAATCTACTCACTAAGAGATGATAATCATATAGAGTTACTCGATGATGTTTCCACCACATTATCTATCTCTAAAGCCTCTCCCTAACCTCTCTTTTCCATCTCTCTTCTCACTCTATGTCTTTCTCTTACCTTGTTTTCCTCCGTCTCTCTTTAAATAACATCTGTCTATCTACTTATCTATCTTTTTACATAAATTTTTGTCTGGCCGAAGTTTCTTAATTAATGTGTGCAGTGTAATAGTCCCGCAGTCAATTTTCACTTTCCTATCACCCATCCTCACTATTCTTTCTCTCTGCCCCGTGTCCGAGCCACACGATGCCCTGTCCACACCTGACACTGATTGAGGATTCAGAACAAGATAAAACAAAACACAAGACTGTGGTGGTCGCACCTCTACCTTCTCTCCTCTCCTACACTGACTGAATAGCGTCTGTCAGTGCCATGAAATAAACCACGTCTTGATTTCTTATTTGGTCATCAGTCTTGCTCGCTCCTCCTCCCGCCTCTCTCTCTCTCTCTCTCTCTCTCTCTCTCTCTCTCTCTCTCTCTCTCTCTCTCTCTCTCTCTCTCTCTCTCTCTCTCTCTCTCTCTCTCTCTCTCTCTCTCCTTCTTCTTCTCTCTCTCTCCTTCTTGTTCCTCTCTCTCTCCTTCTTCTTCTCTCTCTCCTTCTTCTTCCTCTCTCTCTCCTTCTTCTCTCTCTCTCTCTCTCCTTTTTCTTCTCTCTCTCCTTCTTCTTCTTTTCTCTCTCCTTCTTCTTCCACTCTCTCTCTTCTCTTTCCCTCTCTTTCTTTTCTCTTGGTCTCTCTCACTTTCTTCCTTTCCAAGTAGGTTACCCCTTCCCGCTCCCGCCCCTCCTCCATCTTTGCGCCACTTCGACTGACCAGTGTTTCAGTAGTAAGAGTGTCTGGTCAGTGAACCTGTCATGACACCATGACAACAGGCGCATCCCTGAGTCAGATCGTCATTGATCACCTCTAGAGTTGGCCAGGCCGAGACGCAGGGCCTGGTCTTTCCCAGGTGAACCAATCTAGCTGCCTGGTATTACCTTATCATAACAAAGCCCAGGCTAACTCATAGCTTATTGGAGAATGATTTGACTTCTTTGCGCCAGCCAATAAATTCTCAAAGCGTTTTCAACTTTGCGGTGGACACCTTTTTTTCCCTCATAAGTGGTTTTCCCTTTGCCATTTTTTCATATATATTTTATCAAACGTTTTTCCTTTGGGGTGGAGGAGGTTGCGAAATCATGCTTCTAATGATTACCGTATCCACGAATACAGGGACAAGCTGATACTCTCGATTTTAAGTCACCATAAAAAAGTTCCACAAACAGAACAAACAAAATCCTGCTTTCTTTAAAGGTGCTACGATCATCTCAAGTGGTTTGGAGAACTATATTATAGAGTTAATTGTTAGAAACTTATCATTTATACAGTGGTTCGGAGAAAGTTTACATCTAGAAAAAATCATATCGAGCATTATATGAGACGCGTGTAACAAAACAATACATCCATAGATAGGTAGCTTTGCAATGTACTTTGGCGATCTTTCTCCTCAGCTTTTTTTTTTATGCATACTTAGACCTCTAGTTTGTGGTCGTGTCATCTGTAGCCGTCGCCCTGACATGACGTATTAGTTTGTTGCGTGAGTATAGCTGTGATGTGGGAGGGGTGCTGTCTTGGAGAGGATATTGTACAAAAGTCACCAGATATAAACCCTGGCTTTGGCCAACCGCACTTTACTTTTCCTTTTGTTAGCGTCCAAAATACTTTTAGTGGGAAAAAAATCGATGTTGCAACGTTCTAAATACTCCTCAATAATTGAATTTATATAGATCACAAGAGTCCATACCTGATAGAAAAGGGAACATCAAAAAACTTTGAAGATAAGAAATCTTGAGGGAGGAGAGACAGCAAAACCGTAAAGATAGAGGTCTGGGAAGACGGCAAGGGTGGAGTTGAGAAAACTAATGGTAGCATTAAGTCAGTAGGCGTCAAGTTTTTATTGTCGGTTGATTCGGGGGGAACACCAACCTGTTTATCGTCCGCCTGTTTACATTGTGCTGGACACTGCCCCTGCACAGACCAATGGTCAGTACACAGAGACGCAGTGACGGTGCTTTGGGGTGGGGGAAAGGGGGGAGAGGAGGAAAGGGTGCAGGACTCTTTGGATTTCAGGAAAGCGTACCTTAAGACACAAGGTTAAACAGAAAGGTGTTAATTATTTGGGGTCGTGGTGTAGCCATTGAGAGAAACGGACCTTCTCCCCCCGACCTTCCGTCACCACGGGCACAAACAATCATCAAACCGGAGATTTAGTTACCGCGCGTAAGATGACCGCAGCCACGCGGTGTTCAATACGACAACCAAACCACGGGGCGTGGGTTTGTGGCCCATCAAAATGTTCGGGGCCGGTATTGATGCAGTTTGTCCTGTTTTTAAGTTTTTCTCGCATGTTTTTGAGTAGGTCTGTGGTGTTGGTACATGTGTGTATGTGTGCCGCCTGATCTATGAATGTGTTCCTGTGTTGCTGTCTGTAGACTTGATTATCACATGAGTCTTGCTGTTGGTAACGAGTTAGCCTCGGTCAAAACTGCGATCGAATTAGTCAGCTTGGATCATGAAAACCTACAATTAAGACAGAAAAGCTTTGATTTTGCTAGAAAACAGCAATTGCTTGAACAATATCACTGTACCCTATCATGCACGATCATCTCGACACAGGTTTAGATCCCAGAAAAACAAGACAAAAAAACTCGTGCATGCTTATATACACATCACATCGTTGACAAGTTCTCTATTACCATTGTCTTGAGTATGAAGATATTACATTGACAGGGGAAGGGGGTGGGGGTGGGGGTGTTGGGGGCCTCCAGTCAGGAAGATAAATCAAGGAAACTTTGAGGCAAGGTTTCTGTACTAGTTAGTGCTAAGAGCTTTGTTTGACAAGTTACATGTGATTTCAAATAATCAAGATTTGTGCTAAAACTTTTCAACATTAAATTTCACAGCATGATTTAGGCTGTTTTGCGAAAATCATATTTTTATCATGTTCGTTTCAAACGGAAAAGACTCAGAACATGAAAGATAAGCGAGATAATATCGTGTCATAAGTTTGATTTATCTCAGTGTTCCAATCGGGGCGATCAAAATAAGTGAAGAAATCGAAACATGTTTTGCGAAAGTCTGCCCATCAAAGACTTTGTGACAAGCTCAAGACAAGACTCGTGCTGGGAAAACATGAAATGTGATTTATGGACATTTCCTGAAATAGAAACGACAATCGGTAATATTTTAGACAGACTTGTAATTCAAACATTTCTACATCTGAAATTCAGGATTATTTCAAGGAGCTGTTACTTTATCATGATTCAGACAGCAGGTAAAGATCTTTGACCTTGTCAAGCTAGGGAACGCGTACAAATTCTTTTTTAGTTTCAAAAAGTTTGATGCATGGCGTCCAAACAAAACGTGCCAGAGTTGCATGTGTCTGCAAAACACAACGTTTCGTGATCAAAGGCGTCCTTGATAGGTTACGTCACAGAGACACTGTATTCTATATGTGACGGTCTCTATTATAATAACGTCCGTAAATTCCATCTGCGTCCGCGGGGACTGATCCGTCAGTTTTATTGACAGATTACAACATAGTTTATGCGGAGCCTTTTTCGGCAGGCATTTGCCATTTACTATTCTGTCATCTCGTGTTACAATATTTCACGTCTTTCACCTTAGCGATCATGCGCTATCCTGTGAGAATGTGTGTACAAGACACCTGTGTGAGGTTGGTTGTGTGTGTGGATATAGCTGATTCTCTGTAATTTTGTTGTGTGGGTGTAGGTGATTCTCTGTAATTTTGTTGTGTGGGTGTAGGTGATTCTCTGTAGGTTGGCTGTGTGGATATAGCTGATTCTCTGTAATTTTGTTGTGTGGGTGTAGGTGATTCTCAATAGACCGGATGATAGTTTGGTCCACAAATAACAAAAATGTTGTTAATGTGTCATACCGCTATGCAGGTGATTATTAAGGTCATGGAGAAAGAGAGAGAGAGAGAGAGAGAGAGAGAGAGAGAGAGAGAGAGAGAGAGAGAGAGAGAGAGAGAGAGAGAGAGAGAGAGAGAGAGAGAGAGAGAGAGAGAGAGAGAGAGAGAGAGAGAGAGAGAGAGAGAGAGAGAGAGAACGAACAAAAACTCAAATAAGATGTACTGTTTTGTTATTTCAGACAAACGCAGCCTGTGATAATCTGATGAGGTCTGGTCGTCTACACTTGTTTCTTGTAGAGATGAGAACCTTTTTCCCTCTATCTACACCAGAGATTAAGCCTCAGCATAGCTTTGGTAGATCTTCACAAATGTTTAATTTGTTCGATGGCGAACTTACTAAGACTGACCAAGTCACGGATCCGCTCTGTAACAAAGAAGCATGTATTTGCTTGGAGTAATTTAGAAATTAAAACTTATCAAACGTATATTATGAGCATGTATTTTCTAGTTTGAAAGAAAAAAAAAGAGCTAAAATATTATCTAAAGTTTGTTGGTTGAACTTGTAGGCGTATGCAGCAGTAAGTTTCAAGATTTTTATTTTAATCATGTCATAGAACAAACTACCTCAAGCGCTGCGCAGTGTCTCATTAGTTTAGAGAAGCGCAAGACATCTGACAGCTCTAACAGTTGATAGACTAACAATTGCTACAAGCCCAGTCCACCATGGTTTGGCGATCTCATGATTACTGTCTAATCTGCTTAACTGCAGTATCTGACAGCTCTAACAGTTGATAGACTAACAATTTCTACAAGCCCAGTCCACCATGGTTTGGCGATCTCATGATTACTGTCTAATCTGCTTAACTGCAGTATCTGACAGCTCTAACAGTTGATAGACTAACAATTGCTACAAGCCCAGTCCACCATGGTTTGGCGATCTCATGATTACTGTCTAATCTGCTTAACTGCAGTATCTGACAGCTCTAACAGTTGATAGACTAACAATTTCTACAAGCCCAGTCCACCATGGTTTGGCGATCTCATGATTACTGTCTAATCTGCTTAACTGCAGTATCTGACAGCTCTAACAGTTGATAGACTAACAATTTCTACAAGCCCAGTCCACCATGGTTTGGCGATCTCATGATTACTGTCTAATCTGCTTAACTGCAGTATCTGATTACACTTAGGGTCAAAAAGCACATTAGAATACTAATAACTCTACTTGCTGTTTGGTTGCATCATCAAAGCCGTGGTGGACAATAGAAACAGTTAACGGCATGACTATTACGTTACATTGAATTCAGATTACTAGCGTGGGGTGCTTATTAATATTCATATAACGTATATAAACGATGAATTTCTTCTCATCAAAAGCTGACCGCTGACACTGTTGCAAAGTATCTTGTTAGACGACAATAAATTGTCAAACTTAGGAATCACCTAATTTTTTCAATGAAAAACAGCAAATAACACGCCGAGAAAGCCGCTTACCTGATCTTTTTTTTCCTTTGCACAACTTGAACTACATCTTTATTGGTGTATCTGGATAAGCACCATATAGGTTTGCGTCAAAATTTTATCCTTATATGTCCACATTCGAGGAACGATGAAGTTGTGGATAACGGTCAATCATAACGGATCTTTGACCAGAGCCGTGTTCTTTGATTTGTTTCACTTTTCCCATGTTTCGCTGAGAATTTTGCTCGCGAAGTGGCCAGAGTTGGGATACACGAGAAGCTGGCTGTACTGATCCCCGAGCAGCTCTGGGAGTACCGAGGAGTCTGTGTCCCGCTCTGCCAGGTGCCGTGTGATCCCCAGTCCCCGGCTCCCCGTACCCGGTGAGAGAGTAAATGTGTCAACCCTTGAGAACCTCTTCAAGCTCCTCCACTAGACCGCCAGAGCGGCCGCCATGAATATAATCAGAGACTGAACCGAGCACCTAACCTAACACACTGACGGACCAACCTGTCCCCGAGACCGTTCAAGTGGCCAATACTTTCTCCTTCAAGTCTCCTTCAAACCCTAGCGCCTCTCTCCGAGGATCTCTTCATCTTCCGGACGATTCTAGAGCAAAAAATGCTCATTTGGCCGTTCACCATTTCAAAGTTCTAATAGAATTACATCTTTCTAAACAGCATACTAGGGTCTCTTGCCTAAAGTGGTTGATTCCCAAACCAAGAACTGCGTGTGAACAGCTCGTGAAGAGTTCCGCCGCTGTTTGGTTCCAAAGTCGAAACGTCCGGCGGAATCAAATCAAGTAATTGATGAAGAGAACAATCCACCGAGACAGGGTAAACTCTTGATGTATCCGGCGTTACGTTGATAGAGATCACTTGTTTATAGGGAATGGGCCCATAACCGGAAACACGTCCTGTTAAGTATTGGCTCTACTAGCATTGGGAAATCTTTCAAACAATTAATTCGCATGAAATCTTTCTTTTGAGCTTTGATCTCATGGGTGATAACCGGTTTAAAGTGTAAGAAAATGAAAAAAAAGGGATCTTCTACCTTCAAAACCCAAAACGATATAGAGTTCAATCTTTAACACACAAATGGGTAATTGAATTCGTCCCCTAACTGGCGCTTTCTTGATGTTTTCATGCAGTTAATGAAAATGTCATCGTAAACAAGGACAAAAGGAAGGTGAAGAAATGCAACTCCATTCGTTTCTCAGTTTCTGTAATGACCAGGACTGGAGGTAAGACAGGACACACGTCACCACCCAGAAACAAATCACCCAGCACTGGTCTCAGCTCAAGACTTGCCATTGTTTCTGAGGACCGGCGACTCCCATATCTCGATGGAACTGTGACTTGGATTAAACGTTTTAAACAGCCTCGTTTGCAGGCAAGCTCAAGCGACTCATTATGTAAATGATGGGTACACAAATCTCCCCTCTTCTCCCCCTTTCGACATGGGGGACTTCCTTGTCGCTCAAAATCTAATTAATGCTGAACTGGGAAAAGCGACTGATAGACGATAAAAAGGGGGGATTGGCTGGAGAGCCGAGGGGATCTGGAGATCTAGGGGAGAGGTTGGAAGTAGATGGGACGGAGACGACAGATTGATGGAGAGAGGTTTAGAGAGAGCGAGAATGACGGAAATATTGAAATGGTAACACTCAAAGAGAGAGAGAGAGAGAGAGAGAGAGAGAGAGAGAGAGAGAGAGAGAGAGAGAGAGAGAGAGAGAGAGCGAGGCATACAGACAGAGACAAAGAGAGGCTCAGACAGACAGACAGAAGGAGAGACACACACATAGAGACAGAGAGACAGACAGAGAGACAGCCCTGAACAAAGATGAAAAGTTAACCGGGGAGAAATGAAATGAAAACAGTAATGAGTTTGTATAATTAATAAGATGGAAATCAACTTACGGGTGGAAATGGTGCTGAAGCGGAGCTAGACGTACAAGTGTGATGAACCTTTGGGAGTTGGAATGGGAAGAAGGCGTTCAGCAGAAGACTAAACTATTATCAAAGTAAAGAGCTAAAGCCTTCATTATTCAATTTGTCACGAACCAAGAAGCAAATCGCGCGCACCACCTAGCACAATGGCCGCTCCTAACACCTCGCTCTCTCTAGAAGAAACAAGGACAAGCAAGCGGCTGTTTGTGTCAACATCTCATCACTTAGCGATGTGAATGCTCAGTATTCTGCGCGGATGTATTGCGCAAAGGCGTCTTTGATCTTTTTGGTGTGAATTTTCAGCCTATAATGTTCACTCAAGACTTCCCGCCCAGGTGTGTCTGTATCAGTCTGTCTTGCTGTAATTTTACTAATAAACTCGATGAGCAAATCAAAACAGTATTCGAAGATAATATTTTATGGAAAGTTATAAAATTACGTGCACCATTTGATTTTGCTTAAATTTTATTCTGAAATCAAAGGCAAGTATAATATACAAGAAACATAGCGCGATATGACTTATGTATGGTTGATGACAGCAAGACTACAAAAAAAATCTGTTTTTTTCCTCATAACATTATCTCCCATTCGTCTTAAACTGTAATATTTCGTTTTTAGCTCAATAGTATTACGTCTCCTAAATTTGGCAAAAAACGCTATTTCATCTTTTCGTGAAACCCCAATGCAAATGTTAAGAGTTTCAGACGTTTGATTGGCCAATTAGGTCAAAGGGTTTCCCTCGCCCAATGAGTCATTCATATCTCGCGAGATACGAGACGTGACGCAATGCAAAGAGAGCGACCGCTGACGACACTTCCGACGCTTTTCAAGATGGCGGTCGGATTAACTGAGTGTAAACAAGTAAACATCCGCACGAAGGGGCGGTAAGTTTGCTAACTGAAGATTTCTATTTACCCAGTGGACAAAGGGTATTTGCTCTTCAAGACGCGGTTGCTATTGTCATGCTAAACCTTAAGCATCTGAGCCGCAGCGATGAGATATTAGGGAAACATGATTACGCTTTGACAGGTATTGGGGAAAAAAGACACAGAATACGGGATAATTATAATAATGTAATGGGAATTTGTTTTCTTTATAGGCTTGCCTTAAAACTATCAAGGTATTGACCTGGATTTAAGCTGTTCCTAGACATTTTGAAAAGACACAGTAGAAGAAACTTCAATAACGATAATGAATGTAAAGGAAAATTCATTAGGAGAATTGCATTGTCTTTCTTTCATTCAAATCTTATGATAAAGAAAAAGTGAGACATGATTATTATAAATTAAGAAGATAAGTATATAACACTCCAATTATAGAAGAAAAAGAAAAGGAAAAACTAATAGTAGTAGTAGTAGTAGTAGTAGTAGTAGTAGTAGTAGTAGTAGTAGTAGTAGTAGTAGTAGTAGTAGTAGTAGTAGTAGTTGTAGTTGTAGTAGTTGTAGTAGTAGTAGTAGTAGTAGTAGTAGTAGTAGTAGTAGTAGTAGTAGTAGTAGTAGTAGTAGTAGTAGTAGTAGTAGTAGTAGTAGTAGTAGAAGAAGAAGAAGAAGAAGAAGAAGAAGAAGAAGAAGAAGAAGAAGAAGAAGAAGAAGAAGAAGAAGAAGAAGAAGAAGAAGAAGAAGAAGAAGAAGAAGAAGAAGAAGAAGAAGAAGAAGAAGAAGAAGAAGAAGAAGAAGAAGAAGAAGAAGAAGAAGAAGAAGAAGGCGAACAAGTAGAAGAAGGGGGAGGAGTAGGAGGAAAAGGAGGAGAATAATGTAAGAACAACGTGGGAGGGCTAATATGTATTACACAAATTTGAGAAAAAAAAATATACGTGGACATAAGAATAAAAACTACTTTTTCTGAAAGTATCAACGTTTTGATCAAAGAGAGTTAAAGGTTTGTTGCAAATCAACATATTATATGCTCCTCTTGATTTTTGTATTTGTTGTTCATGCTTCCTACAGCATTTCGCGGTAACAAAACAAATAAATGCTTAAGATAGAACGAGGTTTTAAAGTCTAAACTAATAGAAAAAAAAATCAATTCACATAATAATATTTTATAAACTTTCTAAGGATGATGCATCTATATCAAATGAAAGGCAATAGACATATTGATCTGGGACAATTTCATAGAGGGGAATCGATACGAAAAAACACTTCTGCAATGGCGTGTTTAGAGTCGAGGAAAAAAAAAGTCCTGAATAATTCAATGTCATCCAAGTCTATGAGCATCTTAAGCATCGAAAAGAAACGCGAGAAAATCGAAACGATTCGGGAGAAAAAAATGGCGAATAATCCTCTGTAACTATTGCGTTTTAACCACATCACCAGAAGTAATACATGTAGCAGCAAGGGAAATAACCCCCCCTGGCGCTTCCGAACAGGCCTAAACATCCTCCCAAGCCTGCATAGACGTGTCATCACTGAGGATGACCGTCTGTTCCTGACCGGGGAGTCTCAGGAGATGGTCAGTGGGGCGGAAGACTTGGGTCTGGGCCAGTTGGTGGAGGAGATGGTGGACGTGAGGACAAGCGGGTTGTCCGCTGGTGTGTGAGGGGCTCTGGGGAGGGGAAGGGGCAGGATCATGGCGGTGTCCCCAGAGATAACGCCCCAAGACCGATTTGCGTGACAGTGAGGTAGAATTAAGCTAAGTGAGGCTGAACCATCCGAGCAAGCGGCATTGAGAGACAGATGGACATAGAGATAGGTGCAGTAAGGAGAAGGAGGAAAATATAGGGGACATGGAGAGACAGATGGACAGAGAGATACGTGCAGTCAGGAGAAAGGAGGAGAAGATAAGAGACATGGAGAGACAGATGGACATAGAGATAGGTGCAGTCAGGAGAAAGGAGGTCAAGATAGGAGACATGGAGAGACAGACTGATGGACATAGAGATAGGTGCAGCCAGGAGAAAGGAGGTCAAAATATGAGACATGGAGAGACAGATGGACATAGAGATAGGTGCAGCCAGGAGAAAGGAGGTCAAGATAGGAGACATGGAGAGACAGATGGACATAGAGATAGGTGCAGTCAGGAGAAAGGAGGAGAAGATAAGAGACATGGAGAGACAGATGGACATAGAGATAGGTGCAGTCAGGAGAAAGGAGGAGAATATAGGAGACATGGACAGACAGGTTGAGAGAGAGATAGGTGCAGTCAGGACGGCAGGAGAAATTGGGAGAAGATAAGAGTATGCTTTATAATAGAGAGAAAGAAGGGATAAAACAAACGGAGGAAGAGATGAAGTTAAGAGGAAACGGAGAAGGAATAGATGAAAAAGGATTCTGTCTAGAAAAGAATGGGGAGCTGAAGCAACATTACTTTGTTCAAAAGATATTTGAAAAAAAAAATACAAAAGAGCGAGAGACAGAAAAACTAGCGGAAGAGGAAGGACCAGGACAAGGAATATACATGTATAGGCGTAATCAAAAGGTGAATAAAAAAAAACTAGAGAGAAAGCGAAAGAAGAAATTATGGAAGACGGAAGGAGAGAGTGTAAGAAAAACATATTCAGAGCGAGATTGTTGGAGAGGGAAACAGATAGAATGGCTGAGGTTGATAGAAATACACATAATATAAACAGAAAATGATACAGAGAGAAATAGAGAGAAAGGAAAGACACCATTCACACAATTGACCAAAAGAAAACAAATATCTATTATCAAGGAGAGGAACATAAAAGACTAACACAAGCGTTCTTAACTGAAAACAAGTTTTGAGCTATTGCTATGGCTTGAAGTGTTGCCAATTTCTCCAGAAAGCAATTACATGAAAGAAAATCCAGCTCTGAGGAGGAGAGAGGAGAGAGGATGAGGTTGCGCGTGGAATAATAATAGAGTAACACTAGAGGCTGAGGAGGCACGAGCCAGGGGCGCAATCATAGAGGTTAGAGAGAACACTAGCCCAGAAAATACGGGCTGCAACAAATCTGTCAAGTGTTATTAATTGTCACGCGATTTCTTCAAATTTCTCACGAAAAAGAATTTTTTTTGACTCGCTCGTTCTTTCTGTTTATAAGACGACCAGTTTGTTCTCTCCTTGTTCATTTTTTAATCTGACGATAGTATCTTTATGATACGTTATTCCTAGCCTTTGCTCTCCCTTTCCCCACTTGTTTCCTGTCCCTCCCATTCCCCTCCCCCCTTTCTTTCTTTCTCTTTCTCTCTCTCTCTCTCTCTCTCTCTCTCTCTCTCTCTCTCTCTCTCTCTCTCTCTCTCTCTCTCTCTCTCTCTCTCTCTCTCTCTCTCTCTCTCTCTCTCTCTCTCTCTCTCTCTTCTACTCTCTTTATCTTTCTCTTTCT
Organism: Elysia crispata; assembly: GCA_033675545.1. Lineage (NCBI taxonomy): Eukaryota > Metazoa > Mollusca > Gastropoda > Plakobranchidae > Elysia > Elysia crispata. Next base: position 471,711 of record JAWDGP010001738.1, on the reverse strand, counting down.
ATCTATCTATCTATCCATCAGTTGTTTTATCTATCTATCTATCTGCTTGTCTGTCTATCTATCTATCTATCTATCTATCTATCTATCTATCCATCAGTTGTTTTATCTATCTATCTATCTATATATATATATATCTTTCTATCTATCTATCTATCTATCTATCTGTCGGTCGGTCGGTCTGTCTTGCCGTGCTTTTCTCTCATCCGATTCGCCATCATAACTATACCTAACGTTTAGTTTATTATTGGAATAATATACGAATATGTTTTCATTTTTATTAATCATCTATAAACCTGCACCTATTTTGTTTATAATTCCATTGTGCGACTAGCTCGCTGTTTTCTACACTTTGTCATGTTTTTTTCTGACCTGACTCTATAACATCACCGAGTATGACATTTGCTTAAGTCAGAGTGAAGCTATGTTTCTGGACAGTCACGCTCTCAGGCAGCAGCTGCACCTCCCTGTTTGGACAGCGAAATCTGTACTAATGCATGGCTTTATTCAGCTTCTCTTCCTAGCCCCTTGCTTTTTCAGTTCTCTTCCCAACTCACTTTCGTTGATTTTCATTTTTTTTCCCATTTATTTCTTTTTTTTTTCCTCCTGTAGCGACTGCTGTAAGCCCTAGCACAATTCCACTCTTGAAATTCGTCTTTAACTCTCGGAGAAGAGGTCAAGTGGAAAAGACAATGAGCCGGGAAGATCGACGCTACCAGAGGCAGGCTAAAAAATGCTGATGTCAATTTCTGTAAAAATGGATGAGATTACGTTCGATTGCTGTTATGCTTGGATGTCACTGGATATCTCTCGCCTTTTCTGCCGTTATTTCAGGCCTGATCTGGTCCTCAGATTGGATCGTTACATAAGACACATTTTCTGACGTCATTTTCGAGGGATGCACTATTTCGGCTCAATTTTTTTCTTGCAGACAATATGACCTTGTTTCTTAATACAGAAATCGTGCTGAAGGAAAAGCTTGGCTGATGAAGCTCGTGTGTGGATCCTCTTCGCCTCCACTTGGCGTGATGAGAAACGGCCGTGCCTCGCGGCGATAAGACGGTCGGGGCAGCGGGGAGGGCGATGGAATATCGGAACCGATGAGGGGAAGAAATGAACTTGACAGTGCGGAAACTTTCACAGAAAGTGAGCGAGCCCTTGTCTTGGGCTTGCAAAAAAAATTTAATTGGGGAAAAAACCGGCACGAGGCTTTGTTTCCTCCTCAAAGTTTGAATATTTTTGACCATGTGAGACATTCCAGACATAGATCAGATGTAAAGTCATGGCCAGGCAGTTATGTCACTGAACCAGCTAGGGAAGTGTGCGCTGCTTGTTTACTGAGCCACATAGACAGCGTCTTCTTGTACTCCCTTGCACTCTTTGTGAACGCTGTAGAGTTATTTTCTTCACAGAAACGAAAGTGATCCACCAACTTCAGTTTCCCTCAGTGGGATCAGTTTTTAAAAGTTGGTCGATTTGATTTTTTTACAATTTTTTTTTTCAAATTTTGATATTCATATCACTCACATTTCAATTTTTGTGTCGAAACATTTCTTTACGTATATGATGAAAGAGGGACCAAAAAAAAAAATAAATAAATGGGGCTGAAAAGAAGAATGCCCACGCACACAAATGTTAGATTTTTTTGTGGAATGCGTGTCTCTTCTTCTTCTTCTTCTTCTTCTTCTTCTTCTTCTTCTTCTTCTTCTTCTTCTTCTTCTTCTTCTTCTTCTTCTTCTTCTTCTTCTTCTTCTTCTTCTTCTTCTTCTTCTTCTTCTTCTTCTTCTTCTTCTTATTCTTCTTCTTCTTCTTCTTCTTGTTCTTGTTCTTGTTCTTCTTCTTCTTCTTCTTCTTCTTCTTCTTCTTCTTCTTCTTCTTCTTCTTCTTCTTCTTCTTCTTCTTCTTCTTCTTCTTTTTTTTCTATTTTTTTTTAATTATAGGAAATAAAATATCAAAAATCCTTTTTTTTTTCAAATCTTGCGAGGAATTACGAGCACCCAGATAAACAAGTTTAACGTTATACATGGGGATGGTAAGGCAAGATCAATAAAGAGACTTCTGTCACCAATCTCATGAATAATTCATTGATACATGCCCTTGATTCATTTTGTTCTTAACGCTTTAACTGGCCCTTTTTGATAAAGCTGAAGTGATTATAATACTTTGGTTCAGTTTAAAGTCCTGTGACAGTAGGGGAAAAGCGCACTATTATTTGCATAGAGAGAAGCAATTATTGTTCACTTGAGTCCAGGTATCGTTGGCAGTGATTTGTCCACCAAACCTATACAAAGCTAACTCTGGAATTAGAAAGCCTTCCATTCAAACATGAACGTGTTAAGCCTAGTGATTCCACAGGTTTGTGTATCTGGGCACACACAGACGTGGTATAGGACACCTCTGGTCAATTATACTAGGCTATAATTACACGCAGTTAGACCAGGTGGAGACCACCAATGCTTCCAAGCTTAAACCCACGGGCTCCATGGCAGTTTTATTAGAAGTGGGATACAATTTATGTGTAATACGATGACTTTTTGTACGGCTTACCATTGTGGATTCCTCCAACTCGTTTTGGAGAAATACGAATGTCCAAACATTGAAGAGCTTGCATTGTGTTTTTACAGTGCAGGCTGAGTCTGGTTGAGAGTGAGGGAGACTGTCCACCCACCGAGACTCATAGTTTATAGCCTTAGGCACCTCCTATTGACAGAATACTGCATGCTGTTTGCTAGCTGTTACTGTGAACTCGCTAAAGTACATGCACAAAAAAAATAGAAACAAATTATATCTTTCTGAGTGAATCGTTAATTTTGCCTGTATGTACAAGATATTTCGCATACCATAATGGGATATAAGACCGCCAGTCTCAAACATCATAATATGGGTCACAGAAAATGATGAAAACATAAGGCTTTATAAAAATTCAAATGATCCAGTAACGGTAAGCCTCACATATTTCAGAGCGGACGCTTTACTACACGACCACCTCCACGCTGAAATAGTGGTGACAGTAGATCGATAGCGCATGCTAAAATTCTTCACGACCTTAATTTCAAGGCATCATTTTTCAAGGTCCCTTATTCGGGTTTGAAGTTCGAGGAGAGCCTGGGAGAACAAAGACCATCTCCCTCAGAGACAACCAGGTCTCATGGGCTGTGATTTCCGGAAGGACACGGGCTCGGGGTTTCACGCCATGTCAGGTACTGCTTCCGGTGAACATAGTGAAGGTCGCTGGGATTGGTCAGTCACCTCAGATCTAGTGGTATGGAGCCGTCAATGGTGGACCCCTCAGTGGTAGAGTGCGAGCTGAAGCAGTCAAACATCATAGCGATTCGATGTCCTCTGCTGCTGTCATTTTATCCGAGATACCATAATATCTTAAAAATAAACTAATAAACATCTGTAGGTCGAGATCTATGAATTTTTTCAGACCTTAAAAAAGATGGTTGTTACGGTTTTGCAAACGAATCTTGACACAGTCAAAGCTTATTAAAAAAAAAAAAAAACGGTTTAAAGCTTTCACGTATCGCATTCATTTTTGAACCTCCGCTTTGAAGTTCTTTTATAGAAAGTGAAAACTTTTTTTATTCTCCAGATTACATTCATCTTAGTCTCTTCACAAATAGCTATTTTGGGAAAAGCTCAAGTCTTCTATTCTCTTTAGAACTTTAAAGAACTCCTTGAGTCCTTAAATCGGAACAAAACACAATTTTTTTTCTTGCTTTTTTTTTTGTTTTTGTTTTGGGGGGCGGGGGGGTTGTATCAATTTTGAAACATAATATAATCCCCGTGTAATACTCAGAGAAATTTAGGAGTCGCAAATTAATTTGAGATTATGGTACGGCTGTTAAATTGTTCGCTAATTCCGACTAATACCTATACAATTGACTGGCACAACTTAAGGTACAAACCTCAAGATTTGTACTTCAGCTCTCCCTCTCTATTCAGTTATCGACGTTTGTCAAGGGAACCCCAAAGAGAGGAGGCATAAAAGGAAAATTGACAAAGTAAGTTTTAGACAACTCTCAGAATTGTTTGCATTGAGCGCGTGTGTGTGTGTGTATGTGTGTGTGTGTGTCTATTGAGATATGCTGGGTTGGACGGAAGGAGGATTAAAAGGCAATAAAATATTTCTTGGTTCTTTTCTTCTTCTACCAATAAAGAGTACTTGCATGCCAGCTAGATTCTACGTTTCTGGACATTCCAAGACCGGGGAAGCCAGCAGCCGCTCTTTTGTTTATTTTTTTTCTAGTTCTGCATTGTTTTGCTTTTATTACAGAAACTCGGGTACGTATTTTAGAACTGAGTTTCTTAGCTGCCTTTTTCCAACAGGAGCGAAAGAGTAGCAATAAATGTGGGGGGGAGTATAGGGGTAGGGTGGAGAAGCTTCTGGAGTGAAAGGGTCCGAGGTGTCTTGTTTGACCCCTCACGCCCTACCCTGGATATTTAATGAGCATTGAACAGAGTCAGTCCCCTTGACTGTTTGCCCAGTAACGGAGGTCCAACAAAAGAGATCCGAGAGAACGGGCGACCATTCCTGGCCGTGGAGCCAATCTTACGGTAACCACTCGCTACAGGAGCCGAGACTTTTGTTGGCCAGACCCTCTCTTAGTCTCCAGACCATGTTTAATTTACACACCTGCCCCGGTGGCTTTTCTGCTTTTGAGAATTTTGATTTGGTTCATCTTGTTAGTGTGTTCCGGCTCGCTGGTCTTTATGATCGAGAAAATGAGACTTCCAAAGGGAGACAATCCAGGAGTAGAAAGGTTGCGGCCTGACGGCGGCAGTAAGTTGGTAAAGAGGGACACTATGTGGTCACCCGAGTCGTAAATGTTGAGGCTAATGTGAAACTAAAACCAGAATTATGTTTGACACCTGTTTGATGCTTATAAAAAAGGCACGAATGCCCTGCACCGACATATGGACACTGAAATCGATAGGGAGTCGAAGTATTAGCTAATGACCTATGGTAGATCGGTTCAAATCTTTATCTTACTTATTTTAGAGACTGAGAGGTTAGAAAAATTTATTTCCAGAGCAGTTCAATGTTCAAAACACTAAGGTCTTGATCATCATTGTATTTGGCGTAGCTGGCATTTAGTGAGACTACGAATCAGGTCATTTCTCTTAGGAAGACGCAGGAATAACCCAATATTGGCCATTTCATTTCGGGCATCTGTAACTCTTTTTAAACCCCGTGTTGCAAATTGTAATATATCATAAATTCTTTTCAGACAAGTTACTATATCAATCAGATCTGCTGCTATGTCGATATCATGTACGAAGTTATTCAACTAAATACGACAGGTACAACACCAATTATCGATATTTCTGATTATTTGGTAACCGCCCCTTAATTATTTGACATTGGGAAATAAAAAAAAAAAGCTCAGAAAAGCTATTAAAATACTCGTTAAAAGACTATCACATTTAAGTCTGTTTTTCCGTTTCGTCCTCTCAGTTTTCTCAAAATTATTTCTATCCTTTTTTTCTCTGTTATCCCTCTGAAATTAATATAATAATTGTACGAAATGAACATGTTTAATTTTGAGGGGTAAATAATAATCGACCTGGGACTATTGGAGAAACTGTGAAATTTGACTTTATGGATGGAGCCGAAGTGAAAAGAACTAGATTAGTCTACAACTGCCCAAGACTAGAGGATTTCTGTTCGTAAATACCAGTTCTCTGTTGAACTATGAAAAAAACCTCAAGACTAGAGGATTTCTGTTCGTAAATACCAGTTCTCTGTTGAACTATGAAAAAAACCTGAAGACTAGAGGATTTCTGTTCGTAAATACCAGTTCTCTGTTGAACTATGAAAAAAACCTCGAGACTAGAGGATTTCTGTTCGTAAATACCAGTTCTCTGTTGAACTATGAAAAAAACCTCAAGACTAGAGGATTTCTGTTCGTAAATACCAGTTCTCTGTTGAACTATGAAAAAAACCTCAAGACTAGAGGATTTCTGTTCGTAAATACCAGTTCTCTGTTGAACTATGAAAAAAACTCGAGACTAGAGTATTTCTGTTCGTAAATACCAGTTCTCTGTTGAACTATGAAAAAAACCTCAAGACTAGAGGATTTCTGTTCGTAAATACCAGTTCTCTGTTGAACTATGAAAAAAACCTCAAGACTAGAGGATTTCTGTTCGTAAATACCAGTTCTCTGTTGAACTATGAAAAAAACCTCGAGCCTCGAGCGACAAATAGCAATCTAGTCCTTTTCATTTCGACTCCATCCAAAGAGTCAAATTTCGTAGCTGAATGAAATCTAAATATTAAAGAAATAACTTCTCAGCTTTCCAAAGGGGTATGACCTGCAGCAGTTAAAGTAAGAGAAGACTTTACCGAGAAGAAATTACACAAGTTAAGTATGCATTATGCATCCTGGTTTTGTTTTTCATAACGCCTGAGGGTACTAGGAACCATAAAAAAAAAATACAAAAAGATCGCCTGCTGTTTGAAAAAGCAAGGTGAGAAAGAAGTCAAAGAAAAGAGAAGCAGGCCTTGGTCTTAGGTAGGAGCTGTCTTACCGTACACCTCTAGGTGAACAAAATACGGTAGGAGGCTCAAGCGATCTCGATCAAGGCTTTTGGAAAATTGGAGATAAAAACGGTATTTAGGCCTACTAGTTTCCTTGCCAAATCGAAAGAGCTTAATCAAAGGTTTAAAATCGCAGATCATTCTGAATGTCAAAATAAATTAGAGAAATATTGGGTCAACGATTTTGACAGCATTAGTACTGTTATTAGGCCAAAATGATGCCTGTTTTGATAGAAGCATTTGTGGGCCCTTATTTCTCCTGAAGGTTGCCCAGGTCTAACGTCGACTATCACGCGCATTGTTTCTCTCATATACGTATACTAGCACCAGTCATCAGGCCAAAGTGGGTTTTAGTTTTGCTCTGCGGGAGTAGAGGCTAATTTTCCACTACATTAAAGGACTACAAGTGAAGCTTTTCATGGTGCCACAGAGGCTGTGATCACTCAGATACGGGCATTTAGCCCCTCACAAAGATCCGTTAGTGGCTTCAGGAAGTCACTGAAATGGTGGTGTATTCAGGGGAAGGTAACCGTGTCAACAGCTGTATTGACGCCGCGACACGGAAACAAGATGTCTGCTGAATGAGAGCCAGGTCCTGCTGGGATAGCTCTCTCTCTTTCTCTCTCTCTCTCTCTCTCTCTCTCTCTCTCTCTCTCTCTCTCTCTCTCTCTCTCTCTCAACATTATCAGAACATCTTTTCCATCGGTTATAGCAAGCATCAAAATAGCCTTCTAATCAGTTATAATGTAAGCTCATAGCTTATACAGAATAGGCGCAAGTAAAAACTCGGGTTGAGTTTAATATGACTTCAAGGGAAGAAAAATTTAATCTAGTCCTACCTTTGCTCATAATAAGAAGAACAATTCCGGGACAGTGAAAGCTATTAAAAGGACTAAGGTAAGAATGTATTGTGTTTTCATTTTTTTTCTGCCAAATCGCGATGTTCAAGACCGGTAATCTTCGCTCGTTTACAAGAAAGCCTGTCCTTCAAAGCTCCAGGAAATGATATATACCTGGTTATTCTATAAATTAGTGCATGTGAGCTGCCATTAATTTCAACTTTGTTTTGTTTACCGCAACCCAACCTTACTTCCTTCCTCCCCTCTGTTTCTCCCTCGCTGCCTGTGTATGAATGTGTGATTGGACCCTGTGATGGAAGAGCCCTTCATGAGAAATGACAGCTCTCCGCTCCTGTGGCCAGGCTCCGGACCTTTCATGAAATCATATACGTTATAATTTTCCTCGGCTACGGACGACGGGTTCGTAGCGAACTGACGGTGTGAAAATCACAGACCAATCTAACACCTCTTCACTGAGGCTCCAGCTTTTTTAAGCCACCCCCATATTAGCCACGCCAAGGTCTTTCGGGAAGGCCCGATTATCCACAGAGCTAGGGATGGACGGCGCTGCTGAAGACCCTCTAATTCTGATCCCCACCAGTGGAGTCTGAAAAATGGACAAGCGTCGCTTTGAATCTCCACCTCTGAGGCGCTGACACAAGGCTAATGATTCAGCACCCCCCCCCCCCCCCCCCTTCCATACCATCCTTATCTTCCCCTAAAGACATGCACGTTTCCCAACCACATAGCACGGACCGTTCTAAATAGATTTTTACTGGTTTCATTTTTCCACTGTCCTCCTGTAATAAGTGGGCGGGTAGATTTGGCGACCCTTCCACGCAAGTTGAAGACCTCCTCAACAGTTTAGCATTGTTGCTGCCACAGGGGGGCGGGACTAGAGGATGTTGGTTATAGAAAGAGGTTGGGAGAGAAAAGATGTGTCATTATCTCCTCCTTCACTTGTTTAGAATGTCAGGAAGAAGGACAGTCTTCGCAGGATTGTCCAGATTTGGCGGTTCGCCTGACATAACCCCAGGCTGTCTCTGCCCTGAACAGGCTGAATGGATGCCGTACGTCAACCGTTGGGCTGAGGAGAGACCCGTTAACCAAAAACAACAAAGCTGGATGTTGGCGTACGTGCTTGTGAGAGTTTCCCAAGTGCCATAATATAGATGGCGAGGAAGGAAGCAAAGTTTTTTTTTAATTTTTTTTTTTTTTTTTTTGGCAATATTGGGTGACCCGCGATGCTCGGCTAGCATTGAGATCTAGAAGAATGTCCTTGACTTATCACCTCGTCACCGCTTGCCTCATCTTCTATTATCATTGTATTCTAAAGATCATAGTCAATAATCGTTTGTTTTAGGGTTTGTTTGTTTGTTTGTTGTTTTCTTTTTTCATTTTTTTTGGTTTGATTTAAACGTAATTTTTTTGAAAAGCGTCGCATCCGCCCATAACTTGATTTGAAGATAATACACAAGCCGAAGAAGAGAAGATTATTCCTTTGATGCTCCAAGTAGGTATGAAGATATCCTAAAGACCGACGTTTTCATAAAATTAGAGAGAAAGCTATGACATGTTTAAGAAAAATTTTATTTCGCTTTCAACAAGCAAATCTATTGGCCAAATAAAAGCACTTTCCCAAGATAAAGAACTCAGAATATATTTATAAATATCGCATACCGGTATTGATTTCTATGAAAGCACAGTAAGACCATGATCCCCTTCAAAATCTGTCAAGATGAAAACAAACGATGATATTATTCAGCAAAATTAGAACATAGATTCTTTTTAATGGAGTGGGATTGATCGAAAAACATTAAAATCTCTATAACCCTTTCCGAAAACCTTGCGGGAGTAGCATCAGAAAAAAAAAACCTTAGTTTTCGTTTTTCACTTTTTTTTTTCTTTGACTTTTACAATTTACAGTCAGTAGTGAGATAATTCTAACATTTTTTGTTTCACTATGTTAGTCACAATTTGTGCTCCTTTCTTTGTCTCACTCTCCCTTTCTCTATTTATCTTACCCTCTCTTTATAAGCTCCTCTCTGTCCATCTCACAATCTCTTTCTCATTTTTTTAATGTTCATTTCTTTTAAATTAATCAAATTGTATCTCCTGTATCTCCACACAAAACGCAGTCTCTTTTTTCAAGAAACGGCTGAGTACCCCAACTCCCCTTTCCCTTTTCCCCAGTTTTGTCTATATATTCTATGAGCCAATAACTGTCACATCCCAAACCTGCTTGATACTATCTGGATCCTCCCTAACCCCCAAACCTCTCTGGTTAGATCCCATCAGTCGGTCAGATGTTTACATGGCGCTGGGTAAGAGGCACCGCTCCTCTGATGCTACGGGAGGAAACTGACCAAGCCTGACGTGTTAGCGGTCAGTCAGGGGAAGTGACCACGCAACACCGCGTGATTTATCTGCAACGCTGGGATTATAGGATTACTGGCGGGGATTAGCCGGCGATAGAGACAAATGGGCGTCACCCGAGGGGCGTGGCTTGTGGTCTCCGTAACATCAAATAATGACCGGTAGGGGGGAGGAGGGTGGTTGGTTTGAAAAGCGCGGGATGCACTGTAGGTAAATAATTTTAATACTACACTAATCTTGCGTTCAATTGGCATTATTGCGGGTCATAAAGGTTGAGAGCGTAATGATGTTTGACATGATAAATAATATGTATCTTACTCTCTCTCTCTCTCTCTCTCTCTCTCTCTCTCTCTCTCTCTCTCTCTCTCTCTCTCTCTTTTTCTGTCTCTCCTCACATTATTTCCACTCTGTCTATGAGCCTACACGTTTCTAACTGCATTTATTTATTCAAAATTTATGGTAAAGTTAAAGACAACAAATGCTAAACTAACATGAGTGTAAAATCCTTGAACTGCAATATTAAGACATTCACATTCCTTTGATATACGGACTCTTAAAAATAACATGGAGATAAGAGTTCATATTAGAGCAGAAAGATTCTTTTACGACCTAGTCATATTTTTTTCTTGTCTTATGGTGTCTTATTGAATGTCACATCATAAATAGTCAAATAAAAATGATATTTAGTCTTCGGATTTGGTGGATTTCCAGCAACGACCACATCGAAACTTTGATTAAAGTCATTTTATTAGTCGAGCTTGTATCTCAGCACAATGTGTCACTGTTTTGTAGCCATGTAGGTGAGCTGAGACTTTTATTCCCAAATCTATAGTAAACCCTAACATGGGACGATACACTTCGCCTGCTTAGTTCATTTAACTTTCCTCCCCACCCCTTTTTTCCACCTTGTGAGATAAAGCAGTCTAGATTATAGCCTCACGGATCAGACTAGTGGCGTAGGCCTAACAAGATTGCAACAATAGTGATGCACTTTGGACAATAAAGTTACACCAGTCAAGGTCTGTAATGAATGGTGAGGATTATCTCAACGAGCACGGATTAACTAAGCCTGCTGCAGGCAGATGCAGGAGGATTCAGGCAGATCAAGGCAAGGCTCTGCGCATCTTGGCGGCGCACCGGGCCGGCTGGTTTGACCTGAAGTGCAGCTACTGGCTCTAGAATCAAACCCCACCAGCGCTTGTTGGACGTGAGGGATCACCCAGGAGATTGTGCCCACAGCATGAGGGTTGACGAGAGGCACACAAAGAAGAGACAGCGTTATCTTAGCGTTTGGGATTAGTTCAGAGTTATAGAGATAGCACAGTACATAGCTACATCCTAGCCCTGATAGACAGAGACTGATGGCCGACCTTGGGTGAGCGTCTTGGAGGCTGTGACACAATGTCCTTCAGCTTAGTGAGTTGTGTTCGTAAATTTCCCGAAGACATGGCAGCTATGTCCTACCTCGGTGGGGACTGGTTAGAATCCGAGCCCACCACCAGGATGGAGGTAACAGAGTTTTATGGGAACGACTCAAAACTATCAAAATCAAAATAGAAAAGATCAAGATTTTACGACAGGGCGACGGTTCATGTTCGTTTTGTTTTGTGAAATTTATACTTTAATTTTGAATTAATATCAAATTATATGCGTCTAAGGAAGACTTTTAGAGGGACGTTTTACATACAAACTCATTTTCGTATTTAATGTACCGGTAGTATACAAACATATTTTAACTTTTGCGTCAACGAGCTTAAAAGGTAATTGCCTACTAAAAGAGACATTCTAGTGATTTGGTTTACTGCCCTCTATTAAACCGACATCTTTTTCTTTTCCTCCTTTTTATTTTGATTAAGAATTCGCCTTAACGTTCAATATGTTCCTGGTCAAGCCATGGAGGAGAATTATACATCATATGTCAAGATCACTTTTGTGCTTATTACATACAATCATAAAATACCTAAACATAGAAAATTAAAAAGAACATTGAATACTTGAATACTTGCTATAAGCGCTTCAAATTATTAAATATATCTAGATCAGAATAATAATAATAATAATAATAATAATAATAATAATAATAATAATAATAATAATAATAATAATAATAATAATAATAATAATAATAATAATAATAATAATAATAATAATAATAATAATAACTAGAACAACAACCGTAATCACTTTAAAATAAATTACTTTAAGGCGTACCATCAAACCGAAATAAATTAATATTTTTCATTAAAAAAAAACAACAACAAAAACCAGTGGCACACTATTTGTAACACAAACATTTAAGATGAAACCGAAATTTGTAAGTCAGCACAAAATTGGTAGGAGGAGCATCTATCTTGGAAACCTAACACCGCCAACATGCGAATTACAGGTTTTAAAAAATTGGGCTCTATAAGGTTTACACAATGTGTGTTTGTTTATTGATATTTTAGTAAGGTCGGCTTTCTATTTTTTTTTTTCCCATCGAATTTCTATAACCCTGCAAAATTAGCCTTATGCCTTCAGATTTACTATAATGTATCGTAGAGAAATTTAGACATTATTATAGGTGTTAATCTTAGAAATTTATATTTCAGCAAAATTCAAATTCATTGCAGGATGAAATACATAATAATTTGAGGGGGTGGAAAGTGTTGAGACAAGAATATAAATAAAATTATTGCAACAATGATAATAATAATAATAATAATAATAATAATAATAATAATAATAATAATAATAATAATAATAATAATAATAATAATAATAATAATAATAATAATAATAATAATAATAATAATAATAATAATAATAATAATAATAATAACATAGAGCTATTGAATAATATTATCATCCACTCAACGATTTTTGCTCGAAAAGTCATTCTTTCTTCAATTTTGTCTATATTAGATACGGTTCACAATTAGACCTAGAAGATGGTGGAAATAACATAAGCTGAATTAATTATGAGCCTAGAGTTCGATTTCAATACAGCACAAACCACAATAAAAAGAAGCATATGAATGCAACTCGGAAGCAATGTAGATCTAAATCTATAACATTGGGCTGATACTGGAAATTAAGTGACAACCAGTGCATGTTAAGATAAAACCAAGGATCTCATAAATGGTTGCTAAGTAGGTACTCACCGTTTAAAACACTGAGGTATGGCACAGATGTTCAATATATCTGCCACAATCATTTAAGCTGCCGTGGAGTGTAAAATGTAGAGTATCCTTTAGGGGAAAAAACAGCAGCTTGGAATGAAATGAAGAAAATCGAGTTTTTCTACATTGGCTATACACTGTCAGTATTCAAGCACTGTTCACACAACAACCTTAGGAATTGCAGAAATGTCTTTACGTCTGCTGACAATACTCTGGACCTAGCGATCTTCAATAGCCGATGTGAATGGTGTCTCTCCGCTGTCTCTTTTCTGATTCCTCTCTCGCGTGTTCCAGCTCTCCTTCTCACGTCTTTCACCGAAACATGAGATCTACCACTTGTCTCCCCTCTTTTGGAATCCGCGGGTCCAGCGACGGCTCGGCGTGACGGTTCCTTTCACCGTGCGTAGAGGTGTCGCGCGCCCACCGCCGCACTGCCTCGCTCCCATTGGTCGACCGACGATGTAGGAATACAATAGTAGGCGGAGCTACGATTTACGCTGTGAAAGAAGATTGACAAAGATTGGTGGTGAAGCCGAGAGGGAAGTGACGGAGAAGGAATATGATTAGTTATTATAACTGGCGGGAGGGGACGCTGTGGTTAATACACAGAAGGGCTGTTTGAAGTTTTTCTTTATGGAGCTTAAATATAATGAGAAATATTCTCTTGTTTTCTCGCTGTTTTTTTCTAATGATGGAAAAAAAATCAGAGATGAAAGAGATCACAAAATGTTGGGTGCAAAAGCTAGAAACAAAAGGAGAGAATGCTTGCCATCTTCGAACCCTATCCTTTTTTCAACTACACAGATAAATTGGATGTATCATACTACTACTACTACTACTACTACTACTACTACTACTACTACTACTACTACTACTACTACTACTACTACTACTACTACTACTACTACTACTACTACTACTACTACTACTACTACTACTACTACTACTACTACTACTACTACTACTACTACTGCTGCTGCTGCTGCTGCTGCTGCTGCTGCTGCTACTACTACTACTACTACTACTACTACTACTACTACTACTGCTACTACTGCTACTACTACTACTGCTACTACTACTACTACTACTACTACTTCTACTTCTTCTTATACTAATACTACTACTACTACTACTACTACTACTACTACTACTACTACTACTACTACTACTACTACTAATAATAATAATAATAATAATAATAATAATAATAATAATAATAATAATAATAATAATAATACTGAGAAGAGCAATGAAAAAATATTTTGGGCGATTACTCTCGTAGCTATTATAAAAATGATTTTAATGATTTAGCAACTGCGATTTCTACATTACGTTTCAATCTTTTTTTTTTTTCCTTTGCTTGTTTATTGTTTGTTAAAGAATAAATCCACGATTGCATAAAATCTGAAGAACGTTTTCTTAAATTGAGCTTTAAAAAAGATGTCTAAGTTGAGACTTGATCGGATGGCATTGTTTTATAGGCACCTCCAGTGAGTGAGAGCCCGGCTGACATAAGTAAAACGGAGGAGGTACGCGCAATTTAGTAAAATATCTAGGACTTTTGCAACCTCGACATTAATTTTGACTTTCTTTTATGATATAAAACATGATTGGCCGATGACTGTTGTGTTCCCGTAAACTTGTCACCACCCTGCCATCGTCGATATTTCACCAGTCGAGTTTCCCGCAACTTATGTTGCGGCTAATTTAAATTGTAATTTAAACAAAAATTCTCACAGTATATTAACATCTAGACTGTTACACTGTTCTGTATCGATTGATCGAAGCTGGCCCTGCTAAAGACTGTGTGTGATGCTCCGCACACGACCAACTCACGCAGTTTTCATCAGACACAGTTAGTGATGGACTCTTCAAAGCATGACATAAGTTAATCCCTGTTGACGCATCCGTGTCTTCTCCCTGAGCCCGAGTCGCAGACGATCACGGATTAAGATGATAGCCTGGCTCAGATCAAAAGGTGGCGCCAGTAGACCTGTGCCCAGTCCACCCCAGACCTGATTAGAGAACACTTGACGGATCAGTGATATCCGAGTGGATCAGTGGTAGGGCTCGGTCTGAAGAGGCTGGTCAGGAGACTCTAGTTGCTATCGAGAAGTCTGGGCGCCTCTAACAGCTTGGTTACATGGTCCTCTTTAATTGACGTCGTAGAGAGAATAAGGACGCATTTAGTGACCTTGTATGTGTTTGCAAGATTGACCTTGGTGCCAGAAATATTGATCACTTACGGTAGGATAGCCAAAATAAATGTCTGCTGATTAAAATTTTAAAAATTTGATTGTCTACAAAAGCCATGGCTTTAGACATCGCAAAAATGGCATGTATAAAATTGCGATGGTATCTGTCAACGGCAAGTTTGGTGGCTATCATGGCCTAACAAAACATCGGTCGATGTGCTCGGTATGATAGCCATTGGTCATGTTATAACCAATTGTTTGGCAGGAGTAGTCAACAGGTATTTCAGCATTAGTCGCCTCAGATAAAACATGAATGGAGCTATGTAGTGATGGAATTGATTGGAGTAGTAGAGAGATGCAGAGAATTACAAAGGATGAACAACTAAATCTATGAAATTTGCGATCAAATAGAAAGATATTCGGGCCTTTATAGAAAACAGCAGCTGTTACCTTTAAAAAATTTTCGGAGTAAATGATGAATCCACTTGCTATGCTGCATGGTTTTATAGAATGCACTGGATGAATCATTGTCAACGAGAATTGGATTTTATACCGAAAATTAGACTAGTGTTCAAACAGATAGAAAAGAAAAAGAACGCGGTATTACAAATTTATGAACCCCAGGTTTTTCTTGCTTTCCTGGTGCAGGTCTTGAAAGCATTAGTCTGAATCACACCTGCAGATAGGACATTCGAAATGCTGAACCTATCATATTATCTTGTTGCGTGCGCCATGGAGAGGTCACGTCAACCCATGAACGTCTCCGGCTGTCTCAAGACAGAACTGTAATGGGCGCCATTAAAGATGGCGGGTCTAAAGTCGTTGCTGGGAACCCAAACCATCCTGATTGTCTTTTTTTATTGACCCTGAACTGTCGCAAACTTCAGGAGAACTCTTTGCTAGTTTCCTCTCCCTGGACAAGGGGCCATAACTCCACCTACGGTGACAAACCAAGCGTTTTATTCCTCTCGGTTGGAGAGTACAGAGTGCGTTCCGACCTCCTGGGTCACAAAAAGTCTGCAGGAGGCGCAAGGCATTATGGTCGTGACGTCATTAAAGAAGACTGTTGGCGCGATCTACGCAGAAAAGAGTGGCACAGCGACGCGTTTGTTGCTAGAATACGTTTCAGGTGGAAGAGTGAAATCATAATTATTTCCCTTGTCGATATTAATTTATTAAAACGTCATTTCCATTGTCTCCGACCTGTTTCTCCCTCTGTGTGTCTGTCTTTCTGTCTGTCTGTCTGTCTGTCTCTGTTTCTCTCTCTCTGAGCCTCTTCTCTCTCTATCTGTCTCTTTTTCTTTCTCTAGTCTCATCTTACTTCTTCTTCTCTACTTTCTCTCACTGTGTTAAACGTTGATAGTTCTCTCTCTCTCTCTCTCTCTCTCTCTCTCTCTCTCTCTCTCTCTCTCTCTCTCTCTCTCTCTCTCTCTCTCTCTCTCTCTCTCTCTCTCTCTCTCTCTCTCTCTCTCTCTCTCTCTCTCTCTCTCTCTCTCTCTCTCTCTCTCTCTCTCTCTCTCTCTCTCTCTCTCTCTCTCTCTCTCTCTCTCTCTCTTTCTCTTTCCCCATTCTCTCTATCTCTACCAGATCAGAGAATGATAATAACAATTAAAAAAAAAACTCCTAGGCTATGAGGTATGATACTGATGACATAATTTCTCCTTGAATCTGTCACAGAAACAATTTTCGTGTAGTTGCTGAAATTTAACGATTACTACCAAACGCCGGGGCGCGGTGTAAAAATCCCACATTAAAGAGCCACAGCGTCCTCTGGTCAGGAGACACCAGGAGATGAGGCCGGCCGCCCGGAGACCGCTAGGTGATCTAGCCACTGTTTAAACATTTTAGATTGAACCAAAATAATTTCTCAATTAGAACATTAAAAAGCTTTGTGTGGGGAGGGCTTATGTCCTGGTCTATTTAACTGAAAGTTACCGGCTTTATTTAGTCAAAGAGAACCGGCTGAGAATGCTAAACGCTGACCTGCCCTTAGACAATGACGTCACAGCCATAGTATAATGAACGAAATGTTTATTGCCGCAGGTGACGGGAGGGAGGGAGAAGGGGAACAATAGGGGCGGCGGTGGTTGTTACAGTAGAGAGTAGCTGATGGTCGCGCCGTGTTTACATCACCAGAGAAAGGGAGATAACTCGCATTAACTTGTAAACAAATGGAAGTGAAACGAGATTTAGCACTTCAATGTGAATCTCTTTAACTGCTGAACAACTTTCTCATCTTGCTATTGTGGACTGCAGACTTGCAACATTGACAGCGGCAACTTAATATGTTGCGGTTAAGCTTTTAGTGTCATGGTGTTTTCCAACTTAAGAAAGCCGCACTATAACCTATCCGGAAGGGGGGTCGCAAAATAGAAAGCGCATCTGCAACTGGTAGTAGAATAAGTTTGAATATCTTGTTTAAATGCATTAAAATGTAACCAAACCTATTTGGTGAATTATTCCGATAAATGGATTGATAAAAGCCTTTATGATTAAATTCATCTTTAATATAACACAAGTACTTACATGTTAATAGGCACAATAATTATAAATCATGATAATTATATTATTATGTGACTCGTGTGTTAAGATGCACTACTTCGCGCATTTACCACAGTGTAAAAAAAAAGGGGGGGGGGGGGAGAAGCTTCTTAAAACAATCGTGTTTTGTTTTTAATGTGTGCAGTTATTTTTTAAATAGAAGGTTTTAAGAACTAAATAAAATTCTTTATTGATTGCTGAATCCTAACCTCTGTGGCATCACAATCATGGTGAATGTAAAGAACAGTCTGCGTTCTCCCAACAATAAAACTGTTTAATTAGGTTCACAAATTCTTGAAGAGACAGAATCCAGTTAGGCTACACTGAGGCGGGGTTGCTCCTCGGAGGCGTCAGGTTATTCAACCAACCCCCATCATTTTCACACCTCTTACTCTCTCACTGTCTCAGTGTTGTGAAGCAGCAAAACAGCCAAGGTGTTTTATTGGGTCATATTTTCAAAAACCGTTTTGTTTTAAGCATCTGCCCCTACAGGTTTTTGTTTCGTGTTACTTCACGCCTCTGGTAGGTTGGAGGTTACAGGCAGCCACTACTCATGTACCTAAAGATGTGTTGTTCCCTTGGTTTCAGGATCAGGGACCTAACATGTTGAGCGGTTCACGGGGAAGGAGGGGTGATCTAGTGCACGCATCGCTGCTGTGTGAAGAAAATCTTGCTATAAAAATGTAATTGTACAGAAGAAGAAACTTACTTGTAAGGTGAAGTATAGTTGTATAATTCTGTGGTCCTTATATATAAATCATAGAATTCAGCTTAGATGGAGTGACCGAACTTGCACAGAATCACTCTTTACCGAAGGCATTGTGGTAGCATCCATGCATTGAGATATTGACGGTAGGTTTGGCCGCAAATTCAATCCCCTGATAAAGAAGTGATCTGTTCTCAGCTTCTTGCCGCACGACGGGGGCGAGTTAAGTGGGCTAGACAGGGCTGATAAACGTCCAGTTGTAGGCGGGCTATATCAGTCAAGCAACCAATCAATCGATCAATGAAACAAACAACTTATTACTCAATCACTCGATGTATCATTTTTTTTTGGACAAATCAAAAAGCAAATAAACAAATAAGACAATCTTTTCACCACGCAAGCAGCAGCAAGGGTGATTCAAGATTGCGCTGATGGGTGGAGCAAGTACATGATATAAATCGACAGATGAATTGTCAAATGGAGCTGAAATTAATTGTCTTACAATTATTCGTTATAGTTTGTCTCATACAGCAGCTTGGCTATTTACGCATACTTATAATTCTGCACTGAGTCAGGTACCTGAAAACCGCTAATCCCAGGTCGCTTTCTCAAACCCGCACAACAGGAAAATCATATCGTATCAAAGACAGTGATATCAGCCATTTTCATCATTGTTTCTCTCATGAATTTTACCACCCTTGCCTTATCGTTTTCTCTCTCTTTTTTTTTCTTTTCTTTTTTTTTTTTTTTCTTTTTCGTTTTTTGTTATACTTTTTTTTTTTTAATTTTTGGGTTTCATCTTTTTTTTTTTGTCCATAAACCATTTTTCCAAAATTCCCTCTCATACCCGTCTTTGAATTTTTTTTTTCTTTTACGCAAGATTATCATTACTCTCTTCCTGTTGGGCTATGTTTGTTAAAAATTTCTTTTATCCTCTCTGACGTTATTTGTCTCTATCTGTCTATTTTTCTGTCTGTTTGTCTGTCTGTCTATTTCTATCTCTCTGAGACAGTTTTTTTTTGAGAATTTGCCTCTTTTTGTCTCTTAGCTATGCTGCCTATCTGGTTGTCTGTCTGTCTATTTCTCTCTCTCTCTCTCTTTCTCTCTCTCTCTCTCTCTTTCTCTCTCTTTCTCTCTCTCTTTCTTTCTCTCTCTCTCTCTCTCTCTCTCTCTCTTTCTCTCTCTCTTTCTTTCTCTCTCTCTCTCTCTCTCTCTCTCTCTCTCTCTCTTTCTCTCTCTCTTTCTCTTTCTCTCTCTTATTCTCTCTTTCTATCTCTCTCTGTCTCTCTCTCTTTCTCTCTCTGTGTCTCTATATCTCTCTCTATCTCTCTATTTCTCTCCCTGTCTCTCTCTCTTTCTCTCTCTCTGTGTCTCTATATCTCTATCTATCTCTCTCTTTCTCTCTCTCTGTGTCTCTATATCTCTATCTATCTCTCTCTTGCTCTCCCTCTCTCTGTGTCTCTATATCTCTATCTATCTATCTCTTTCTCTCTCTCTCTCTCTCTCTCTCTCTCTCTCTCTCTCTCTCTCTCTCTCCAGCTCGTCTACCCGTGTTTTCACATCGTCAAGCGCCCCCTCTCCTTATTTACGAGCGTCCATTGTCCACGGCCTGGATTACAACAACAAATCAGAGATGGTCAGGAGATAGCGAGCCTATTGCACAAACATTGAGAGGAGCGCCACCCGTTCTCCCTAAACCCTCAACCATAAAACATCATCAAAACACCATTCACTGGCTCCCATAAACAACCCAGCAATTATCCGCCTCTCCGACACACTGAATTAGATTTTCAACCCAAAAGATTTCCTTTCATGACGATGCTCAGGCTGAAAATTTGCGGGGTTTTCCGATAGCTTTCCAAATCCAGGCCAGGCCAGGGGTATGAGCCTGGTGTTGAATCTGCCACCGTTTGTTTTGATTTCTCGGGATGTTTAAGGTGCTGGAAGTGGTTATCTCAAGATTTATATCGACGCCTGACGATTTCTTTGCCTTCTCTCATGACAGCGAGTTCGTGTCCCCTAGCTTCTCTTGTCGTGTTTTGTGCCTTCTGCTCGTAAACCACCCTTCCTTCCGGTTTGCTACTCTTCCTCTTTCCTGTCCCTAACGCCCAAAGAACGGGGTCTCCCGCCTCTCCTCAGAAAGGTTCTCCCGTTTCTTGAGTGCCTTGTATTTTAACTTTTCTTTGTATGTTTTTTTTACACTTACCTTTTTTGTCGTTCTAACTTCTAAAATTGTGTTAAAACTAGAAGGTGGACAATTCAATGTGCACACCTTGAACATACAATCTGTACCGCTTTCGTCGATATTTTCATCAATATGAAAAGCAGCATTATTATCATATATAACACCATTGCCCTAATATCTTTGCAATCCTCTTCAGTTTTCTTTTGTCTCCATCATTATCATCATCATCATCATCATCATCATCATCATCATCATCATCATCATCATCATCATCATCATCATCATCATCATCATCAGTCAAAATCCTCACCTGTCCACCATCAGCAGCATACGGTGATCATCTCAATCAAAGGTAAAAATCAGAAATGTTTTATTATTATCATTACGGTCATCAGATCTATTAAAACATAGCAAATTAATTAATAGTGAAGATTCTTTCCTTGCAGGTCAAACGAAAGCAACTTCGTTACGCTCTTCCTTGTTTCACAGCCGACTCGTGCTCCCGTCTAGACGCAAAGCTTCATAATTTGCTCCCCTGTTTGTTTTGTCTTTAAACCACTCATTTTTCATATCGCTTCCTCACCCAATTTTAATAGGCGAGACCTCACATTCTCTCCATGTGGATTTGATATCCAGTCTCCAGTCAATCCATGCATCCATCTACCCATCTGGCCATCCATTCGCATGATACGCTACCCATCCACGTATAAGTATACACATACTGATCCAAATATGACCTGTATTTCTCTAACTCTTTTTTTTTCTTTCTATCTATCCATCTCTCTAGTATCTCTATCTTTCTCTTTCTCTTCTGTCTCTCTCTCTCCCTCTCTCTATCTTTCTTTCCCCTCTGTCTCTTACTTTGTTTCTCCCTCCTCTCCCACTAAATCCAGCTACCCTCACAACCAGAGTCCCCTGAAATCTGTCCAGCCATTGCCAGATAGGATGAGCCAGAAGGGTTTGTCCAGTCAACACTGACCGCAGGGACTCAAAGTGCATTGTTGTGTCTGGTCAAGCACAAGATACCCACAGCGATCAATGTTTATTATATTTCTCAGGCTGTCACCGAGAGGTCCATTGGTCTTTTCTTTTTTTTTTTTCATCTCCATCTTTATAAATTATTTCCTTCCAATTTTTTAACTTGAAGAATATTGATAATTATGATGAGAATTTTTTTTCGTCATCTTTCTTATTAAGTTGGTACAAATGTATACTTTTTCTCCGTATTACTGCGCTTTATTTCATATTTTACTTGTTGATGGAGCAAGTCAAACAAAGCACTTTACTGGTTCTTTTTATTTTAATCAATTGGTTTACACTAACTGCACATAATTATTTAAAAAATAAAAGCAAAAAATAAAATAAAATAAAATAAAAAGCATCCATCCACAACTCGCCCGTTTTTAATGTGATAGAGATCTAGTGGTCAGGAGCAAACCCTCGCGTTTTAATCCAGCCCGATATTGTTAAATGAGGTCGGGTCACGTTTGTCAAGTTTTGTTTGGACTAATGGGAGATTCATAAACCCCGTAAATCTATCTGTAAAAAAAAAAAACAACAATTATTGCCTGAAAAAGATGAACTATATCAACCAATATCACTAGATCAAGAGAAGTCTGACACTTTTCCAGTCTGTACACAAATTAGTTGTTTTCAAGCGAATTGCCTCACCATATCTTGTCTTGTAAAATGAACAAAAAGAATTGTGTAAAACAAAGAGTATTGTAAAGTTCAGTTGATATGGCTGTTGCGGGATACCTAAATTATAACGCCACTTTTTTTTTAAAAGACCAGCTTTTTAATTGTTATTTTATAAAGTTCACTTTCCTCTATTCAAAGACTAGATTGACCAGTCTCGAAAGTGAACAATCGCTTTTCTGGCAATCACGCAGAGTTTCAACAGTTTTCTAGGTAACATTGGCAAGAAAGATTTTTGTCTAAAATAATATTTGGGTTGCCTGCGAGTCCGTGTGAGTTCTCTGGATCTAACCCATTGAAGTAATTCTTGTGCTGGCCACAATGAGACCAAACTGAAGCGCTCCATCTTAGGCTGAGGGGCAGGAGCTGGATTACCGTTATAATATTGACCAGAAGATTTCACTCCTCGTCTTGTGGGTATATGGTCATCACATTCTATAAAAATAGAGCTCTATGGTATACATAACACATTAAATGATAAAAGAGGTAAAAGAAAATGGAAATTCCTGTTTCGATTTGTTGAAAACTTGGAGATGACTTTTTTTTTTTAAATAAATTATAATGGTAAGTTTTTTAATCGAAAAGCCAACTATATTTTTTCCAATTAAAATCCTAAAGCAAAAACATATCTTAATCAATCTGGACTTATTAATCCCAACCCTCAACACTTTATGGTTCCCTTTCAGCTTTTAACCTCAGTTTCAAAATAATGTTTCACTGTGCAGTCATAAATTCTCGACTGCCAATCCCTGTGCACCCATCTTTATATCTCGTCTGCTTGCGGAAGTTGGTTTGGAGGAGCGGAGGTAGCAGAAGAGATCCGAAAATCTCCGCGAGCGGAGGTAGCAGAAGAGATCCGAAAATCTCAGCAAAGACAACTGACCGGGCGGTGTGATGTTGACTCTCACGTGCCGAGCGTGGCCGAGTAGCTAGGAATGTGCACCTCCACCGCGGAGGACTCTGCTAGTGGGAGGGACAGATTTGATCAAGGGGACTTCTCTACAAACAGACTCAAGGGAAATCTGGACACAACAGGGAATATGGAAATCACTTGGTCACTGCTGGCCTGAGTTTGTCTCTGTGCAGTTCAGCAGGCGCTATATCTGGCGATGGCGGATGAGCTGTGGTAGTTAAAAAAATGATGAGGATGATTATGATGATGATGATGATGATAATGATGATGATGATGATGATGATGATGATGATGATGATGATGATGATGATGATAATAATAATAATAATAATAATAATAATAATAATAATAATAATAATAATAATAATAATAATAATAATAATAATAATGATGATAATAATAATAAGAAGAAGAAGAAGAAGAAAAAAGAAGAAGAAGAAGAAGAAGAAGAAGAAGAAGAAGAAGAAGAAGAAGAAGAAGAAGAAGAAGAAGAAGAAGAAGAAGAAGAAGAAGAAGAATAAGAAGAAGAAGAAGAAGAAGAAGAAGAAGAAGAAGAAGAAGAAGAAGAAGAAGAAGAAGAAGAAGAAGAAGAAGAAGAAGAAGAAGAAGAAGAAGAAGAAGAAGAAGAAGAAGAAGAAGAAGAAGAAGAAGAAGAAGAAGAAGAAGAAGAAGAAGAAGAAGAAGAAGAATATTGGGGAAGAGTAGAAGAAAAAAAAGGAGAAGATAGTTATCATTGTGGTGGTGATGGTTATTGGAAAACCGTAAAGATATCCAATAAGCTAAAAGCATTGCCAATAACTGACAGTGATTAAAGGTCAGTGTACTGATTTACTTATACTAAAACCCCCAGTGAAACTGATACTATTGATCATTATTTTGTTTCTTTCAATATTTTCGTCAAATAAAATTATTCGTCTCCTTTCTTACTCAGGGAATAATTTGTTTTGTTTCTACGTAGTTTTTATAGTTACCATCGTCTGAGGCTGTTCGCACGTAATTCAACATTTCTACCATTTAACGCTTCTTCGTAGATAAGTAAAACTTAGAACCCGTCCCACGGTCCCTTATTCCAGTAATATTTTGCCCTTGTCTTTGGTGAATGTGCTATTCCCATATTAGTCACCCCGTCACAAAGCCCGTCTACGTTTAACGTCTCCAAAGTTGTCCGATAGCACTTCATGGACGAGGCCCGCTTATAAAATTTCTTCACAGCTTATTTTATTTTTTTTTTCCACGATATTTTTCCTTCTTCTATAACCCGACTTCTGAGATTCCAAGGCTAGAGGAAGGTAATTCTGAAGGGTGCAAGGGTCATTTGGTGTCATTAATGTCATCTGTCATCATATCAATAGAGAAGAATAGCAACTGCAGAGGTCAAGATAGTGACCAGTCCATGGCTCCCCTCTCTGTGTGGGGCGGTGAGTGCTGTCCAGCAGAGCTCTGATTGTTCCTTTTGACTCCTTCCATGAATGCGTCCAATGGCCCCTCAAGATGACAGGCGTCACTAGGACACGTTTCTTGTCAAGTTTTGTGACAATCGACATTCTCGCTTCTATAGACTGAGGCAAATGTCATATGAAGTTGTCGATTCAATCAGTCTTTTCAAAGCTAAAATATTTTTCTCTTCCTCTCCTAATATAATCATTTTCCATAGTGATCTTTTTTCGTTTTTAATTTGTTTCCCCCTTAATCACTTGGGACAATTATTACCACTGTCTTTCTATATTGTGAAAGATTTACTTAGTAACTGTAAAAGTAATTCCGACTTAGACAAATTTCATCTAGTTAATAATTTTGTTCCAGAAATTTATACTCAGAGAATCATCAGAATGGAAATGGATTTTTTAATGAGTGCGAATTTCCGCTTTAATCTTAACCTTTTTATCAAACCCATTTAAAAAAAAGGTATTGATCTGAACAATGGTGGGTTTGTTCAGCTTTTTTTTTTTTTTTTTTTGTTATTTTAACAACGAAAATCAAAGATGCTGTGTTACTTCTTTGAATGGTGCTTTTTTTTTTAAAAAAAGAATGACAATCCTTATTCCTAGACGTTTGAGAGAAACTTTCATGTTTCTTTTTTCTAACATCTACGAGGCGCCAAGACTCTGTCCGTGGAGAACCAACGAGACCTGACCATTTGGACAGTCCACTGTGGTCACTGTCATCCTCTCTTGCCTCTATACTCAGTCTCTCTCAATGCTAGAACCAAATTCAGGTGAAAGATTAGAGAGTTGACAGGCGGAAAACTTGAATTCCAAGTCTTAGAGTGCTGTGTTTCGTTGCAGCTTTATGACATTTTTTAGAAGCAAAAACAAAACAATACAAAAACAAAAAAAAACGCAAGGAGAGATAGAAAGAGAGAGATAAGATAGAGAGATAGGGAGAAGGACATGGGGTTGGAGATTGGTTAAAAAAAAAACAATATGAAATAAAGCTGTAAAAATCAGTCCCATAGTATGGAATATATTTTTTCTTTTGACTACCCCCCCCCCCCCCCCCTTCCCCCCGCCACAACCATCATCTCAACGATTTCTCTAATCTTAAATAGTAAGAAAAAACGACTTATAATAAATAACATGGCTGACATATTATACATCACTTAACGTGGCCTAAGTCTCTGTCAGTCTTACACCGTGGTTACTTCTGACTGATAGACAGAAAACATGATTACAGTAACATCTGTATTCAGTGAAAATAATTTTATGAAAAAAAAATTAAAAAAAAAAAGCAAAAGTGTACACTATTACTGCCCATGATAAAAAGAAACATAAAGAGAGGTGTAGAGATTTGGCATCTATCCTATTAGAAGCTCTAATGGCGAGTGACTTTTGGTGCTGTCTCCTCAGCACTGACCACCAGGCTTTCATCTCCCAATGACCGCTGTCCATTAGGGCGAGGTGTCCAAGTCCCTCTAATCTCTCCTCCCTGCCCGGGGTACATCAGTCCAGGCACGCGCATCTAACGACACTAAGATCAGAGGTTATTATAATCTCACTCCAGCGTACATTACTAATGTTGGTTTTGATTATAGATTTCACTTTAGCCTCTATAGTACACTGTCACCGTTGGCTCTACGGCTAGGAGTGAACTCTCTCATGTACGCACGTACTCAGTCAGTAGCGGGACTGAACCAAGGCGCGGCCAGGCACTGAGGATGTAGTTGTACCTCAAACGTTTCGCCCTGTATCGTGCCTGAGGTGGTCGAGTATCGCCCTCTAATGATTCAGCTAATGTTACGCGATAAGAGAGAACAGACTCAATGTTAAGTTTTAGTGTGTTTTCCTGTACTTTCCTCCTCCAATTCAAATGTCATTCTTTGTCTTTAGTTGCTGATCGTTTGATAATCTCTAGAACACACTATTTGGTCTGAGATTCTCTCTTTTGTGCCTTGTTGTTTTTTTTTTTATATCCATATCCGTTTATATTGTCCTCTTCTTTCTTATTCTTCGCATGTGATTAAAAAATGTTATTCGTGTGTTCTTTATTGCTGTTGAAATACATTAGCCTTTGCATTTTACTCGATAAATTGCCTTTTAAAGAGTTTTATTTCACTCAGTCTCATAGAATATCACTCGAGACATGACTACATTCAATTTACTCTTTTCTATGTTTATCTGAACCTATCGCACTCCTCATAGTGACTCACAAACCAAGCTTAGTTCTCTCTCTCTCTCTCTCTCTCTCTCTCTCTCTCTCTCTCTCTCTCTCTCTCTCTCTCTCTCTCTCTCTCTCTCTCTCTCTCTCTCTCTCCCTCTCTCTCTCCCTCCCTCTCTCTCTCTCTCTCTCTCTCTCTCTCTCTCTCTCTCTCTCTCTCTCTCTCTCTCTCTCTCTCTCTCTCGCTGTCTCTTTCTCTCTCCCTCTACCTCTCCCTCCCTATCTCCATCTTTCTTTCTCTCTTTCTCTCTCTCTCTCTCTCTCTCTCTCTCTCTCTCTCTCTGTCGGCAACACTGTAGTTGTCTGTAGTTGTTAGACTCAAGAAGCTCGGCCTCAGTCCCCAAGGTGAACTACAAACAAAGGCTGTTAGGGTCACTGGTTCGAAGATCTTATCAGCAGCTGCTTAGGCGGGAGGAAAGGGAGAAGAGAGAGAGAGAGAGAGAGAGAGAGAGAGAGAGAGAGAGAGAGAGAGAGAGAAAGAGAGACAGACAGACAGACATACAGACAGACAGACAGACAGATAAAGAGTCAGAGAGAGACACACTCACAGACAGAGACAGAGAGAGATACAGAGAGGGACAGAGAGGGAGATAGAGACACAGAGAGAGAATCAAATAAACAGAGACAGAGAGAGATACAGAGAGAGACACAGAGAGATAGAGAGAGATAGAGAGAGACAGGGAGAGACACAGACAGAGACAGAGAGAGAAACAGAGAGAGATAGAGAGAGACAGAGAGAGAGACGGAGAGATAGAGAGAGAGACAGAGTGACAGAGACAGAGAGAGACACACACAGAGACAGAGTTTTCCCTCATCCGACATGAACTTTGAACTCACGACTGGATCCAGACATAAATCTGATGAGATTAACCACGGCCTAATCCCGGTAATGATATGCTGTGCTCTGCCCTATAATGTTATCAAACTCTGATAACACTCTCTAACTCTCTTCATTTTTTTTTCTGTTTCCTTCTCTGTCTCTTTGTCTCTTTGCCTGCCTCTCTCTATTTTTCTCCTTTTTTTTTGCATGCTATTTCTCAATCTCTTTTATTTTTCCTACGACATTCTTCTCTTTTCTATTTCTACTTCTCAGTCTCTTTCTTTCTTTTTTTTCTATGAGCTCTCTACTCTTCTCTTTTCTATTTCTATTTCTCAATCTCTTTCTTTTTTTTTTTCTATGAGCTCTCTACTCTTCTCTTTTCTATTTCTATTTCTCAATCTCTTTCTTTTTTTTCTTTCTATGAGCTCTCTACTCTTCTCTTTTTTCTTTCTATTTTTAAATCTCTCTTTTTTTTTTAATCCATTTCCTTTCTCATCCTCTGGTCAATTACAGCCTGGCAAGTTAATTTCAGTCGCACAAAGGTGAATAAACTACAAGGTGAACTTTTTTTCTCCTTTCTTTTTAATGTAGGTTACTTTTATTTATTTATTTTTTTTTTTTTTTTTTTTGCCTTTTTTCTTCCATCCGCCTATGTGTGTGCATAATTTTTGTGTTAAACTTCCTATAGAAAATCCGCATGACATTTCTGTCATGGATTCGGGACAGTCAAGTCCAAGGCGAGGCATAGGGTGTGGGTCTCACTTCAATATTTTACTCTACCTACAGGGGTAATGCGTGGTCAACTTATTGTGATCTACAGTCCCCGCAGAATGCTGCACCAAACAGTCAGCCTTCCAGCATTCGCCATAGTCCACCACCTGGTCGATCTGAAGTGAGTGGTTTTAAAGTGATAAGAAATGTTCCAAAATTGTCGACATATTATAGTATTTTAAAGAAGTAAATGACAATTTTTACTGGGTGAACTTTCAGTAAACTTTTGAGTTTCTATAGACTGTCTCTTCAGCTGAGTTGATACAAAAAAAAATCTTAACCCTTGAGAAGATGTTTTGATAATGTGTTGATTGAAGATCAATCAATTCTTGGCTCATCTTTGCACATCTGAACTGATGGCCTCAGACTTTGATTTTTTTAAACGAGAACTTATAGAATTCAATAAATAGTTGCTCTAGAGACTTTTTTCACATATAAGATCCATTATTTCACCGAGAAATTCTAAAAAAGTTCAAAAGCGATGGTATAATGTGACAGAGTGAAACTTTCAAACTCGCCCACAACAGCTGCTGTTGGGCGTTGGTACTGGTTTAGACCTAGTGTGAACATACGGCAGAGAAGCGGGGGTGTTGGGGTAGAGAGCCTGCATCCCTTATTATTGCTAAAAGAGAGGAGTAGAGGCTCCTTATTATTTGTGGTTATCATTGCCGGTCTGACCTTTAAAGTCCTAGAGTTGATGCGGTCATGATGTAACCGTCCTCAGAGAAAGATGGATAGCGCGAATGAACAGTTCGATAAATTCATATACAGAGATAGAGAGAGCAAGGCGACATGAGCAGAAACATTTCAAAGAAGGGTCTCGTGAGGGTAGACAGAGGTAGAGCCAAAAACCATCATGATAATGAGGAAAAAAAGCGACTAGAATTTCAAAGAGATTTACTTTCCCACCTGGTCAGTGATGTGACGTCCTTGATACCTTAACTCTGGACTCGATTGGACACCTTTCACCTTTCAGGCTCGCACGACCATTCACCGGACCTCAGACTCTGACCGAAGTATTCTGAAACTTACTGTTGATTCTAGGATTGCCGCCATGTTTGTGGGGATCTAGCGAGGCTTCGCGGAGCGACTTAGCTGGAAACACAGAAATTGATGACGCGATTGTTACCGTGCGTGCCATTGGACAATGGAACGAGCGCTCGTAGTTTGCGGCGTCTACGGTTGCCAGAGAGAGTGAATTAGGCTTGCTAATCTGCTGGGTCCAGGTGTTTTCTCCGCGACTTCGGGACAAGTGGGAGTGAGAGAGGGAATGAAGAAAGGAGACACGAAGAGAGAGAGAGAGAGAGAGAGAGAGAGAGAGAGAGAGAGAGAGAGAGAGAGAGAGAGAGAGAGAGAGAGAGAGAGAGAGAGCACCAAAGAGCAAGAAAGAGTTTGAGATAGATGGTCACAATATAAACAGGTAGATGGATGCCACCAGATAATTACGGTTTGCTACTTTCATACTTTGATTTCCTTGTGTTATGACCAATAGTACCAAGCCACCCCCTCCCACATCCTCCCCACCCCTGCCAGTCTGATAATGGGAAATTCTAACGTTTCACCTATTGTTATTCTTTTTGTTCAGCACTTTACATCGACATATATCAAAGTAGGTTTACCTGGCCATGGAGGGTCAGTGGTCGACTGGCCGTACCCTGCAACATCCGCGCTGAAATATGCAGGAAATATTCCTCCTCTTTTCTAGCTATGCCTATGTAGGTGGATGAGATGGGCCTCAACATTTCAGCCTCACCGCCTCCCGAACATGGCTTTCTTGAGATTTGAAAGGCGGCCTGGAATTGCATGATGATGCGTAGGTTAAACCAAACAGTCAATCGTATGAGCAGAAACGGGTCAACCTAAGGCGTCCAGAGAGAGCGATGAAAGCACGCAGGGATTGTCTTGGAAACTGATCGGGAGTTTTCCTAGAAAAACAATCTCCTTTTTCATCTTCTGCTGCTGAGTATTAACCCTTCAAGATTGATTTGCAGGGTAGGGAGAATCAAGAATCTCTCTTTGTTTCTGTCGTCTCCACCAGTAAAGTGACATTCTAATGCCCTACAGCAAGAATGTTTGTGATTCGAACAATGATCGTTCTTAAAGCAACAAAGTACGCTGAAGAAGCTTGGTATTTGGAAGATTCTATTTCATTGGTATTGAATACGGTCTATTTGCAAAACATACCGTGTCTGTGTCTCCGCAACACATTTCTTCTTTGATAATACATAATGGTTGAATTCCAGTCAGACTCGAGAATTTTAGTCTAGTGTATCTCCAATGTTGGTGTAAGAAAAAAAAAAGGGGGGATACGGCAAGATAAAAGACCTCTGCAATCTCGATATGAAGATTCCAGTTGACGATTTGAACCTTTTCTCATTTTAAATAAAAGAAATATCTCTTATGGCCCTTGGGCCGATTGTTTACTAAAACATTCATATGTAAGTGAGAATAAATACTCCCTGTCCAGAGAGACGGCTATCAAACTGAGAAGTATCATAAAAATGCCAATATCTTACATTACAAACGAGACAAGTCTAAAGGGGTTAAGCTTGTCTTTTAATGATATTTTCCAAGTTGGAATAAGCTTAATTTAATAAAATCATGTCGCAATACCATGGTTAGAGAACACTCTCCTCATTGGATTTGGACCTCAGTATATTTATATTCATGGATTCTGTTAGTTCTGACAGGAAACTCAGGTTTAGATTGAAAGAGATGAGTAAAGTATGTGAACAAAAGGTAAACATTTTATCATGAACATGACCATCATCATCATCATTATTATTATTATTATTATTATTATTATTATTATTATTATTATTATTATTATTATTATTATTATTATTATTATTATTATTATTATTATTATTATTATTATTATTATTGATTTTATTGTTGCATAATTTTGGTATATTTCTCCTTTCGACGATCGATGTATCCACATTTACTGATTTGAATACATTTGCCCCGAAAGTTTCGTTCTCGCTTTCTCCTCCTTTCTCTCAATAGCTACATTTCTATTTCCTGTTCACCCTCTAAATGTAATAGTTGTTGCTCTCTCTTTAATATCTGACTGACTTCCTTTACAACCCTTTCACTCTCTCTCTCTCTTTCTCTCTCTCTCTCTCTCTCTCTCTCTCTCTCTCTCTCTCTCTCTCTCTCTCTCTCTCTCTCCCTCTTTCGCTCTCCTCCCTTCTTCTCTCCGATTCTCCCCATCCTAACTGTTTGTAGAACCAATATTGACAGAAGCTAAACAGATCAGCAATCAGAGAATCCTCCAAACCTTGGCTTGATCTGAATAGCTCTGGCCGCTAATGACAGGCGAGAAAGCCGTGAGCTAACAAGCTTCCAGCCTCTCAGATCACAGATGCTGGCCCGGCATGTCCTGACTGCGCTGACCACTTGCTACTGGACAGATACAACCCACTACTACAGCATATCGCACTATCACTCTGCCGGTACTAGGTGAAGAAACAAAGAACCTTAAAGGTTCAAACGTTAATAGTCTCTGAAATTGTGTTTAATGGCTATGTTTATACACATGCGAGGATAACTATTATTGGCTTCATTTAAAGGGAAACAAAACAAATTAAAGAACGATGATTATCTCGGTATGTAGGTCTTTTTGTCTGTCTGACCGGTTGTCTGTTTATACATCAGTGCATTTTTGTTCGTCTCTGTATTTTAGTTGTGTGTCTATCTTGTCGTTTGTGTGTCTCTCTCTCTTTTTTTTTTCGTATTTCTTCCCTCCTTCTCGAGATAAATCTTTCCGCCCTTTATCTCAGCCTTTCTCTTTTTTTTTTAATCTCTTGCTTAATGTCCATCATATCAAACTTTCCAGCCCACCACTTAGTCTTTCTCCAATTTATGGTTGCCTCCTTCTTTGCCAAAATACATCTAATCATTAAAAAGTAAGCGAGTTTATGTGAAAGGCCGCTATTATTCTCCCTTATTTTTATTTCTAATTCTATCTGTTTGTGTCTATGATTAGATTTCGCTGTCAGAGACTGTTTCTTTCTTCTAGCCCTCTCGCTTTATCTCTGCCTCTTTCTTGCGTTCACTCATTGCCTCTGTCGATCCGTCAATATATCTTTCTATCTATCTACCTATCTACCTATCTATCTATCTATCTATCTATCTATCTATCTATCTATCTATCTATCTATCTATCTATCTATCTACCTATCTATCTATCTGTCTATCTATCTATCTATCTATCTATCCATCTATCTATCTATCTGTCTATCTATCTATCTATCTACCTATCTACCTATCTATCTACCTATCTATCTATCTATCTATCTATCTATTTATCTATCTATCTATCTATCTATCTATCTATCTATCTATCTATCTATCTATCTATTTACTAGGAATGCCTAACTTTTTTAAAAATACTATGCTCCTTAATTGTCGAGCACTGCCTGTATTGTGTTATTCCACACACAACTGTCTATCTATATATCTGTCAGTCTATCGACAACATGTATTTGTTATCTCTTCCTTTCATTCTCTGTCTATTCTTATTCACTTTCTGTTTCTCCAGCTTTTTTTCTTTTTTCATTCCCAGTCTGACTAACTCGATCTTTATCTCTCTTTTTCTGTCATATATTTTCATCCGCTTCATACTTTGTATTCTTCCCACGTCCTATTTCGTTCTATTCGCCGACATCTTAATAAAGCTAATCAGTATTCACTCCTAGAGCCGTTATCTGGACACAGCTCCGTTTCACCCGGACTTTCTAAAATAGCAAGATTCAAATTTTGTGACATGTTTAACCCTGAAATCCTCATCTGAATGAACTGTCAGTGGGATCTGTCCAGGCGAGGTAACCCTTTCTCTCTGTGTTTCTCTACGTGACCTGTTTTTTCTCACTGATGTTCTTTTAATCTTGGTTTTTAGAGGCTCCAACTTCCAAGTAGGCTTCCTCTCTCTCTCTCTCTCTCTCTCTCTCTCTCTCTCTCTCTCTCTCTCTCTCTCTCTCTCTCTCTCTCTCTCTCTCTCTCTCTCTCTCTCTCTCTCTCTCTCTCTCTCTCTCTCTCTCTCTCTCTCTCTCTCTCTCTCTCTCTCTCTCTCTCTCTCTCTCTTCAATCTATTTATCTTTTGATCCATGTATCTCTCGCCCTCACTCTATTTTATGGTCAATTTATTTGTCTGTCTCTCCCTCTCTTTTTCCCTTTCCATTCCTTAATCTCTTTCTTCCCACCCACCCCCCCCCCCCCCCCAAAAAAAAAAAAAAAAAAAAAAAAAAAAAAACATTCCTTACTGCCTCATTTGTCCCTCTTACTTTCCTCTTTCTTAAGACAATTCATCCCTTGTGACTAATCAAGGCTCTAACCAAGCTATCCTTTTCTCCTACTGACCAAATTCTCCCCCCTCACGACCCCTCTGGTTAACCCCAAAACAAACAGCATCTCCCAGCAACCCCTCACGAGCTGTCCTAGCTGTCAGATGGTGAGCGAGATTTGCCAGTCCTGCGTGTGGGCTGGTCGCAGAGTGAGCAACGCTTCTGTTG
The DNA here is from genome assembly GCA_033675545.1 of Elysia crispata. Classification (NCBI taxonomy): domain Eukaryota; kingdom Metazoa; phylum Mollusca; class Gastropoda; family Plakobranchidae; genus Elysia; species Elysia crispata. Next base: position 437,795 of record JAWDGP010001738.1, on the reverse strand, counting down.
GCTCCTTGCTGTTATCCTTGTTGATCACACCCGAGAGATGCCGGCCGACAGCTCTTGATATTGTGTATCTTTACCGCTATTCAACTTCTCGATGCTGTATAAAGCATATCACTGAAAACAAAACAAAAAAATATACTCATACATTGTTTTGTTTGAGAGAATTGGATGCACAGTGAAACTCTTTAATTACGACCTGCTGGTCCAAAACAGTTGCACAAACCTGTGCTTTTTTTAGACTCTATAAGGACATGTTATTTAAGAAGTTCACTGTTGGAATCTTTAGAATTTTTCACCATCTCATCTACAACTACTAATCTAACAAACTGCTTAATTGATACAAAATGTGATTGGACAAACCACCAGCGTGCTGTTTTTACCTCCACTTATTTTTATCTCCCCTGTCCTCCTTTTTTTGTCTACTCGTGTCACTGCATGCGTTGTTTATTAAAGTTTATATTTTTAGGATTATCGTCTACATGAGATAAAATGAAACTGCGACAGAAGTAACTGTTTTGTCACGGTCGTCAAGATAACAGTTAGTTTTGATGAGAAATTAACATATCTCAGCAGCGTTTCTAGCAAGAAAAAAAAAAGAAGATATAATAGCATCCATAGTACTACTACTACTACTACTACTACTACTACTACTACTACTACTACTACTACTACTACTACTACTACTACTACTACTACTACTACTACTACTACTACTACTACTACCACTACTACCACCATTACCACCACCACCACTACCACTACTACTACTACTACTACTACTACTACTACTACTACTACTACTACTACTACTACTACTACTACTACTACTACTACTACTGCTACTACTACTACTACTACTACTACTACTACTACTACTACTACTACTACTACCATTACCACCACCACCACCACTACTACTACTACTACTACTACTACTACTACTACTACTACTACTACTACTACTACTACTACTACCACCACCACCACTACTACTACTTCTTCTACTACTGCTACTACTACTACTACTACTACTACTACTACTACTACTACTACTACTACTACTACTACTACTACTACTACTACTACTACTACTACTACTACTACTACTATTACCATTTTTTTTATTTTTTTTTTTGAAGAAAAAAAAATTAGATAATAATGCAAGTGATATCAATTATAGCCATAATGTTAATTTTTTTTGCCAAAAGCAAAAAAAAAACACGTCCCTTTACCGATGATAGAATTATACGGTAATTTTTTTTCAACTCAGATTACGGAAAGTTCCTTGAAACATCCAGATTACTACATAAACCTTTTGTTCTTGTTGTTGTTTTGTTTTGTTTTGTTTTGTATTTTGGCGTGGTTATAAGTATTTAGGCTATCACTGCTTTTTGGCTATGAATCGTTGTTTTGTCCTTGTTTTTGTTTTTTTTGTTTTTTTTTTTTTGGGGGGGGGGGGGGGGTTTTTTTTTTTTTTCCCCCCCCTTTTTTGTTTCCTTCGTTTTGTGTCTGTTGATTGTTTTGTTTTTTTTGTGGAGGGGGGTATTTGTTTTTTTATTTGATTTGTTGTTTACTTACTTTTGCTTTCATTTCATGTGGAAAAAAAGGAACAATAGGATTAGTTTAGGAGCAGTACGATTGTGAAAAAAAGTAGCTTAGTCAGCTCCACACCTGCTACACCAGAGAGTGTATAGTTACTGGCTACACAAACTGTAACCTTTGACACCGCCCACACATGACACAGCAATAATTAGTAGCGAGAAGGAGAGAGAGGGGGGAGAGGGACAACTAGACAGGCGTAGTTCGTTATCAGGCGAGCCATCGCGAGCCCGCATGGAGTCTAGATTTAGTGTGGTCGCTGACTGAACCAGTGCGCACAGGTGTCAGGATGGCCGAGCGGTCTAAGGCGCCAGACTCAAGGTAGATTACTTACCTTCCCGTCGCGGGCGGGGGAGAGCGTTCTGGTCCACGAATGTGGGCGTGGGTTCGAATCCCACTTCTGACAATATTTTTTTCCCGCACGGTTTCTATAAGTTTAATTTATTTTTTTAAACATTATATTCATTCTGCAAGAGATTTTTATCCATTTTTTAAAAGGTTAAACGTTTAATATTTTTTAATTGGCGTCCATCAACTTACTTTAATTTAATATTAACAATAATTAACAGTTTTACATTATAACCGCATGGACATAATTATAATCCTTGAGAAGTCCATGTGAATTTAAAAGAAATCTAAGAATGAAATTCATCAAACAGTGTGAATTAGCAATCTCTCATTTATATTTGAAAAGAAAAAAAAAAAAAACATTATCACGAGATGTAAAGCATTACCAAATCAACGGCGCTTGGGATATTGGAAGAAAAAAGTACAGAGAAATTATAAAGTCTTTATAGCTTATTTATTAGTCATCTTTTAATTAAAACCGCCTATTATGGTGTCTATAAAAGGAGGGCTAGAAAGCAAGAAAAAGATATGGTAGATACATATTGAGGTCACAGATGGTTGAGAGGAAAAAGTATTGCTAAGAATCTAAGAAAAAAAATGTGATAAAAAAATTTCTTGTGATAAAAAAATAAAGTATAGTGAAAAGATTAAAATATGAACAAAAAACAATGATTTTAATTTCGGTGAGGTTCAAAAAATGTGTCATAAGTTGGATTTGACCATTTCTGCACTACAGTCGGGAGGGTAAGCCTAGCGTTAGTCTGTCTGACGTTTGAGACTGCTCAACCTGTTCGACACGTCTTGTATGTCGTTCAAAACAAAAGGCAATTTTGTAGATTTTTGGAAATGAAATTAATTGGACGTGCAATAATATGTTAAATACAATAGCGTAATCTTTGCTAGTTTTGATGTTGATTTAAGTGTTGTTATTATAGTGGTTATCGTGGATGTCGTCGTTTTTCTTGTTATTGTTGTATTTATCGTCGACGTCGTCGTTATCTCTGGTTTTATTAAGGTGGTTATCGTAGATGTCGTCGTTTTTCTTGTTATTGTTGTATTTATCGTCGACGTCGTCGTTATCTCTGGTTTTATTATAGTGGTTATCGTAGATGTCGTCGTTTTTCTTGTTATTGTTGTATTTATCGTCGACGTCGTCGTTATCTCTGGTTTTATTATAGTGGTTATCGTAGATGTCGTCGTTTTTCTTGTTATTGTTGTATTTGTCGTCGACGTCGTCGTTATCTCTGGTTTTACTATAGTGGTTATCGTAGATGTCGTCGTTTTTCTTGTTATTGTTGTATTTATCGTCGACGTCGTCGTTATCTCTGGTTTTATTATAGTGGTTATCGTAGATGTCGTCGTTTTTCTTGTTATTGTTGTATTTATCGTTGACGTCGTCGTTATCTCTGGTTTTATTATAGTGGTTATCGTAGATGTCATCGTTTTTCTTGTTATTGTTGTATTTGTAGTCGAGGTGTCGTCGTTGTCCTTGTTATTCTTCTTATTGTTGTCGTCAGCTTAGTCGTTCTTCTTGTTATTGTTGTTGTGGTTGTTGTCTATCAACCAACTTCTGTACTTTACATTACTACTTTAGAGGATGCGCCGATGTACTGTCTTCCAGTAGCAACTAGGTCGCAAAAAGTAATAGATGTAAAAATTGAAGGTTTAACAATTTTACTTGTTTGATATAACCCACTCCTTTCAATGATGCTTTTTTATTCATCAAACATAAAAGTAAATGAATGAACTAATACATTTGGCTTTTTATTCATTTATTGGCCACAACTCGTTTATGTATATATATATATATATATATACTAGTTGAAAGCCCGCGAATTCGCAGGATTGAAAGTTTAAATCAATACCCATGTATTAATAAATTTAACAGAAAATTATTGTACTCACCATTAAAATATTAATGCTGATTTGAAGATAACATTATTTGTGTAGCTTGCTATAGTCAAAGAGTTCTCTGATGGCGGTGCCAATGCAAACTGTAAACCATAATAGCTTTTAACTCTTCACATAGCTACATACAACACACCATGAGTGAAAACTGGCTGTAGAAGATAAATTCCAACTTTTGTCAAAGTTTGACCCTGTGACTTGTTTATAGTCATGGCATAGGACGTTTTTATTAGAAACTGTCTAATTTAGGTGTTTCTCCATCTGCATTTGGTTGTAGATGACCGATTCTATGGCAAATAGTGCCACTTACTCTAAAACAGTATACGCCTGCCGGTAACATGTCCTCATTTACACCAAGTGATGCGAATGCGAAAGCTGAATTGTAACTTCGAATGTTATTTCGAAAACATCTAGATTCTGCAGTATCCCCCACAAGTTGGAGGTAGGCCGGTTGGATTTTGATTATTGAGGAATTCAATGGGGTAGCGATTTTGCTATTGAGTCTGCACTGTTGTAGGTGTGTTCAGTAGCAGATCTTAATTTGTTATCATTTTATCATTGATGTGGTCTACATTTTCATGTGCTATTGTTAAAATCGTTCTTTGGGACAGGTATTCTTCTTTAGTGTAATTTTCATTGAAGTTGTTCCACCACAAAGAGCTGGTGTAAAGGTTCTGGTAAAGTTTGTAAGGGGGGTAAATTAACTTGACCATTGGCACAGCATAGTGAGGATGTTTCTGTGGGCCACAATTTTGCGTCACAATAATGGCATGTTTTTGTCATTCCCCCAATATTGTGGGCAACAATATTGATATTGTCATGGTTTGGGGCAGTTGGCGGAGTAAGTGTAGAAGCTGCCTGTCTGACATAAGTTAGAGGCGGTAGCGGTGATGTAGATCTAATCTAATGGGTCTATCTGCTTATTGTGATGGTGAGGCAGATCTAAAGCTGTGTCTACTTTGTGGAGATCTAGAGCTACGTCTGTTTTTACTATCTGGATCAGAACTTGGTTGATCTATAGATCTAGATCCAGTTTGTCGTAGATCTAGATCTAGATTCCGATCAGTATCAACAGATATGGATGGTTGATCAAGTGTTATTTATGGTGGTGTGGTTGGGGGAATTTGATTTTGATTGAGAGTTTCTACGTATCTGGATCGTCTTAAACGACGCCTCTTTTTCTCACCTGCTATCGTAATATCGATCTATCTTCCACAGTTAATTATATCTCTCAGACTGAGGTGGTCTTATCGCTGGTTGGTCTAGGCTATGCGGGAGAGGTAGATCTAGATCTAAATTGAAGAAAAAGTAATGTCAAAGGTCTAACTTGATCTATTGACGCAAAACATTGCTTTTTAAAAAGTGGGGGTCATGTCCTTAATGTTTTGTTATTTTTAAGTGATTGTGTAAGTCTGTGGTGATGGGCAACTATCAATGTGTAAGTCTGTGGTGATGGACAACTATCAATGTGTAAATCTGTGGTGATGGGCAAATATCAAACTTTTTAGAATTACCGCTATCTAGTGAAGTTGATGGCCATTGCGGGAGGCGTACATTGAAGAACAAATAATATCAAAGGTCTAATTTTTATTTAATGACAACAAAACATTGGGTTTTTTTTTTTTTTAAATGGGGGTCATGTCCCTAATCTGATCTATAGTATTTCATAAAAAAAAAACTATTTTGTAATTTTCAAGTGTCTGAATAAGTCTGTGGAGATAGGCAAAAATTCGAGGAGGGGAGCACACAATGAGCACTAAATTTTTTATATATATATATATATATATATAGTTTGAAGATAAGTTGAAATAATTGATAAGAGTGCTCAACTGTGGGAGCATTCATAGATATAGAAGATCTTACCTTAAATTCTCTTCATACGACACTGGTGTTTCGAGCGGAAGACAAAAGTGTCACTTGTCCTCCGTTCTCATCGGGTATGATGTTGTCACAACTTTAAGTGAATTCATATGGAAACTTAAGGAATCAAAAACTGAATACCACTTATCATGGGATATGATCGAAAAAAGCGCAGCCATACTCAGCAGCAACAAACAGATGCAACCTATGCATAGTAGAGAAATATTTCATTCTAAAAACCAAACCAAGCCTCAACAAAAGAAGGGAAATATTTTCATCGTGACCCCACAGAAAGAAACATTTACTACAAAACTACCAGTGGTCCGGAAACGAAAAAAGCAACAACAACACAAGGTCGGAACGGCAACCGAACACACCTTAGACATACCCGAAGAGAGCGGAGGACAAGCGACACCTTTGTCCTCCGCTCGGAACACCAGTGTCGTATGAAGAGAATTTAAGATAAGATCTTACATATCTATATATATATATATATATATATATATATATATATATATATATATATATATATATATATATATATATATATAGGGTAGACTCTCTGCCTCTCCACCTCTGGTCCAAGTAAAGACTAAATAAAAAAAGAGGCTGATTGCAAATACTTACAAAAGCTTTCTAAGGCCTTTCTAAACATAGTTTTATGCCCCTTGAATCGCTCTAAGTTTAACATGGGCTGCTCACAAAGTCCATAGTCAGAAAGACCAATATCAATAAATGTTGATTTATTATTATAAAAGTAGTTCAAACCGAGAGTCTACTAAGTTTAACAAACAAAAAAAAAGACACTGTTTTGATCTAAAAAATTTTTGAAATATAAAAAAAGATAACTGGTTAAGAAGGAAAAATAATTGTCAGAAGTGGGATTCGAACCCACGCCCACTAACGTGGACCAGAACGCTCTACCCCGCCAGTGGCGGGAAGGTAAATCTACCTTGAGTCTGGCGCCTTAGACCGCTCGGCCATCCTGACATCTGTTGTGATGTCAACAAAGTATTTCAAAGAGTCTTTACTCACCTTGCATAGTAAACTATTGTATTGTATTACCAAGTAGGTAATACTATCGTTATATCTTGCACTGTTACTTTGTTTTCCTACACATATTGTGCTTAAACTTTATCCTTTGGGTGACAGTACATTATGCTTGCTGAGAGAACAAGCCGAGTGACCAAGGAAACATGTGGCTGAGCTAAATCACTGCTTCACCACTTCTGTGAAGGAAATGGGCTGCGCCAATGGCTTTGCTGTCCAAGACAGATTGCGTCAAGCCCAACAAGCAGTTTAATCGCTCGTAAGATATTTTCCGTCCACTATAAGAGTACTTCTAACATGTAAAGTTGTTATTAGATTTTCAACTGAATGTACTGCAGACCAACAGCAGTGTCCTAGGTCCCAATGGTTGTAGCAGCTTCACAAGCCGGGTCAGAGGTAACTGTAGCTCTATTTTTCGAAACTGTTTCTACTCACGACTTTTGCACAAGATGGACAATCGTCATGTAATTGGTCAAACATTTTTTTTCAAAGTGTTACAAAACTGGCTCTAGACATTTCCACTTAACCATGATATCCCAAGGTACAGAGTACAAGCTCCCTTAAAACTCAGAGCAAAACTAGTCTGCAGATCTGAGGGCAGGTTTTTAACCCAGTGAGCTCAAGAGCTACATAAAAAATTGATGACCCACAGTCGAGCAGTCTCTCTATGTAACAAATTATATATATATGTGTGTGTGTGTGTGTGTGTATAATCATTAATTACTGCCGGAGAGTTATAAATAAGAAAAAAATTATAAAAGTTCATGAACTTTCACGTCCACTTCTGTATATTTAAAATGTTTTGATTTAAAAAAGAAGTCCTTGAGGAGAGAAAAATTGTTTCAAGTGAGATTAGAACTTACGCCCACGAACGTGGACCAGAGAGCTCTAGCTCGCCAGTGGCGGGAAGGTCAATCTACCTTGAGCTGGTGCATCAGACCGCTCAGCCATCCTGTTAGCTGTTGTCAGAATACTGTGATGGAATGGAAGTACGTGTCACTACAGCTTATGATTTTTCCTACCTCTGTTTGTGATTAGCGTTCTCTGTCCCTTGACCTATCGCTTGGTCAATGGTCGCCCAGACATTGAGCCAAGTGACTGATACAGCTGGACCTCATATCAGGGCTTCTCCAGTTTAGTCAGGAATTTTTGGGGTTTGCGTGATTTTCATTTTTTTTTCAAGGCAGAACGTTGTAAGCCCCATTAAGCAGTGTTAGATATAACCAATCCACTAGGAGTGTATTTCAAACTTGTAAGGAAGTTACCACATTTTGAACAATCTCTGGACAAAAGCAGAGTCCTCGGCCCCAGTATCATCAAAAGCAGCAAAGATAGCCGGTACAGGAGTAAATGTAGCTATGATAGAAATTGTAGAAGTTTTGCTCTACCTATCAATATAATATTTTTAGCCACAATAAATATGTAGAGGTATATTATCTCAAACGATTAGTGCAAACCGTTCTCAGGTTGGTGTCCCCATACTTATCACACACACACTGCACAAATAACAGTTCTGGATAGAGTGACCTGAAGATGAAATTCCAAGATACCGTCCACTGTTCGGCTCAAAATCGTGAAAAAACTTTTGTAAAGATCTAAAGGCAGGATTTGAAATCCATAAACACAACAGCCATGTATATAGAAAATTATTACAAACTGTCGCGAAAAAAAAAGAAAACAACAAAAAACAAAAACAAAAAACATGACTATTTAGACGTGAACCAGAAGCATAAACCTTTCTTGGAAAGCCTGGGAAATTCAAGTGGTCGTATTTATGTTTTGAATAAAATTATACTATTGATAAAGAAGCTCTTGACGAGAAAAAAAAATGAACAAAAATCGGATTCAAGCCCACGTGAACTAATGTAGACCAGAACGCTCTACCCCGCCGGTGGAATCTGGCGCATTAGATCGCTCAGCCATCCTGCTACCTGTTGTTAGAATACCATGGCGAATGGAACTACGCGTCACTACAGTATGATTTTCCTACCCTTGTTTCATGTTAAGCGCTCTCTGTACCTTGACCTATCGCTTGGATAATGGTCGCCAAGACATCGAGCCATGTGACTCATACAGCTGGACCTGATATCAGTTCTTCTCCAGTTTAGTCAGGAATTTTGGGGGTTTGCGTGTATTTCATTTTTTTCCAAGACAGAGCATAAGCCCCCAAAAAAGCAGTGTTATGTACACTAGGAGTGTACTTCAATCTTGTAAGGAAGTTACCACATTTTGAACAATCTCTGGACAAAAGCAGAGTCCTCGGCCCCAGTATCATCAAAAGCAGCAAAGATAGCCGGTACAGGAGTAAATGTAGCTATGATAGATATTGTAGGAGTTTTGCTCTAACTATCGTTTAATATGGACCGTTCTCAGATTGGTGGTCTCATACTTATATCACACAAAACACAGCACGAACAGCTATAGTTCTGGATGCAACGAGTTGATGAAACTCCAAGGAACCAACTGCGGCTCTGCTCAAACTTGTAACGAAGCTGTAATACAGATCTAAAGGCAAGAGAAGAGACGTGTGCAAAGACAACATTTACAAACTGGGCAGTCGCGAATTAAACAAAGAACAAAAGAGACCATGATGATCATTTAAAGACTGGTAAACAAAACGATTTTATGAAAGACTGAAAATATTCAACAAGTCCTGTATTTGTATAAAATATATGGAAATAATAAAGAAGCTCCTGTGGAAAAAAAAATCAAATTGTTAGAAGTGGGATTCGAACCCACGCCCACTAACGTGGACCAGAGAGCTCTACCCCGTCAGGCACGGGAAGGGCAAGGCGCCTTACACAGCTCAGCCATCCTGACATCTGTTGTGAGCTAGAGTTCATTTACATAATACGAAGAAAATCTTGATTTTTCTTTTACATTAAATTTTACATGTACTTGGGATTCATGGGTCATTATTTTAGTTTTAGAGTTTTTTTCTCGGTTTATGAGAGCTGCAATTGATAAGTTTTGCACATGATGTTGGAATATAATCAACGGTTTGACTCAGTCAATAATCTTAAATGTAGAGTTTATGTCTTTACGATAAATATAGCAAATACCGGCTCTAATTAATCTTATAAAATTGCTTAAAATAGTTATGTAAAGGCTTTTGAAGTTTTGTTATATGAAATTACCTCTCTTAGATCACAAGTATTGCACATATAACTTGCTCAGTCATTTGAAATTTCTTTATTATTTAAATCTTGAGTGGACCGATGGCAGCTACAGACAGTAACAGTTGACCACAAAGAAAAGAAAAAAAAATCAATAAATGGCTTTAGCAAAATCAAATGATATCAAATAAGGTTTCAATTAAATTTTATACTTGGCTGATGTATTTCCAAATGTCCTCTCGCTTGCTCTGCCTTTAGATGGCGACCCCATTTCGCCCATATAGTATGTTGACCTTTAAAAGTCATCCAGGTTGTTCCATAGTTTTGTGTCCAGTGCTACTAGCTGTTGGGTCAGAATCTAGTTCTGGGCGTAGTCAGCAGAGAACAGTCTTAGAAGATGTGTTAATGGTTATTTGGTCAGAGATGGGTGGACAAAGTGGAGAGTTAGGCGAAATCTAAAGAAAACCATGGCCTTGAGATTATTCTGGCTAGTGCGAGGTCTAAATAAAACCTCTTGTTCTTACTTAACGATTTATGCAGTGCCACGCATCGCTATACTCCGTGGATTAAGGATTTGCTGTGTCTCAGGCTCTACAACTGAGTTAGTGAAGCGTCCTCCACCCATTGACGGATTGCTTGATAACTGGTAGTTCAAAAATCGACCCCAGTGACTGCTATAACTGCAGCTGAAATCACGTCTTCACCACTGCAGCCAAAAAAATTTATTTACGCCAGATCCATTGTTTTTCGAGACAGAAAGATGATAACAACAAAAAGCAATTTTATATATCCTTCGATATATCCCGTTGATTGCAAGACAGTCTGTGTTCATTTAACATGTACGCACTATGATTACCAGATTTTCCAACCGTTTTAACAATCTTTAGATAAAAACAGACACCTAAGCCCCAGTATCATCAAAAGCAGCAACGATAGCTTTTACTCAAGTAGCTGTAGCTATGATAGATATTGTAGAAGTTTTTGCTCTAACTATCGTTTAATTTGAACCGTTAACATATAGGTACATGTAGTCTCATTGCACCGGACAACACACAGCACAAGTAACAGTTCTGGAAGGCGCGACCTGACGATGAAATTCCATGATACCTTCTAGTCTACTGCTAGGTTCAAACTCGTGACAAAACTTTTGTACAGATCTAAGGGCAGGATTGTTAACTCCATGAACACCGCAGCCGCGTGTGAGGGCAATGATTTCAAACTGTCGCAAACAAAAAAATAAAATATATATATATAAATATATATATATATATATATATATATATATATATATATATATATATATATATATATATATATATGAATATATAAATATAGAAGATCTTACCTTAAATTTCCATGCATACTACACTTGTGTTTCAAGCTTGAAACACAAGTGTAGTATGCATGGAAATTTAAGGTAAGATCTTCTATATTTATGTATTGCTCCAACAGTTGAGCACTCTCATCAATTATTCCACCTTATCTTCAAACTATATATATATATAAATAAATAAATAAATAACTATTTACTCGTGAAGGAGAAGCAAATTTTTTTACTTTTTTGGGGGGATTCGAACCCACGCTCACTAACGTGGACCAGAACGGTCTATCCCGCCAGTGACGGGAGAGTCAATCTACCTTGAGTCTGGCGCCTTGGACCGCTCGGCCATCCTGACACCTGTTCATCAGAGAGAATTCATGTTTTACACAATAAAAAGGGAATGTTGTGTTGATTATCGATTTATTTGATAGACAAGTTTTAAAAAAATTCAATAATATTAAGGAATAAATAATTCAAAATAGTTGTCTTTTCGAACAAGAAAGGTTGCGATTATACCGCGATTAACCCGCAGTAGTAGGTAGTTCAAACCTTGCCGTTGAATTCATAGCCTAGGAGCAAATTTCCTGATGAGAGCGAAAAAAAAATAACAATTGAAAAAAAAAGCTCACTAGAAAACCCAAAAGACCTCAAAATTTTCACTGCAAACTACATCTACATAAAATATAATTATACATACAACAACCGATATGTGGTTTTAAAATCTAGCTTCTCCAGCATTAATTTTGCATAAATATCGTACTGAGGGGCAGGGCATAAAAAGATAATATTCCACACATTGACAAGAAGGAAAGAAAGAAAAATATTTCCTGAAGGAAATTTATGTAAGGTAAAATGTTACGTCGTATCACAGAGGATTATTTTCAAAATTTAAACAGCCTTTTAAGAGAGAAACCCCATAGGAGGAAAAAATTGTCAGAAGTGGGATTCGAACCCACGCCCACTAACGTGGACCAGAACGCTCTACCCCGCCAGTGGCGGAAAGGTCAATCTACCTTGAGTCTGGCGCTTTAGACCGCTCAGCCATCCTGACACCTGTACGCTGTGGTTCACCCAGAGATCAAAATAGATCTAGAATTTGTTGTAAGTGTTGAGAGCAACATATTTATTATACTTTCAGTTGGAGAACATTTAATTCAAAAAGAACAGAATGTCTATGAAAATGTAGCACAGTAAAAAACGAAAAGAGAAAAAAAAAAAAAACGCGCACGAGCAGAATGAAAGCAAAAATAAATAATTTAATCGAAATAGAATTTAAAAATGAACATTTACTAATAATGTACAAGTTTTGAAAAGAACATCCTCCATTCTTTATATGTCATAGTAAAACCTTATTTTTTACATTTGTCGAGATGTTTTCAAATCAAGAATCTTAAGGAAATTTAATTGGTTTTAACTTATAGTGATATATTGCATTATTAATCTATTTGATTGAATAAACTGATCAGATTGTTCGGTCGTTGACTCATATCTTTGGTCAGCATCTTTTCATACCACACTTACCTCCAGTGGCGTTATTCAGCCGAAGCTGGTGTAACTGACATTGTGGTAGATTGGTCTATTATTGTTGGCTGGTTGATAATAGCGAGTATGTTGCACAGGAAGAGAGAGAGAGAGAGAGAGAGAGAGAGAGAGAGAGAGAGAGAGAGAGAGAGAGACTTGAGAAAGATAGAGAGAGCGAGAGGGATGAGAATGGTCGGTCTTTACAATGTATTATTTTTACCAGCCCAACTTACCCTCGACGGTGCGTAGATTAAGGTGAATCCCTCGTTCAGATCTATAGTTTTCCTGAATGAATTATCAAAGGCTCAAAACAAGTGTATGAAGTAGGAGAGTAGAATTCCTGTTATAATTTTATTTTCTTTGCTGTCTTTAATTTCAATGAATTTCTCAGCGTCTACAAAATTCGTGAAGTTAGAACTACGACGGATTAGTAGTAAAACTTGGAGAGAAAGGGGGTCGTAGTTTAGAATACACAAGGCTCCTAGGGCGAGAGAAAATATCTAAAAGGATGTGGAGGCATTGAATGTGGGAGACAGAGAGAAAGATGCAGAAAGAAGGAACCACAGGGAGAGGAAAGATAAAGAGAGAAAAGAAATGGAAAAAACGAAAATGTGATAATGGAGAGATAGAGACAGAATAGAGAGGAAGAAGGAGTCAGACAAGGAAAAAGAGAAAGAGAGAGAGAAATGCAAAAATGCCACATTCTGATGAAGCCACAATAACGGTGAAACGTTTTTATGTTAAATCTATGCTTGTGTAGTTTCTTTTTTTAGTCCCATAGTTATACAGTTGTGTGTCTGTCTCTTTTTAGACCCAGAGAGAGAGAGAGAGAGAGAGAGAGAGAGAGAGAGAGAGAGAGAGAGAGAGAGAGAGAGAGAGACAAACAGAATACAACCAGAAAATTCTTTTTCTTCATCACCAGTGTATTACATCTCTAAAGCCATTTCTGTTTTAAGTGTTGGATTCGATGCCAACCTTTAAAAACGATTATGTATTTTTAATAATTCCAAGCTAGGAAATCATCTCTAGAGTTTTCTGCTAAGAGACAAAAAAAAATGGCCCAAGAAATCGTCTGAGAGTTCCAGTTTAGCGAGTCTGGCGAAACATCTCAATAAATACAAAATTGTAGGCATTTTCCACACATAACACAGCCACCCGCGTTATTGTGAGTACAGGGGCAACAAAAGTATCAAAAATGCGGAATTGATTGTAACATGAGGACAGAGGAGTAAAGAAGAAGAGCATGTAAGCCCAGTCTTTTCTTCCAGCCGGGTCCATGCTTCTTTATACTCCACTCTCTTTCCTTATACTCCACTCTCTGTCACAGTAAAGTTTCGACAAGATCTATGGAGTGTCCCACCCCGACTGGGCTTGTAGAATGATCTACAATTTGGGCAGCATTCATCCAGCGACAGGTGATTTGTCATCCCGGTCCCTCAATACAGTACGTCAGTTTTGAGCTGACCTCCTTATTATTATCGCTCACAATTATAGCAGCTTCTCGACTGCTGACAAGAGCTTCTCAACCACGGCTCGGACCACGGCTCGGACCACGACCAGCTTTAACAGCCACGACAGACATCCTCTACCGTTAGAGACTTCTCTCACTCTTTGCTTAGTTCATTGGATGACAGTAGCTTGGCTTTGATGTCTTACAACTTCCAAGGCCATTGCACAGTCCATTGCTTCTGTGGTCTAAGAGATTGGGTTGTTTCCTCTCGAGAAAACCGTCACGGTCTAGTGAACAGGTCATGATATATTTATTTGACAGGCTAAACATTTCCGATTGCTGGTTTTTTGCAAGGTGTCGTCTTTAGCCTCTATGACTGCAGACAAAAGCCCCCGGTGGCACAAATCAATGAGTAATAACGGGTATAAATATCCTGACGGGGGATGCAGAAATTGATGAGCAAGGAGAGTTTCCAAGTGCCAATTTAACTCCGAACTTGATTCATACAAACCTGTATTCCTGGCTTGAAGGAAGAATCACAATGGATATCACTGTCGAGGACAGGGTGCGGGTCTTCTGTCTGCTGAGGGACACCCGGGGTTTATCTCCTCATCCTCTTCCTTGTCCCCTCATTACATCCTCATCATTTTCCTCCACCTGTCTCATCTCGTTAGCCACTGGGTCAGTGGGTGGGTCAGAGGTCATCTCTACCTCTGTGAGGCCAGATCAAGCGAGCTGGTGCCAGACCTGGTCAAAGCGCTGAGGATAAGAATGGTCTGAGAGGTGTGGAGTGTGTTAAGTACGCACTACTGCTGGCCACGGGAGGAGGTTAAGTGACACAAGAGGGTACTTTAGGAGCTCACTTAAACCTTTATGATAACCTCGGCACAGCGTAAGATGAATAAGGTGAAAAGTTATGTTTCGTACTTAAGAAGAATAAAAAGGAGGGTAAAAGAAGATTTCAAAGTGTTGACCTTTACTAAAACTGTACCATTTTGTGCCGTGAATGCAGTTTCCAGTTAATATGTTTCTTTGCAGAGTATGAAGATAATAATGAAAAAAAAAGTGTATGAGAGAGGGATAAATATTTCTTTTTTATTTACACTTATAATGTTTTCAGCTTTACCATCTTTCTCTCTCATTTCTCCCCCATCTTCTGATCGCTTTAAGTCTCTTTCCTTATTTCTCTCAGTCTCAGCTTCTCTGTCTGTCTCTGTCTGTCTCTCTGTCTGTCTGTCTGTCTCTCTGTCTGTCTGTCTGTCTCTCTGTCTGTCTGTCTGTCTCTCTGTCTGTCTCTCTGTCTGTCTGTTTGTCTGTTTGTCTGTTTGTCTGTCTGTCTGTCTGTCTGTCTGTCTCTGTCTGTCTGTCTCTCTGTCTGTCTGTCTATCTGTCTGTCTCTGTCTGTCTCTGTCTGTCTCTGTCTGTCTCTTTGTATGTCTCTCTGTCTGTCTGTCTGTCTGTCTGTCTCTCTCTCTCTCTCTGTCTCTCTCTCTCTCTCTCTCTCTCTCTCTCTCTCTCTCTCTCTCTCTCTCTCTCTCTCTCTCTTTCTCTCTCTCCATCTCTGATCTCTTTCTTAATCCTCTTTCACATTGTTTCCATGTAAATGAGTCTAACTGCAATGTCCTATGTTTACCTCACATATTTTACTTCAATTTTTTTTTTGTATCCCACTTTTTCTTATTTGCTACCTTCTTTACTTCATTTTCTTTTCTTTTTTCCTTCTTAGTTCCTATCTATTTTGCTTTCTATAGCTCTCTCTTTCTGAGTCTCTCAGTCTTATTCTACCACTCTTTCTCTTCTCTCCTTTTATCATCGCCTCCAGTTTCTCTCGTTCAATCTCAATCTATATCACAAGCACTTGTTATATCTATATACCTTTGTCTTTCTCTCTCTCTCTCTCTCTCTCTCTCTCTCTCTCTCTCTCTCTCTCTCTCTCTCTCTCTCTCTCTCTCTCTCTCTCTCTCTCTCTCTGTCCATCTCTCTTTTATTTTCATGTAATTATTTTATTATTCCTCCCTTTCTGAATATTCCAAACTACAAACCTGTATTGTCAAATGAACACTGGCAGTATCTTTGTCAGCTCTCTCACCCACTCAGTTCCTGACGAGTAGCTCATATCTCCTGACTCGCACCCTTCCCCCTTATCTCCTCTCACTCTTAGCAAAAATCAAACAAGCCAAAGTAATATTGCTGAACGCTTTAAAAAAAAATGACGGATAAACTGACACTTAGAAAAGTTATGTAACACTATACTTGTGGCTTTTTTTCAAAGTATTTTCCTCTGAACTCAGTAGTAAAAACCACGAGATAGAAAAGATAAATAGAGAAGCACTTTCTAAATTAAACAGACCATTTAGTGTAGATGTGACAAGGAAGCTGGCCATTGGATTAGTAAAGTGGCACTTCCAGCGGTGCGATGCGGCCCTACAGGGTTACAGATGCCATTCATGGGGAGGATGAGGGTAAACGATACAGTGTAAATACTAAAACTATTTGCCTCTTATGAGACCTGGATAATACTTACAGCACTATACCACTCTTTTAAGTCCGAACTTACTGAATAATTTTTTTCCACTTTACTAAAATCTGCTCATGGACAAAAACCAGCGGAAATATTTTCTTCATGATATTCGTCCATAAATCGCAGCTATTGAATGCTTTGTGTTGTTTTATGTAGATTTATGCTAATTGCTTTCCTTCAGTGTTTTCCTTCAGCTTATGGCATCCTACGTGAAGTTCATTATTTTCTTGTACTAGAAGTATTGAATGTTGGGGAAATCTATTAAGCACTTAAGAATGGTGTTTTTTTCGACCTCATGAATAAAATATAAACGCTCAGATTTTACTCGTGCCGATCCTAGTCTTCTCTTTCTTCTTACCTGGTTTTTCTGGTTCTCTTTATTGAGCGGCAAGACTGAGATTCTGATGGTCGGTGAGAGAAACTACAGAACTATAGCGCCGCATGCCTGATAAGCTAGGATTTGTTTTAACCATCTAAGAGTTGGCCTGGGTAATAAGGGTAGAAGATATTTTACAGGAGTCTATGAATGAACTTTTCTCGTTCAAAATTTTTTCTGTTATAATCAAGAACTGTTATTTTAATTATGAAGAGAATTAACTCTTTTATTTTGTACTCTTCCTCCGCCACTGAATCCATTCCCGCATCACTTTATGTACCTTTTCCTCTGTCTGTCTATTCCTCTCTTTCTCCCTTCTTTCCCAGATTTTCTTCTCTTTCAATCTGTTCAGTACTTTTCTCTGAAACAATCTATCATGATACTGTGATTCCTTTCCTATTTTTCCCCCACATATCTGCACTCATGATCGATTTTCTCTCTCTCTCTCTCTCTCTCTCTCTCTCTCTCTCTCTCTCTCTCTCTCTCTCTCTCTCTCTCTCTCTCTCTCTATATATATATATATATATATATATATATATATATATATATCTTCCTCTAACTCTGATTTTTAAATCTCTCTCTCTCTTTTTTATCTCTCCCTAACAGTTTGATAATCTCTTTCTCTCTCTCTCTCTCTCTCTCTCTCTCTCTCTCTCTCTCTCTCTCTCTCAACCCCCCTCTCTCTCTCTGTCTATCTTTCTCTCCCTTTCTCCTTCTTGCTCTCTCCTCTCAGTTTTCTAATAACCTGAATAATCAGACAAGTTTCTATCCACACCAAACATTGGAACCATTGTTATCCAAGGCTTTCATAGATTAGCGAAATTTGAGTTTTCTCTCTTGTTTTCTCAGAGAGCGTCACGTACAATAAAGTGCATTTCCTCCGACATTTCTTTCAAATAAACTCTCTCTCTCTTTCTCCCATACATCAAGCTCAATATTGTCTGAGCAAATTACACTGACACCATTAATTTTCGACTTATCGTGTGAATGTCATAAACGCTGCATTGAACCAAAAAAAAATGGAACAAAAAAGTTATCAAAACACTGCTTTTCGATAACATACACTGATAAAGACAAATAAAAAATAGTGATTGGCTTTCTTTAATTGACCCCATCTTTCTCATAGCTCAGTCATTTTGGACTTTTAATTAATATTGCAGTCGTAGAGTAAATGGACATCGTGAGAGGGAATAATGAAAGACATAAAATCTTGAGCTTAGAACCAATTTATGGCTTTCTTTTAAACAAACATGGCATAAAAAAAGCTTTGTGTGATGTGCTTGTATGCTGATGCATCACAGTTGATTAGCACCCGAGAAGGAGCAGGTTCTTTTATCTTATCTTCAAAGGAAAATTTAATTAAAAGAATATTTGAATTTTAACAGGACGAGAAAAAGGAAGATAGAAAGATAGATAAATAGATATGGAGAGAGCCAGAAAGGAGAGAGAGAGAGAGAGAGAGAGAGAGAGAGAGGGGGGGGAGAGACTAATACACCCTCACAAACAAGACATACAGGCTGAAAGACAGGCACTGTGACAAAAAAAAAAAAAATAAAAAAAATAAACATCCACACGCATAAACAAGCGAAGCTAGCGACAGACCATATCACTGATATGAACATGGGCTCATCTCCGTGAAAAATCTACATGTAGGTGCACGTAAGTACAACTTCGCGCCTTCTTACCTCACTGTTCTCGTCTCACTGTTGTGGTTAACATGGATTTGGCATAAAGCTTCAACCTCACATTGTAATGTTGAAAAGATTTCCTGCAGCCATTGACGACGCGGTCCTGGGTGTGTAGAATCTTCATCCTCCTCAAATATTTTT
Source organism: Elysia crispata (assembly GCA_033675545.1). Lineage (NCBI taxonomy): Eukaryota > Metazoa > Mollusca > Gastropoda > Plakobranchidae > Elysia > Elysia crispata. Next base: position 418,899 of record JAWDGP010001738.1, on the reverse strand, counting down.
AATTCCTATTCCGGAGTGACATCAAAGCCTTGGCATGCACTCAGTGCGCCGGGCTGGGTGGTTGTTTTCTTTTGATCAAGCGGTCTAGGTTCAAAGCCGAGTCTGTTGTGTTTAGCACGTCATAGACGGGGGGGGGGGGGGGAAAATACTTTGAGGGTACTGGGTGGTTTTTCTCTGACATTGTTGATAGTACAAATATCTCATTTCATTGTAAAACACAGGGCTCATTGTGTTCATGCAAAGTGAGCCAAGTAAAGTAATAACACCATGCGGGTTTCCACACGAAGCTTTGTGGTTTTTTCTGTCACTCCAAGAAAGGAATATTAAGGGTAAATTTGTTTAACATAGATTACCCTTTTTCTCAGTTATGCCGAACTTCAATTACGTCAAAAATAAATAAACAACGCTTTATTGAAATTATAATTGCATTGTTATCCAGGTCTGTCGTAGTGTGTTTACACGAGGCACAAACAAGCTCTGGGCACACGTTTAGGGTACGTCACGCAATCCTCCTAAACTGAACACTGTGGAGTTGTAAACCCAGGTTAATTCTTCCACTTACAGCAAAACGTCATGGCTAACCCTGTGGTGATACCACGAGCGCCAGTTGCACGGCATTGAGGTAGACAACTCAACGGCATGTCTCAGTGTCTGAGGAAGGGAAAGGTTTCGGATCCCGCTGTTTAGTGTCAGACTGAACCCCACGGGGTGCTGCATCAGTGAGGTCCACATTGACTGGTCTCCAAGATCATCGTGTGTGATTCTTCGGAAAACTTAGGGGACTTTAAATTAAAGAAAAAAATCATTCGCTCGAAGCGTGTTTTGAGAGGGATGACAATGCTATAGACCGCCGTGTGTGGGGCGGGATCCATTCTCGCCATGTCCCCCGGTTTGATGGGACTCTAGCGGTTTCTCTGGAGTGCTTCAGTCGTTTCTCTCAGAGCTCCCTCTACCATGCCAACTCTCTTCTCTCTTTTCTCTAGTACTGTCTTGTTTTTATCGTGGCCCGACGAGCACAGGGACTGCCATCTATGGAGGGATGGGTACGTTTGAATATCAAACATTGGCAATACAGTTTCGAGGGAGATACAGCTGCTCTTATTTTGGCCTGATCTGATTGATGGAGTCAATTGCCTGCTGTAGGCGTGTTGAATGAAAGGAATATCGCTTTGACTCGATAATTTTGACGTGTTTCTAGTATCTTGGTGCTGTGAATAACATCCGTAAACTTGTTATGAATATCATCGATTTATTTTGTTTATCTAACATAAAAAACATTAAATAATTATATAAAAACAAAATTACTGATTTAAGTTTATGACCAGTGGTTGCGTTTTGCCCTCTTATTTGATGAGTAAATCTTGGCGAGAAATAACCTTTGGTGATAAGCACAGAACTTGTCCTCATAATTATAAGATTGTGAGTGAGACTAATTTTTCCTAAATCTCTCAGTCTTCCAGGGTTGGTTCTAGAAGAAAAATAGGGGATGTTAGAAAGTTTAAAGATGATTTTACTCTAGGCGTAGCATTGGGCTGTTAGGTTTGTAGAGCGCGAGCTAGGCGATGAGTCTATCGCTGATAGGCTGATAATATCAGATAAGCAATGAGTCTATCGCTGATAGGCTGATAATATCAGATAAGCAATGAGTCTATCGCTGATAGGCTGATAATATCAGATAAGCAATGAGTCTATCGCTGATAGGCTGATAATATCAGATAAGCCATGAGCCTAACCGAAGCCGTAAGGTAAACACTTGTCATAAATCTTATATAGACGCAGAAAACGTTTAGAAAAAATGGACGCAGAAAGAGGAGGAAAAAGCAAGATATGGAAGAGCTTCTCCCTAATCTGAACCTGCTTCTATTCGCCACGAGGGGGACGACTCTTGTGGTAGAGGGGTTCTATAATATTGTTCTCCCAAGAAGCTAAAACAATATGAGGATATAGTTTGAGTTCATTTGTAGATGAGACAAGCATGTTTTCAGCTCAGTAATTATTACATCTGAGGGAGGGCGGGGAAAAGAAGACAGAGAAAAGAGTGTGTGGGGAGGGGGCGCTAGTGTTTTAAAGTGCAGATAGAGAGAGAAGGGGGAAGCGGTGTGGAGACAAACCAAGAAATAATTATATAGAGACGTGTGGGATCTAGATTAAATAATAGGTATAAGGAGAAAAAGAGAAAAGCAGAGAGAAAGTTATTATTATATTCCATCTGGTTTCCTTGTCCACACTAGAATCTCTAAAGACCGTTCCATGTGGCCTGGGGTTAGAATAAGACTTACATGTCTTAACATTTTATAAAGATTACGGACGAGTTTCGAATCTTGTGATTGCAGGCGTTGTTTGGCCGTGCGTGCCTGACGAATATTGATTCAAAATTCTTTCACCTGTTGCAAACTAATGTCAAAAAAAAGTTTTAAAAAAAAAGAGAGGAAAAAAACAAGTTTAAAAACCACAGACTAATTTCAGAAAGAGTTAAACTGGCAGTAAGGAGATTTAGCGATCTGGTATTAAGGTTAGGTCTCAACTAGCCAGCCCTATGTTGGCTAAAACTGTTCATGTCGCCCTACGGGAGGACCGAGTCACGTGACTCCTCAGCGTCTCGCGGTATCTCCCTCACGTTATCTCCACAACACCAATCGTGACGTCTGGGCCGAGACTAGCTCACCTGGAGATCTCCAGACCTGCTGTTTGCTCTCTGTTCGCACCCGACACTGGCGAGTCAGATTAGCGACTTACGCCAGTCTGACACTATACCAACCGTACAGGGACTAATTCCGCGAGAAATAAACTAACGAGTTGACCGAACGTTGACTAACGCTCAGGAGCTAAACAAACCAGAGTTACGTCCCGCTGTGTCAAAGACCGATAACTCCAAGTGAATGACATTGATAAGCTTGGAGCAGTGCAGTTGTCAAATTATAACAATGATAGAGAGAGTAAATTGTAAGCAACTATTACACATTATACCCGAGTTAGAGGTTCATTATGTTCTCTGTGTGATAACAATTGTTAGTGTTTGCCAGCTATCTCTCTCCGTCTGTCTGTGTGTCTGTGTGTGTGACTCTCTCTCTCTGTCTCTCTCTCTCTCTCTCTCTCTCTCTCTCTCTCTCTCTCTCTCTCTCTCTCTCTCTCTCTCTCTCTCTCTCTCTCTCTCTCTCTCTCTCTCTCTCTCTCTCTCTCTCTCTCTCTCTCTCTCTCTCTCTCTCTCTCTCTCTCTCTCTCTCTCTCTCTCTCTCTCTCTCTCTCTCTCTCTCTCTCTCTCTGTCTCTCTCTCCCTCTCTCTCTCTCTCTCTCTCTCTCTCTCTCTCTCTCTCCCTCTCTCTCTCTCCTTCTCTCTCTCCTTCTCTTTCTCATTCTCTCTCTCTTTCTCTCTCTCGCTCTCTCTCCAGGTTCCAGTTAAATGAGTAAAGAAGAGACCAAAAAAATAATCAATAAAAAGGCTTAGGAGGTGGAGGAAAAGTTCATTTCAAGAGCTTCCTATTATATTTTTGGGCTTACTTTATAAGGACACGGTGCCTAGAGGCAGACCTATACTGCTCCAAGCCGGTGAGGAGCGTTCTTCCTAAAATAATGCTTCATTTAAATATATTGACTTTTCTACCTGAAAAGGTTCTTTGCTCCAAACGAGATTCTTACAAAAGTCTTTCATGATTATTGAAAACCTGTTATGCCATAGTAATTTCTGCCTCTCGATATTTACACCCCACAAAAAGAAATAATAGTTTGCTGGAATTTTTCTTTTTATTGGTAAACAATGTAGGCAGAGAGGGATTAAACAACTCTCAACACCAAGAACTTGAAGTAGAGCCAGGGTTTGCTGATAAAACCGTTCCATTATATGGATTAATATCGACAGAGTCCAGTAAATCCCAGAACATTGGTGGAAGAAAAACGATACACGGTTGAACAAGGGAGACAAGTTAGATTAATTTGCACCAACTTTTGTCTTCATTTCTCGTTTATAAACAAAAGGCAGGAGAACATCGCATGAAAGTGACGAAATAAACTATTGGGCCGGACTTATCGTGTAGGTCATGGTGAGCTGAGAGTTCAAACTTCATGCACTTTATGGCTTTTTCGATTTGTTTTAACTGTAGAAATACAAAGCAAGATCTGCAGTTTGGGCGCAGTGTTTGTTTAAATTACATCATTTTTTTTCATTGTGGAATCGATTTAACGGTAGAAATACAACTCAACCCGCTGTAGATCTGAGGTTTGAGGACAGTCCTAGAATGTCCTTCACCTTACAGGTCCATTGAGACTTTTCTTCATCGCGCTGTTTAAACATATCCTCTCGGCATATCCATGACAATGTCAGTAAAAGGACATGAGCACCGACCATGGATTTCAAAGCTTCGTTTCGAACCTCTCTATAGAATTCTCTATTGAATGCAAACAAGCGTAGATGATACGAACCCAGAATTATTTGCTGCTGAGAAAACAGCACAATGTATTTTCTTTAGATCTCTAGAGAGTCGGAGGATAGAAGCTGTAATTATTTTAAGTCCCCTAAGTTTCAATAGATTTTACACATGTCTGAAGACAGGATGGACTGGAGGACCATGATCGTTGATGCCTGCAACAGGCCTGATACTTGGAAAAGGTGTTTTGATATCTCTCCAGGTGTCATTCTAGTACAGTCTACGGTACTACATGCGCTTATATCAGATTAATCCTCTAGGCAGGGTATAAATTATTGAATTACTCCACTGGTTTTTCAAATGCAAATTAATCAATTAATCTAGTGTATTTAGCTATGTGGATCTCTATTACATTACTACTACATGAGACTACTATTTTAACAATTTTATCTCCTGTTTAGATTGTTTCTGAAACCATAATTCATATGTTTGTATTATCACCTGTCTAGATTGTTTCTGAAACCATAATTCATATGTTTGTATTATCACCTGTCTAGAATGTTTTTGAAACCATAGTTCATATGTTTGTATTCCGATAATTATAATGTTATTTGTTTGGAACGCTTTGTTTGATTCTAGAATGTTTTGATTGTAAACCGTTTTGAGCTTGTAAAAGGAAAAGCGCTTTATAAGTGCCTTATTATTATTGTTATTATTATTATTATTATTATTATTATTATTATTATTATTATTATTATTATTATTATTATTATTATTATTATTATTATTATTATTATTATTATTATTATTATTATTATTATTATTATTATTATTATTATTGTTGTTATTATTATTATTATTATTATTATTATTATTATTATTATTATTATTATTATTATTATTATTATTATTATTATTATTATTATTATTATTATTATTATTATTATTATTATTATTATTATTATTATTGTAAATATTATTATTATTTTAGGGGTGGAGCTAAGCAAGGGGAGTTGTATTATGTGACAATATAATTGCTAAAATGGATAAAGAAAAGCAAATCGGTCGGTAAATTTCTTTACCAACATTATTATTTTTAATATGAGAAATAGATTTGGATAATAATTATGTGTTTGTTTTTGCTGTTGTTCTTTTTTCACTAACTCCTAGGTCTAAAGTTCGGCATCACTTCGGGATCCTTCCTGTCCAGTTTTCTGCCCTTCGCCCCGCCCCGCCCCCGCCCCCGCCCCCGTCCGCCGAAGGCCCGTAGCACCCTAAGGTAAACACCGAGTCTCAAGTCCCCATTCTGTGCGACCCTCGCGCCTCCTCCCTGCCCCTCACTGCTCGGATTATCAGAAGCTCAACGATTAGCGCTGGGGTTTTAATCCCTGCTGCGACCTGCGCCCAACTGCAATTAGGATGGCCGCCCTAGCAACCCGGCGCTTTAACAATGTCGCTGAAGGGGCGAGAAAACAGCTTGGATTTAGTCTTTAATATAGTGAGTGAAGTGGAGCTCTGAATGTATACACCACGGACCTGCAGGGCGAGACCGAGTTCACAAAGATAGCGAAAGAATAACACAGTTTTAGATGTGTTTATAAATGCAAGTTTTGGTTTGGGGAGGGGAAATGGGAGGAAAATTAGAAACCAAAGCCAATAGCTTAAAGGACATCTGCAGACCAAATTTCCTGAAAAAAAAATTAACATTAATTAAATAATTTAAAAACAATAGGTAGGAATATGGTATGAAGACAGTATAAAAAAACTTATCTCAATATGTAGTCGTATGTAGTATCTTGGAGACAAAGGTTAGCTTCAAAGGAAATTTGGTCTACATATTTCCTGTAAACTATTGGCTTTGATTTTTAATTTTGCCCCCATTTACCCTCTCCACTTCCTCTCTCTCTCTCTCTCTCTCTCTCTCTCTCTCTCTCTCTCTCTCTCTCTCTCTCTCTCTCTCTCTCTCTCTCTCTATCTATCTATCTATCTATCTATCTATCTATCTATCTATCTTTCTCTTTCTCTTGTAATCTTTTTCTCTAACTGTCATTTTCTTTCAAGTATATTTTCATTAAATTCTTTTCTCTTCAGCATACTAATCTTTTTGGAGTTTTATTTATTTATTTCTATATTCATTATTTTATGTGTACTTCTTTATTCAATTTTTTATATAATATTTTTTAAATAGTTTTTTTTTTTTGTGTGTGTGTGCGTTTTGTTTTTTAACCCCTAGATAAGCAATTGTTCTTTGTTTTTTGTATTTTCTGTGACTCTTTTCTGTACGTATTTGTTATATTTTTGTTCTGTGAACACTTTCACATTATTTATTTCTTTATTATTATTTTTTTGGGAGGGGGTATATCTTTCTATGTATATAACCTTTTTTATCTATCTATCTATCTATCTATATATCTATACATATATAATATATATATATATATATATATATATAATTATATATTGCTTTTAAATTTTTTTTTCATAGTTTGTATTTCAAATTTATGTGAATATCCTTGTATGGTTTGTTGTTCTTGTTATTGCGACGAAGGCGTAAAGCCGAAAGCTCACGCGTTTTTCTTTTGTTTTGTACATTTTGGAGCTGCACTCTACCTATTTTCGTTTCTTTTTTTACAGTGCTTCACAACTGTCTTTCTATCTATCTATCTATCTATCTATCTATCTATCTATCTATCTATCTATCTATCTATCAGCCTATCATCTATGTATTTTTTCTTTCCATCTGTCTATCTTAGCATATATCTATATAATTATTCATCAAACTATCTATTTTTCTTACTAACTATCCATATCTATCTTCTATTCATCTATCTGTGTATTAAATTTACATCTGCAGTAATCACTCTATTTTTCAAACCGTTTTCCTTTTTCTTGTTTCTGGTTTTTGTCTCAGTTGATCTTTTTCATTACCAATTTCTCATTATTATGTTTTCTAGCCTGTCTGCCTTTACCAGTCTGACCTCATCTCTCTCTCTCTCTCTCTCTCTCTCTCTCTCTCTCTCTCTCTCTCTCTCTCTCTCTCTCTCTCTCTCTCTCTCTCTCTCTCTCTCTCTCTCTCTCTCTCTCTCTCTCGCTCTCTCTCTCTCGCTCTCTCTCTCTCTCTCTCTCTCTCTCTCTCTCTCTCTCTCTCTCTCTCTCTCTCTCTCTCTCTCTCTCTCTCTCTACCTCTCCTTCTCTAAGCCTTTCTAATGGCCCTAGGGATGAGACTGCTCACCGTGGAAATGCCCCACATATACAGTAAAGAAGATGCGTCCCCTCCTTTGGTTCTGTCAAAGAGGGCGCTCATGTGCGGCTAACTCTCCACAGGTTCTGGAGAAAACAGCCCTGTGGCTACAAGAGACACAACACCGTCTCTCCGTCACAGAACAAGAGAACTTCTGTCTACGACACACCTTTATAATGATGATGCTTCAACTTGAATAAACTTGAAAAACCGAGACGAGTCCGTTGAAAACACCATGTTGTCCGTACTCTATTTAGCTCCCTTTCCTAACATTAACTCCCCGCTGTTCGATTTATTTCCCCTGGTTAGCTGGAATGTGATATGATGCGGAGCCATGACAGTGCCAAGGGAGGGAACTTTTTCTTGCGGAATGATGGAAAATAAACATTTGCTGCCAGAGTTACGGTCTCATTGGGTGTGCCTACTCCCTGCAGTGTGGTTCAATATAACAGTCTCCGCTTGTTTAGCGCTTGCGCACAATAGCGTGGTATTTGTGTGTGTTTGTCTTAAAGGCTCACTGATTGATTTAGAAAAACTCATGTTTTTATTGATGCTTCTCAATTGTTTCGTTAATGTTTTGGTGCGAAGCAACGGAGGGGGTATCAGCAGGATGTCCCCATGCTCTCTGTGGCACCATAAGGCACCCTGCAGAAAGCGTTACTTGTTAAATAATGGAGAAAATGGATTTAGATACTCGTCCGCCACATTCTGATTAACAAGGCCTTGAGGGCAAATAACAGCTTTAATATTATAATTTCCTGTAAATTAGGGTTGCTGCTCTTGACATGTTATTTTTATTCTTATTATTTTTGTGATCATGCTCCAAGCAACATCCAACTGACCGTCATCTGCGGACACCTGGGAATTTCTAAAGAGGTAAGACACAAGATTGGAGATGATGGGTTGAATTCATTTGATTTCTTCGAAATAAAGATCGTATGAAGTATTTTCTTTGCGTATCATCATCATCATCATCATCACCATCATCACCATCACCAGGCTTATCATCATAATCCTGCATGTAATTACCATCACCGTCACTATCATCATCAACATCATCTTTAACATCATTATCATGCCCATCGTCATTATTAACATTTATCATCTATAACCTTATTCTCTACATCTTCCCTTTCTTTATGACCAATATTATCGTCATCCGCACTACAATCCATATGCGAATCACCATCATCCTCATCATCATCTCCATTGTTACCACTGCCGCTACAAAGATCACGTGCAGCAGTAGTAGTATTATAAATGGATATGGCCAGCATCAGTATCATAATCACTTTCATCAACAGTCATTTTTATCATAACTATCTGCGTCATCGTCACCATCATCATAATCCTCATTAACACCAACACCACCACCATCACCGTCATCCATGATGATCATCATCATCATCATCATTACCATTTTCATCACCATCATCATAATATCCACCATCATTATCATACTCGTCAACATCAACATTCATCATCTGTATCTTTATTCTCAATATCATCTTCGTCCCTGTCTTTATCATCAACATTATCATCATAATCATCACCGTCTTCATTATCATTATCATAATCATTATCATAATCATCATCATCATCATCATCATCATCATCATCATGATCATCACCGTCTTCATTATCATCATCATCATCATCATCATCATCATCATCATCATAATCACCATCATCATCATAGTCATTATCATTTTCATCACCATCACCGCCATCCATGATCATAATGATCATCATCATTCTAATAATCCACCATCGTGGCCCTCAACTTAATGATAATCATACACGTTATATTTCATATTTGAATAAAACACATCATCTCATATAATTATAATTGGCCTTGGGTATTTTTTATTATTATGTTTATTTATAGGCGTTTTTGCCCAATTCACAAATTTGATCACAAAGAAATAGCAAGCTTTTTAAGCTTCATTAAATACATCCTTTGAGGAACAATAATGAATTCCAGAATGAACATCTTAGCAGCATGAAGAGAGCACATTAGTTGATTGATCATAATATAACAATTTTAGAGCAAGAGTGAGCGGAACAGCTATAGAGATTATTTATTTTGACGGCCTAAGTTAGGTGGAAGCTTCATAATTATAGTTGTTAGTTTTGTAATTCTAGTTGTTCTTGTTGGTATTTATGCAATTCACATTGCAGTTACGGTTTTTATTTTTAGACATCGCCGCTACTTTTCATATTCCTATATTGATGCCTGTCGAATATTTTAGTTTATACGATGTCTATGCGTGTAGTTTTTTTCCCCAACGATTGAATCACCTTTGCAGCCAGTAACAAATTTAAAAATTTACAGTGAATCCCAAAAGCATATTAGTCCTTAAATAAAAAAGTAAAGTACAGAAGCGTTCGGTCACCGTTCATCGACTGCATAGAGTGACATTATTTGGACCAACATTTTCATTTCGAATCGTGTTCAAAAACAAAGTAAAACAAGGAAGTGATCATTCATTATTATTGTGATCATGTTGTCATAGTTTGTCACCAATCGTTCGGTTATCTCTACAACATACAAGTCGGATCACTGGAGAATTTTTCCTATAACTTTCGTTTATTTGTTATCTTTTCATTCCACACCTCGTCGCTTTGTATCAGATGGAAGGAAATGTAAAGAATAATCATGATCGTCAACAGCTATACTATTAACTACGCTTAGCAAATAAAAAGATGTGAACTGTCATTGGAGCCAAATTTACTATCAAATAGAATATCGAATTTCAGCAAGAATAAATATGCATCAGTAAGTTTGTTAAGGTAACTATTTTTAACTTCACTAATAAGGCACAGAGATTTTTGTTGTGACTTGAGATTTGAGCATCGTTTGGGGAAAAATGCGTCTGGCTTGATAAGAAAATGAGGAAAAAAGAGAGGAAAATGAAAATCGACCGATGATTCACAAAAATAGCTGGTTTAGAGCATCATAAGGCCACAAGTCTTCTCACCTGGCTCAACAGAGACAGGCCTGTGGTCAGTGCCTGGGCGGCCGAGCTGCCCACTGCTACCTGGAGAAGATGGACAGGGGGACACTGTAGAGTTAAATATGGTAATAATACAATTATTGGTTTACTGATATAATTGGGGAGAGAGACAGAGACACAGAGAGAGAGAGAGAGAGAGAGAGAGAGAGAGAGAGAGAGAGAGAGAGAGAGTGAGTGAGAGAGAGAGTGAGTGAGAGAGAGAGAGTGAGAGTGAGTGAGAGAGAGAGAGAGAGAGAGAGAGAGAGAGAGAGAGAGAGAGAGAGAGAGAGAGAGAGAGAGAGAGAGAGAGAGAGAGAGAGAGAGAGAGAGAGAGAGAGAGAGAGAGAGAGAGAGAGAGAGAAGGGAGGAAAGGAGACGATACTGACAGGTAGAGAAAGAACGCATGCAAAGTGTTGCTTGAAACAATTGAACTGAGCCTGTTTTAAATTTGGACTTCCGTTTTGAAAAAAAAAAGAGACCTTTTTAAAAAAACAAAACGTTTTAAGACTGCAATCATATTATGCGAAGAACGTATGAAATACCACAGCTCTAGATTGTTCTAACAGTAAGAAGGAAATTTTTTCTACCTAGTATTTAATGAAACGATCATAGAGTCCTACACCACATTAAAACAAGTGACTATGACCGAACCCGCCTCACCCATCCCCCGCGCGCGTGCACGTAAGGCCCCAGGGCCGCGTCGAGGCCAGCCCGACACCAGGCGAGGACTTCCCACGCGTCCTTGTGCTCACTCTCCAGGAGGCGCGCGCTCAGGTCCAGGCAGAAAAAGAAGAGCACGAGCACGCCCTCGTCCAAGCTCGGATACTCGGCCAGCATGGCTTGGAGGACAGTGCTCAGTTCTTGTCTCATCATGTGGGGACTTACCTGGGAGGGGAGGGGAGGGGAGGGGAAGGAAAGGGGGGGGGGGGGTTGGGAAGCGAATGTTCGAATTGTTAGGAGCAGTAAAGGAGCGGTAAGTAACTGTCCACACCTAAAGTATTGGAAATCTTGTATATGTTTGGAGCGAGACTAAGATGCTTTAGGTATCATATACTTGTGAGTGATCTCATGACTTAAGACCAGATAGTGACCAGCCGCTACTGTTTAAGCGATAACCATCTTTATGACTGTGAAACAATGTCTTTAAAGAGAAAATTTTTGGTAGAAAAAAAAACAAAGACTGTAAAAAATTCTTTTAGGCAACCAGACTCTTTATACGGAGGGATATATAAATATATCTTTAAGATATATATAAGTATATATATATAGATATAGATATAGATATCATATATAGATATATATATATATATATATATATATATATATATATATATATATATATATATATATGAAAAAGGGGCATTATGACAAAACAAAACCCACTCACTGTTAGAGCAGCGTCCTTGACCTTTTGTCTCTCCTCTGACTCCGAGAAAACAACTGCCATCTGACACAGCCTTGTAGCTGTGTCACACACTTCTTGCGTGCATTCCGCTGGTCTCGTGCTACAAAACACAAACACGGTATGAGCGTTTCTATACAGGGTTTTCCCGCTAACTTTCTCAAAGGACTTTACAAAGATTCCCCCACTGGCCATAATCATCTAAGCTTCAAAGCGGCCCACACATGCTCTAACTTTTTCATCACTAGTATTTAAGTAAAAATAATTATTTGACACCTTTTGGGATCGTGTAGAGGCGATATTGATAGCCTAAAAAGCATTGACGTCAATATATTGACAGATCTGTTTCAGTTGATATTTGTTTGCGCAAGCCACCAATTTATTGGGCGTATGTGGGTAACCATCAATATATTGAACGTGTTGGGCAAACGTCAAACTGTCAATGATATTGAGATCAATACTATTGATGAAAAAATTTGTGCGTATATTGGCTGCTTTAGATCTTTTTTTGAAGTTTCAGAGGAGGAACTATTTGAATCGGGGCTTAACTCTCAAAATTTGACAAAATAAACTGCTTTTAGCCGGGTACTCATTAACCACCAAAGTGATGTAAGGAAATATGCGTAAATCTCCCCTTTCAAGGATGAAAAACCTTACCTAACGCAGCTAGAGTTCGAAGCCTGGATCCCCTGATCAGAGATACTAGGGTCTATCAATAGATTAATACGAAGAAAAATATAGTAAGGAGAGAGAGAGAGAGAGAGAGAGAGAGAGAGAGAGAGAGAGAGAGAGAGAGAGAGAGAGAGAGAGAGAGAGAGAGAGAGAGAGAGAGAGAGAGAGAGGGAGAGAGAGAGATTTTAGCTTTATTCATTTATCAAGGCTAAGCAATTGCAATCAAACTCAACCTACTTGAAATAAAGTTCAATGCGAGAGAGAGAATGAGAGAGAGAGAGAGAGAGAGAGAGAGATACATACATACATACATACAGACAGACATTTAGAAAATCTATAAGATGAATAATGCACAAACAGTGGTTGAATATTGTCGATGGTTCGTGGTTTGAGCCTGATACAATAGACGTGGAGAAGGGGAGAAGTCATTAAAGAACCAATGTTTAAGATCCGATATTTTGACATAACCCAGTATAAAGGAAAAAGTTACATGTATCATTTTAATTCTTCATCATAAAACTTAAACAATCTTAGTGATTTATAAACAAGAAAACCATCAACTCTCGCAATGGTGCCTGGAACGTATTTGGAAATTAGATCAAGTCTATTTTTCATTTTTAAAAATGTGATAAGTACTTTTCGACTTTTCAAAAGAGAAACAAGAAAAATATAAGTTATATTTGGAGAGATCATACTGAGTTGAAGAATTAATTTGATTTAAAAACCTGCCATGCAAGATCAGAAACACAGTGTAAGTTTTAAACTGAGCGACATAATGTTGGCGACGTCTATTTTTACTGATGGAGATCATCGTAAATAATTAGATAGTTCAACCACAATCTCGAATACCACGAACACGAACGCGACCGCTGCCGCTGCCACTACCACTACCACTGCTCCCATACCACCACCACTGCCACCATACCACCACCACCGCCACCACCACTGCTGCTGCTGCTGCTGCTACTACTACTACTACTGCTGCTGCTGCTGCTACTGCTACTATTACTTCTACTGTCTGTCTCAAATGCCCTGCCTGGAACAGACATCGGCGATCATGATTCTCCACCTGTCCCTATCTTCCGTCATCCGCAGTAAGGCTATGTTGTCTTTGTTGTTTCCTGAGCTCAAGCTATCAAGAAATGTAATCCTTTGTCTACCTCTGCTTCTTGTACCTTCTATCTTGCCTGTAAGAGATAAAAATTCCAGTCCCTTATGGCGAAATATGTGGCCTAAAAATTTCAGTTGCCTTTTCCTTATTGTTTTTATGAGGGATCTCTCTTGGTTCGTTTCTTCTAATATCGATTCGTTTGTCCTCTTTTCTTTCCATGATATTCTTAACATTCTCCTGTAGAACCACATTTCCGCTGCCTCTAAATTTTTCTTGGTTTCTGCAGTTATTGTCCAAGTTTCGCATCCATATAAAAGTATAGACCACACATATGTTTTCAAAACCTTCAATTTGGTTGAAAATGATATATTTCTATTTTTAAGAATGGTGCTCATTTTTTGGAAAGAAGCCTTTGCAATGGCTATTCTTTTCTTAATTTTAGTCCTGCATTTACCGTCAGATGTCAATGTATATCCTAATTTCTGTACTTGCCTGATTTGTTCTCCCTTGCTAAAAAGCTTGCATTCTGGATTGTTTTTCTTCTTAGATACTACCATACATTCAGTCTTTTTTACATTTAGAGACAATCCCAGCTTTTCACTCTCTTCTACAACAATATTTAGAAGCCTTTGTAAATCCTCTTTCGATCCTGCTAATAGAGAAGTATCATCTGCATATCTTAGGTTGTTCAGATTTTCACCATTCGCTTTGAGTCCTTCACTTCCATCCAAGTTTCTTAAAACTACTTCTACTACTTCTGTTAAAAGAATAATAATTGAAGGGCTTCCGAATAGGCACTACACCTCTGTCATACTAAGAAGCACTTCGTTTCATCGGATAAGGAAAAAGATAAGGCTTGATTTTTGTACTGAGAATGATTTTCTAACAATGAACTGCCAATTCCAAAAAAAAATTTAAGAAAACTACGGCATCATACATCCCATATAATAATTATCGTAACATACTTAACCAACGTATCCAATCGGAAGTCCTACAATAACAACAACAACAACAACAACAACAACAACAACAACAACAACAACAACAACAACAACAACAACAACAACAACAACAACAACAACAACAACAATAATATCAAAACTCACACAAAATCCTTTAGTCCAAGGGAAGACACCTTATTTTTACCGACTTGATCTAAAACGAAAAGCTCAAACAGTTGCCCCCCTTTGACCTCTGACTTGGTTTTGTGCAAGGCGGCGTTTGGTAGATGTGGACTTGAACCACTTCTCTGCTCAGGGGCAAAAGATGGAGTTTCGTCCACAGAAGAACCTATCAATCTGGAACAAGATTAAAAAAAAAAAAAAACAAACATGAACATATTGAAAACTTAAAATTTGTCTTCAAACTTTCCTATGGGCCTCCCATATCGGAAAAGAAACTAAAAAAAAAAAAAAACCATATCGTTTGCTGAGTTGGGCCAAGGGAAGTCTCTATAGCATGTCAACACGTTGGTCAACAAAATTATCATCAGAGTTACTCTTGCTGTGAAGACTTTCATTGCCATTAAGTTGTATAGCCTATGCCAGTCTCGCCTCTGGGCGAACGAAAGTTGGGTAGGAACCACAAAAAAATATAAATATAATTATTTAGTGCGTGGTAAGAACTAAGATATTTGCAGAAAGCCAAAATATTAAACTGCATTGCCGCACTTAGATCTATTTTAAAATTAATCTCCCCAGAACAAGATATCATGACAGGGATCCCTATTTTGTAAAGTATGAGACGTATAACACTTGTAAAGACCTTAAGGTGCCAATAAATGTAATTGCTCGAAAATAGTTCTTTAACGACATAATTATAGTGTAAGCTTTAGGTATTTTGTTGGATTTTTTTTCAATTGCCCTTAACTTAAGCACCTGCAAGAAAAAATGAATCGCAAACTCCATTTTGTTGCCTATAATGAAAACAGGGAAGATTACCTTTGCAGCATTTGTGAAGCCATGGCTGGTCTGTTATAGTCGAGATAAGGTCGCTCTTTGGAGTTGGCCTACCGGTAATCTATCGAGCGTTTATGATCCTTGTTGACTGATTTTTGGTCTAATTATTTTCATTTTCTTTTCTTTTTTGTTTGTTTTGAGTTCTGCAGAAGAAGGTGAGATTCATAACAATGAAGATACCCTGTAGGCCTATAGGTAATTCAAATGTTGGTCACCCTGATATATGAAGGGTGTTCAAACCTTTTTCCCGCGTTTTTTTCCCCTATTTGTGTGTGTAGGTTTAGTTGTTTTTTTTTTTTTTCTGTTATTTGTTTATTTTGTTTTAAATGCTCTGTTCACTTATTTATGAGGACAGTTGTCACTATTCGATTAACACGAAGAAGTCCCTGGTCGCATGCTATTGAAGCAAGTCATTTGACACAATACATGTATGACTATCTCTACGCGTTCTGTGTTTAGTTTAACATGTACATGATCTTAGAATTAATGTTCATCTAAGTACGATAACTCTGCTCAAGGAAACTCAGTTAAAGCCCAACGTTGATATGCTGTTCATCAATGCAGCAGCAATCATGTTTGGTCTCTTTGTTTCTTCATTTTTTTCTCAATGGTTGTACACCGTAACTGTAACGCCTTTAAGAAAGCGTATGGAAGTGCATGTATTTTGAATCATTATTATGACTTATAACAATTGTCAAGCAAAGCACCATGAAAAAAGAAAGGGATAAATAAAAACAAGGCAAAGAAAATCAGCGGTTATAACATGCAGCTTTTATCTACGAAGATTTTTTTTTTTTTGGTAGTTGATGATAAACATGTATTGATGCAACGGTGATCGGTTCGTAAATAGAAAGTGCATCGATTGAAATCTTGAAGGTCTATCTTCTAGGACAGGGGTTCTTAAATAATATACATGAATTGGGGCTTAATGAATCTGGCTTAAGTCGCTCAGATTTGCACAAAGATTTCGTCTTAACCGGTGCATTTACTATGTTGATATAGGATTCTGAAGAAGAGCTGATCATCAATGTTGATTATTGATCTGATGGTGTTCATTAAGTGTTCTCTGGACTCTGTGTTCAGTGTATATGTACACACAATGTTACAAATGCATTTCGTACAGATAGAGACAGAATTTGATACTACACAGTTATGTACAAAGCTTATTCAAATCTCGGATCAGATATCAAAACAAAAACATGATCATAACATTATTTAACAAAAAGGAAAAAGGCTTATACCCAGGATTTAAGATTTCTAATTTCTTTTTATTGATTCATGTTTTAATGCATTTAACATAAACAATATGCAAAGGCAACAGAATTATTTAAAGCTATCAAATTTAGTTTCGTGACAGGAAAATAAAGATAATGCCTTGAGTGGGAATAAGTTAATAAGTTGTCCTTAATTCTGTACAAAATATCCTTTTACTTTTAGTCAATATCTGAATAATTTCTGGCCGAGACTAATCTCCTGTTCTGGAAATGATGGTAAAAGCTCTTCTTGATTCGACTGATATCCTAAAATCAGAGTACATCCATAATTAATGTAATGGTACTTTTAGAGGGAAAAAAAAAGGCGGAATAGATGGCATTGTCTATGTTGTGAGTTATATTTACCAGATTCTATGATGATGAATCGATCAATAGAATTTTAATCTCATGCTCAGGCAAGAAATGTTTACATAAGAAGGCAGTGGTATTATACGTCTCGGCAATAAGAGAAAACGCTTCCTGTCTACATGACAATAAAGTAAATTTTTAAAAATTAAAGCTGGAGTTAAAACAAATTGCAAACTACATGAAATCATTGAAAATGGCATAAGTAGCTTGAAAAAAGAGAAAAACTGCATGGAATAACATCATAGATCAGCAGAAGCTGCCGAGCACACATTGCTGAGACACAACACATCTTTCCAATCCTGTTTGAACTTTTAGAAAAATATAAAGCATTAGTTTTGTCAGAGATCAGAAACACTTGATCAACATAACTTTACCTGCTCCACAATACAGCATTCTCTCTCTCTTTACCCCCCTTTTTCTCCCCCCAGACACACTCCATATTCAAACTCAATTGTTCTCCATACCTCAGTCTCACCTGTAAACTTGAGGCAACCAGTTTAGACAAAAAGAGCTACACGATACCTCTGGTAATCAAACTTTTATCAATGCTGAAGGATATGAGAAGATACATTCCTCACACCTATTATTGCTTTTTTAATTTCTAAAGAAAATAAATCTGAAATAATCTATTTTCTCTTAATTATGTTGCTAGTATTTGAGACCCTGCAAGTTTGAGAACTGAGCAACAAACTCTCAGTCCCTCTGGCCCCAGGATTCACAAAACTCTTGCGACAATCACTTGAATTTCATTCATGCATCTTAAATATTTATTCTCCAAGAAGATTATAGAAAATAATATCTTTATTTCTCCATTCCTGTCAATATCATTCTAAAATTGAAGGAAAATTATGAGTTTTTAATTTAAAATCTTTAATCTTGCTAAATTTTTTATTTTCGAATCTAAACAAAAATAAGACAAAGGGGTATTTAATATGTTTAGGGGATTCACATGTAAGCTCCAGCCTTACTCTGACAAATTCCACCATCTTCATACAAACCCGTTCTTGCCAACAACACAAAATACAATTTCATCCCTTCCTTGACATAAATATAAAACAATTGTCAAACCAAAAAACCATTAGATTAAATCAAGAACTAGTGATGCTAACAGGCCCACTAAAACGCAGGCTTAATCCTGTATAACATATACAAATTTAATTGTTAATCTAAAATGAGCAATTGAGGTTTTCTGTCTACATCTATAAATGCAAATATTTGAGTGTATCACTAACATACCTAAATGTAACTGTTCTCACTAGGCACAATATAAGATGAGCAAAAGCTTTGCTGAAATTATAGGTGATGCAATGTGAAAAGATGTCTTAAGCAGATAAAATAAACAGCAGCATTACTTAAAGTTACAAAAAAATTAATCCATGTACTAGCAATACAAAAATTCAGATCTGGGTAAATCTATAACAAAATGGACAGCATAAATACAGGGTAGACAAAAGATGGCAAGTATCAGCAGCAAGGCTTTGGAACTATCCAAGATATGAATGTAAAAAAAAGTTTGGTAAGTTGGGGCTGGTGTTTTTGGTTTATTTGTTCTTTTTTTTTCTCCTATTTTCCCCTTCTTATCTTTGTAACGTGCTTCAGAAATTACATTCGTTTTAGTTTTCATGACAGTCAGTAAACCAGGCCAGGTCTATTTTCCAATTAAGAAAAGATTTTTTTTTTCAAGTTCAGAACTCCAGGAATTTGCGCTTTTACTGCAAGTTATTTACCAAGATTATCCATTTTGAACCTTAGTGAAGGGTTAATATTTTCTACTGATGTAATATTGTAATCAAATGCTAAAAAATTCTTGAAAAAAAATACTTTGAAAGTTCTCAGTCTTTCACCCTTACTAGGTCAACAATAAAACCAGCCATTTGATATATTAAATAAAAGGCACATTGAGATTGATTTGTTGTCATTTCCATAGACATCTAATGAGTATATGAAATAATGGGATATCTCAAGTTTCGCGAGTTTTAGTTTTATATGAATAATTATTGCAAAATCCTAGCAAAGATAGATTTTTTTGACTGATTCTAAGTAATAAGATCCTGAATGAGGGAGCAATACAGGAAATCTTGTGATTGAGAAAATTAAGAGCAAATTGGAATAACAACAGAAATATTAAAAGTACATATCCAACAAATAAGATAAGGGTGTAAGTCCAGTTGCGTCTTCTGAAAGGGCACTTTTGACAAACCCTCTGACAAGCAGGTAAGTTCAGTCATAAAGTTTGCATAAAAAATATTCATCAATACTACTAGAAAGAAAAGTATTATGATATGAACACGAACTAGATTTTTTTCTTTTTGCATTGGTCACTTGGAATATTATCTTCGAGCGCGGTTTCACTCCTAAACCTTTTGGTTTTTTATACTCACAAACTTTGCTCTTCAATAGTATGGGACATTGCTTATCATATGTCCAACAAAGATCACATAGTCATTGTTTCAGTAACATTTACAAACTGGTTTGGAAATATCCCAGTAATAAATAAGACACGTTTTTACATGATATTATAACCAGATATAAGATGGAGTTTTCGGATGACATGTACGGAGCCTGATTGTAATTTGAAGATCGGGAGCATGTGATTAAAGAGAGGATGAAAACTCTTAGGTGAACATAAGTTTCATTTTAAAAACATGCCCATTTCTTCAATCTCCTACACTGTTAAAATTTTTCCTCAAATGAAACAATGGCAAGTATGAGAAATGAGATGAGATAAGGGACCCGTATCAAACAAGATACCTTGGGAAAAATTCCCCTCTTTGACCTCCATAACGACAGGTAAGAAAGCAATTTTGTTGTACACTTAAAGAAAAAAAAATGAAGGCCCATCTTGTTTCAGGAGACAACCTGACAGGGCGTAAAAAATTCTATCCTAAAATTTATGATGCTCTGAATGATTCCTAAGTATGATGGTCAATTTTTACACAGGTATCTCTATTTTCGTGCTAGAAAGTTTCATTAAAAAAAAAAAAATCATGGCATTTGATATATTTGAACATTTCATTTTGTAATAACAAGAATACACTGACTTATCTCAAATTTTGTACAAATTATACAAATTAAAAAGCAGTCATCATTGGGTTCAAACTTTCACCACATACAACACACTTATGATGCTGCCAACCCGTTTTTGCACTCAACACACTAACTCTCCTTCTTTCTTTTTCAGATGTCTGTCATACTAATCCTCTCACTCACTGTTCTAGTTTGCTAATGTTTCGGCAAAAAGGCTACAGTTGTCTCATCGTAGACTCCAGTTCCACGGGGTGGAGGTGGTGTTGCTGGCCTCTTTTCTGGGCTGCTCAGAACCATGTCACCAGCAGTAATTGTCTCCAGCTCAGACAGTCCAAGAGTGGCGAGATAACGACGTCTGTCCTGGGGGCGTGATGGGCCCCAGGTTGGGTCAGACTTGAGCAGATGACGGATACGCTAAGGAGAGAAGACAATTTTCATTAAAAAATCTGTACGCTGACAGAGATCGTCAATCAACACAAGAATTCCCTCATGGAAATTTTGAAATGTAAAAACAAAATAATTGCTTAGCTTTTACAATCATTTTTTTTTCTAATTATTTTGTTGTTTCATTTCTAGTTGCTGTCACAAATTAGTTCTGGTGAATGAACATAGTGTTTCTGCATCATTGAGTAAATAAATGCTTACCTGTGTTAAAGAACCTGATCCGTAGTAGATCTGATAACATGCCATGAAGGGGATGGGAAACATTGATACAGTAGCCAACAGCCAACCAACAACAATAGCCCAATCAGGATAGATGTAATCTCCATATGTTACTGGTCCCAGTGTTGCCATACTGAACATCCAGATAGACTAGACAGGAAGAAAAGGTTTATCACATTCATTACATTTTTCTCTTCTTTTGGCAGATATACATCAAGACAAACTTGTCAAGGATGGCATATTCTTTCTCCTTTAATACTTATATTTAAACTATTGTAAAAAAAAAAAAAAGGAATCCAAATCTTCTTACTGATTATAATCAACTTTTAAGATTAATGGATCTTTCAGAAATTTGGGAGACATAAAAAGGAGCTACTCAAAATATATTATATATAAAATTCTGAGACTACATCATACTTATTTTTTATTTGTCCTATATTTTACTTACGAAAATGACAATAGGTGTAACAAACTTCCACATGTACTGCCACAGAAAACAAGGTTTGTATCCAATCATCAATTCAATATCTCTGAAAAGATTGTCAGTTCCTGGGGGGATGAAAGGTGAACAAAAAATGTCTGAATGGATTTGGTACAAAAACAATCTTTATAAAACAAAAAATAAAAGTAAATCTATAAATTATTTCTTTTTTTAGAGTTGGAATACAATTTACTATATTTACAGAAGAAAAAAAAGCAAAGAAATTTGGTGGAAATTGATCAATCAACTTTTTTCAAATGAATAATAACAGATCAATAAATATATATATATATGTATATATATATATATATATATATATATATTTTATTAAAATACTTTTAAAATTTGAGGATAGGAATTGAAAAAAATTGATTTCGTCACAAACTTGAAATTTTTTGCATTGCCTGCTTACTATTTTTCTAATTTTTCTTGAATTTGCTCAGTACATTTCTGATGTGTTCAAAACTGCATTTTTCCCAGATTTTTTCTCCTTGAGTTAAACTTCTAACTCTTAATCAACTAAGATGTTCAACTGACATTTCATGCATGTCACATAAAAAACGAGATTACCATTGAGCTTATTTTCTGTGCAGAGTTTATGATTCATGAACTCACCATAAACCCAGGAGAGAGCAAGACATTCAAACAGAGAGATGAGCATCAGAGAGAAGCTGGCGCAGTACCAGTCCATGATCTGAAGCACGTAGATTCCACCCTGCAAAAACAGAAAAATTTCATCAGACATTGGTTAAGAAAGGTTGAAGCATCATCTCACTGATTCAATACTCATATAATGGCATTTCTACAAAATAGGGCACATTTCCTGCATCATCTAATTATTAAAAAACCTATCAAAAAACTTCAATGTTGAAATTTCGATGCAGTCCTTCCTCACTGCCAAACAAAAGACTAAAGGAATTTAAAATTTTTCTCTGCTGATATCTTTATCATGTCTTATTGTATCTTATTTCAAAAATAAAGTGAGGTGAAAGGAAAATCCTTAAACAAGCACCTGACCATAAAAGACTTACCTGGGTAATGCATGGGATGCCAATAAAGAACTCTGCAACACAGGCAATAGCACACACCATGGTTTTCCTCTTACGGAAGATCTGTGGGAACTCATCTGTGATGCCACTCAAGATGGTCTCAAACATGCCAAACTGGCAAGAAGGAAATTAAGATCAGGTTAGATAACAAAACAGAACTAGGAAGTAAAGGGGTCAACTGATCCCCTTCCTCGCTATTCTCTCACACTCTAGAGCACACACCTGGTGGTTTCATGTTGCTGGTTTCAAGACCTGCCATTTTAGAAAGGTTTCACATACAAACATACACACGCAATAAAAATTATTTTGCTTTTGTTTCACCATGACATGATTCTTGTTCACGGTAAGACAAATATGGGTAAGGGTGTTTTTTATACAAGAATATGTTGGTGTGTGTTTAATTTTAAGCAAAATTAGGGAGACAAGCAATAAGAAACCAACAAGAGGAGTGCATCTCTTCTACACCAGGCAAGACTCCCTAACAACTATATGGTGTGCACTATTGGCTGAAATTAAGAGAATATAATCTCTGATAAAGTGCTTCATATTTATACACCTTCCCCCATAAAAAGCCAAAGATAATCCTCAACTCAGAAACAGAGAAAAATATAAAGTTGTTAGGAGCCTTAGCCTCCTTTCATTCTCATCACTTCATTGCAACTTCAAAAGTACAGATATTTGTAAGCACTTGTATTTTACAAAATGCCACATGAGAACAAACTTCACCAGCTTCAGCCCTTAGCGTATAAAATTTGCTAACATTTCTCCTCACTGTCAAAGTCACAGTACAATTTTCACTTCGGTCTTTCTTGTCAACATTTTCGAAATTCAGAATTTTTAGATTGTATGTCATCATCAAAGACAGCACTTTACTTTAATCAATGCTTTCTACTGTTTAATTTAACGGATCTTTAAGTCTGAATATATGGCATCTTGAAAAACACGAGTGAGCACAAAACATAATGAATATGATAATGATGACTAACATATTTCTGATTAATGAAAGTGAGTTACAATGTGCTGAGGAGGAGTGAAAAGACACAGGAAGGAGGCAACTGGTGTTTCCAGCTTGCATGATGCAAGGTTGCAGCTATTTTCATGACCACTGCTGGATATGAAGATTCTTACTTATTCCTTTAAGGATCCATGGGTGATAGAAAGTAGGCAATCACAAAAATCATTAACTTGAAAAGCTCAGTGTTATCCACTTTGTCAGTTTCTGTGCTAAACAACACTTCACTAGTATGAAATAAAAAGTTAGTTCCACATCCGGTCTCCTCATTCCTGTGTCTGTTTTTCTCATTGAATGAACAAGCAAAATGAGCTGAAAAAATACATACGAGCTCAGAAAGCATTGATGGTACAGAACAGAAAAAAAAAAGCATTTACCCAAAAAAATTTTTAAAAATCGTACAAGAGAAAGAAGACATGGGAAAAAACAAACTTGCATCATTAACATTTAGATAGAATTCTGATAAGCTAAACAAGAAATACTGACAAGACACGATGGGACATGTACCAATTAAGAAAGAAATAGAGATAAGAAGTGAAAGAAAATTGAAGAACAGAAAAAAGTTAAAAAAAAAAATTCCACTACAGAGGAGCAAATAGACGAGACAAAACACCAGAGAGCACAAATCAATGGTTCACACATGTTTCGACTTGGGCTCGAACCACAAGCCTCACTGAAGGAAAGTTTGTGGTTAGACCAGATGCCGAGTCCAGCCTGCAGCCTGTAGCCCACGTCCTTGCAGAATTGGAGAAAACAAACATATTGACCGTAGGGTTAATAAAGTCATTCTCAACATAAAATTTTTTAAAATAAGGCAAAAGACAAAGGAAAAAATAACGTGCACATTCATTTTAAGCAAGTCGAGGCATTTAAAGATCAAACGTTTCTATATCCCCAGAACTGACTCAACTCATACCAGGAACATGATGACGCTCCAGACAACTTAATTTCACTCAAAAGAGATGGATTTGCAAGAAACAAAAGGAAGACTTAGGGTAAATCCTGCCTTTCTAATTTTCTTAAATAATATCATATCAAGATGACTCTGATTTCAGATTATTTCTCATTGTTTGATCCCATGGGATTTCACTTTAGCTCTGCTATCAAAAATGCATATTGTCTTTCGTGCCTTGCAATTCCTCCCCTTGTACAAGAATGGACGGAAAGTAATTCACTTAGCCCTTTGACACAATCCTCAAAGTTGTGGATTTCCCATCAATTTATCTCTCTTCTTTCCATGCAATATTTATTTCCTTGGTTCCTCTTCGGGTCACTTGCTGGTTAACTTTCCTCGTAAAAAATAATTCGTCTTGTCTTCATTTACACCTTGAAAGCATTTTTCTTCCGATTTTTTTTCCTTAATTCAGAGGTATCCTTTATGCCCTTGCAGCCACATTTCTCAATCCTTTTCTCATGGTTTTTCTTTTACTTTTTTAGACAAGAAGGCAAAAGCAGAACAAATCTTGTTTCAGAGAGTTCCTTCACAATGGTGTTGATGAAAATTGAAAGATTTTTGAGGACAGAGTGAGTTTTGGTCAGAACATGAAAGGAGGAAAAGAGAAGAAAAAAACTATTAGAGAAAAGAAGAGAATTTTGCTGTGGAGGACCAAATGAGACTTGGAATCCATTGACGGTCCGAGGGGTAAATGAATTACGCTCACCATTTCAAGAACCACAAAAACACAAAAAACTTCCATTCATGATTCCTGCTTCAAAACAATCTAGATTAAAAAAATCCTCCAAAACTTAAATTGTATATATTTCGTTCCTTTTTTGTGTAAACTCACCCATCCCGCCCCCCCCATCCAAAATCTTCCCCCAAAGACAAATGTGGTTCTTATCCCTTTCATCTAAATTCCACCAGAAACAGATGTTTTAAAGCAGGAAACTTCATTTCCTCCCGTTCTTTGCTCAAGCTTAGACTAAGAAAAAGGTATGCACATCATACCAGACATAAGTTATGTAATCAGTAATTCCCCATACTTACATGGAACAGGGTCCTTGCTACACCATTTTATTTTTCTCTGCCATACAACGTAAAAAGGCTTGTTAGGTAAAGCGTGCAAATTTATAAGGGGAAATTATTTCTAAGTTTGCTTTAAGAACAAAAAAAAAGAACCTAAAAATAAAAAAAAACCCTTGTTTTTACAAGCTCCATAGAAAACATGCATTTCAATCATTTGGATTTCCTGCATGTTATGACCCAAAAGAGAAATTGATGAAAAAAACAGTAATAAAAATTCTTCATAAAGATTAAAAACTTCAAAGCTTTTTTGCACTGCAATTTAAATATGTGAAGGGAGGTGCTGTGCAGTTTATGAGGGCACATGCAACTATCATCTAGTGAGATAATTTACTGTTGTTGCTTTTAATTTTCAATTATTATAGAAAACCTTTCACATTTAACGTTGTAGGCAAAACGGAATCTGTATTGACCTATATATCATTTTTTTTTTCAATTCTATACAAGGACCAAATTAAACCTATAAACCTCAAGGAGCAGGAATGAAAAAAAAAAGGAGCACAAAAACTCGGTTTCTCTGATCTGGCCTAAAAGCTCAAATCTGAGATTGCCAAAGGTGTCTACGGATCAGTCCTGAAAAGGCATGGCTTCTGTTTCATCATTCGTTGATAATAATCCATTAAAGACATATATAACCACTATCAAACAATGCCCTACACCGAACCATCAGAGATGTTCTTACAGACCATGTGAGGGTTCCAGCGTTTCCATGACATACATACCACAGAGATTATGACGATATTAGTAGTAAGCACGCAAACACTGGAACTCTCAAAAGGGATAATTTTAACTCGCCTAAAGTTCATTCTTATGAACTATAAGATTTAAAGTTAAACCCCGATCTGTGACAGATAGTCAAAGATGAAATTCATATCCTTTAGTTAGATCTACGACTTGAAGATGTTTCTGAAGAATGGAAAAGTATTTTAAAATATCAATGATATTTACCTAGGTTTAAGTAAAGAAAAATGAAAACACATAGGGATGGAAGTGTCAGTAATGATAGCATCTCTGATTGTTCCTCTCTGCTATGTCAGACTTCAATTCTCATCTCTAGTATGAGAAGTTGTGACTAAAAATTTGGACTGCCATGCCTCTTCAGGAGGTATGTCTTGGATCTTCTGCCTTCAGAAAGATAAGTTTAAACATTTCATAGTGAAGGCATGTATGCAGCAAAGTTTCTCATTTACTGAGCAATATTTTCTTGAAGCAAAATATGGCCCTGTAGTTCCAAGAGCAGCCAAAATGGATCAAGAGTGTCATTGAAATGCAGGTGAAAAAAAAAGGACAGCTAGTAAAACCTCCTTCCCTCAAAATTATCTGCAAATTTCTCCATTTCTGGACTGTTTTTTTTTTTTATTATTACCCACTTTTGGAAGATAAGGAAAATGGGAAACAGACCAGGTTTTCTAATTCTGCACCTTTCTCTCATCCCACTCTCCAAGCCTTCAAAACCTGCATTTTCTCTCCCCTTCTCCATTTTATGGTGGCTGCTCCCGAGTTTCCATGCTCCGAAAAAAACAAAGGAAAGGAGAGGGTAAATTGTTAGGCCCTGCCACTCATGGCAAGGCCATGACCGACATATCTAGGGCATATGCCGGCCAAGAAAATGTGCACATTCAAACAAAAGCTTACCTGGCTGTCAAGACCAATAGTGAAGAACATGAGGAAGAAAAGGACTGCCCACAGGGGGGATACCGGCAACATAGAGATGGCCTGAGGGTATGCCACAAACACAAGCCCTGGACCTGGGGAGCACAACAAATAATGACTATGAAAATGTTGAATTCAGCTACACTTCAGCTGTTCGATCCATACTTCTGTTTCTATCAACAGTTATTGACATCTCACTTTGCACATAGATGACATTAAGAGATCCATAGAAATGTGTCACTTTCTGAAAATTTAATACAATTTAAAATAATCTACTTAATGTCACATTCAATTCTTTCAGCGTTTAGGTTTGGAATATGATTCACAAGAAGAAAGATTTCAAATATCTGATATTAACGCAAGTCAGCTAAAAAAGTTACCTTGAGTGACAATGTCTTCCACCTCAACTCCTCCTTCATGTGCCATGAATCCAAGGATAGCAAAGATGACAAAGCCAGCAAAAAGACTTGTGGAGCAATTGATAAGAGGTACCAGCATGGCATCCCTAAAATCATAATAAAGAATTATAAATCAGCAGAAAAATCATAACTTATTCGCTCATCTAAGTTTTTCAGTTTGATAGTTTCACAGTATTCTTGATCAGTACATTCTATTTTTTTATGGATAGGATTAATAAATCTTTTTATGAAGTCATTCATTACAATGTAGGTCCAGACTGTTTTCACAAGCCAATTTATTTCATAAAAGCAATTATGGTAACATTAATCCTCTTCTAAAATAGCTTCATTATTAGGTTCACAGAAAAGTGAACTAACCTGTAGACATTGTTATTGAATTTGTTGTAAGAAGCCATAGTGATGATACCTCCCCAGGCCATTCCCACAGAGTAGAAGATTTGTAGAGCAGCGTCACCCCACACCTGTGATCAATGAAAGAGATTATGGTAAATCTTTAATAAAACTGATGTTTGATGTCCTATGTTCGAAAAAAAAAATTCATAAACCCTAACTTGACTCTACAGCCTGTAGAAAATTTTAGCATGTAAATCTTTTCATGTAGATTTCAACATGAGCAACTTGCCTTCGCAAGGTATAAAATCTTTTTTCTTAAATATATTAAATGGTGAAAATATAAATGATACGATTAACAAGATTATTCTTTAATGGTCTTTATGAAATTCACATTTATATTCTGACCTGATAGTCGGCAAGCCTTTCCCAACGAGGCACGATGTAGAAGCGGATTCCATCCATGGCTCCAGGCAAAGTGCAGCCTCTGACCAACAGGACCATGAGAACCAGATAAGGGAATGGAGCAGCAAAGTGCATCACCTGCAACATACAGACAGGTCACTAGGAGACAAGCATACACACGTTCTAATTCAGTTTGTATAGATTGCCTTGATTCCTGAACAAAATTAGTCCTGGCAATATTACATTTCAGAAGACTAACTTTTACCCCCTTAGCGTTATTTTTCTTTGTCTCATTGATGAAGAAAGTTGATAATTTCCTATTAAAAAAAAACAAAACAGTATGAATATTCTCAGCATATAGCGTGCATCAATCTCTATAAAAATATACCCATACTTATTTCGTTTAAGCTCACTTTAATACAACGCAGCACACTTATACTGCATGAACTCACCTTTCCTAAAACTTTGACTCCCTTAAAGAGACAGAAGAAGACGCAAAGCCAGGCTAAGGCAAGACAACCAAGAAGTTCCCATCTCATGTTGCCTGGTTCTTCAATACCTGACGACAGCTGCAGAACATGACGTCTGAAAGAGAAAGTGTACATACCAAGGTTACCATCTCTCAAAGAGCCTTATAGAAGATAAAAAATATTTACATTCAAGAGAATCATTATTACGTCTAATGCATTTCAATACTTCAGAGATTCCATGACAAACTTAAGTAACACCCACTACAACTCTCTGTAGAGCATGAGTTTTCTCCATACATTTTTTTTTGTGACTTCATGTAATTGCATTGAAAGCTTTAAAAAAAAGAAAAATGAAGTGAGACACTTACTCCCAGAACTGCTCACTGGCTGGCACGAGATGGCTTGTGTTGAATTTACTCGCATTAAACCCCATCAGAATGGCGGTCAAGTTGCCACTGGTTGTGTTGTCATCAGTGAAGTAGTTGGTGGCATTTTCAAAGCTGCTCTCGTTCAGCGCTTTCAGGGCATGACTCGTGGCATTGAAATTTTCATCAATGCAGAGCTCGTCATTCCAGGAGTTGCCGCAGTGCGACCATGGGAGGATGGCACGGAATGAGGAGAATAGGTAGTACAGCGTCCAAGCAATGATGACGTTATAATAGATGCAGACAATGCCACTGCACAGCAACATTCCAATACCAACACCTGCAGAGTGTAGCAAAAAGCGAATTGGCAAAAGGTTGTAAGGAAAAAACAAAACAAAAACAGAGCCCCTTTAGTATGCTCCCATAAATTTTATTACTATGTCCTCCCAAAACATTTTACAACATTTTTAAAATTTTTGTCAGGACCAAACGAAATGAACAACATTGATAAGCTTTTACTATGTTTATTATGGATTAAGGGGCATACAAAAAAAAAATTGTAATGCCCACCTCTTGTATTCACAACTGATATCTGATCTTGTTTTATCAAGAATAGCATGCAGATAAAATTAAGACTTTAAAATATTGAACTGTTCTTCGATTACCTTTGAACATAGGCACAACCTTCCATATAGCAATGGGACTCAGGCTGGAAAATTGTCCATAAGACACCTCCAGGAAAAACAAGGGAAGCCCACATAATATCAAGAAAATAACGTAGGGGATGAAGAAAGCACCTGTTGAGAAATAAAAAATTAACATTTGACTGAAAAATGATAAAAGAAACCCCCTACAAACTCAGCACTGGGCTAATGATTTTGTTATCTCTCAGATAGCTTAAAGTTAAACAAGGAAAGTGACAGATATTTTATGGGGTTTTCTTTGAATATGTAGATTCATGTTGCATTGATTAAATGGTGCTCATGGTCAAGCTTGTAAATACGGTATAAATCTTTCTTTGTTACCTGCTTGTTAGCAAGTTCCGTCAAATCCTAATACTCAGCCACGCTGCTAAGCTATTCAAATCCTTTTCGCGCTCCTTATATCTTGCGGGCTTTAGTAAACGGCGCAAAAAAAAAAAAACCCGCGGGGGTGGGAGATCAGGGGGAACGAGTCTAGACATATTAGCCAGCAATAATAGCCGAGCTCTGTTTAATCTTTGGCGATGCTTCGAGCGACCTTGAACTTTGTCCTTCAAAAGGGCTAGTTTCGGTGGACACGCAGTTCAGTCTTAGCTATATTTAAATCTAGATTGAACCTTCAAAAACTAGCGATGTTGATAAATTGATAGAAATAGATGTAACGCTTATCTATTGATGAATTATCTTCCTAAAAGACGAAAGATTTCACACGGGCAGAGAAATGTTTTCATTTCTCTCACCTCTAGCTGCTCATAAGTTCAGAGTAACTCATCATGTTGCGATGTTTACCTTGTCTCGGAATCTCAAAGTCTACCCACCTAGATCGGGATCTACGCAACAGGTTTTCCTTGGTTTCCCCCCCCCCCCCCCCCCTTGGCGTCTAGGCTGCCCGAAAATTCGCTATGTACAACGCTTTCTGATTGGTTAGTTAGTTTCTAAGACAAGAAGAACCCTACATTAATTGCGAACTGACGAGTGACAAACGAAAGCTTAGGATGTTTACAATAATCCGGTTAGATTTGGTCAGTTCTCATATTCATCTTGGCCAAACCCGAAATAAAAGCGCCAAACACGAACATTTGTCTTCATCTTGAGTTTTGTGGAGGTTTATTTCCCCCGCCCTCCTCCCCCTTTTTTTTTCTTTTTTATCTCCTTATGTGAAAAAAAATATGGCTAACAAATCGGTTAATTTATAGATAGCATTCTTCCTGGCCTTTATCCAAAACAAGATTATCTCGGAAAAAAAATGTATGTCGAAGAAAAAAAGCCTGACCTGTTTCACTAATTTGGTAAAACATGCACTGTAAAGGGTTACATGTTGTGCTTCAAGAAACATTGTTTATCTTTCTGTGTGATGCGCGCATCATTTTCTGCAATTTAGGGCTAGGACGAGAAAAGATATCGAACTAAAGATAGAGAGAGAGAGAGAGAGAGAGAGAGAGAGAGAGAGAGAGAGAGAGAGAGAGAGAGAGAGAGAGAGAGCATTATCCGAAATCTAGTCAGATCCAGTGATGACCATGCCAAGCCAGTTGCAGACGACACAGACCGGTCGGCGCGGCGCAGACCGTTAGTTCTCCGACTCTGCTAGTTTCTCCACTGGTCTCTTCATCATGCAAGACTTGACCAGTTCTGGCCGCTTCAGACTGTGACGCGAATAAAACAAAGGGGGAAAAAATCCATACTTTCGCCACGTTTTGCTCCTCAAAGGCGGCTTTTGTATTATATAATTTTAATCCACTCGACTGGGAAATCAAAGCTATTCAGATTATTCTGGTAAACTAAAATTAAACAAAAAGGAAAAAAAACTACCCTATACTTTAGGACACTTCTTTTCCTGATTGCTAAAACACAGAGATCTATCTGTTCTCGTCCAGTATTAATTTTATTTCTCCCTCTTTTTTTTATTTCACACCGTACGTAAACTGCGACCTTGGCCTTGCTGCTCACGCCCAGATAGATCTAGGTCATACTTCACGTGCTGCAGTGGAAAATTTGTGAGTTTCCCCGGTACTGCAAGAAGCAAGTAGTGTGTTTATACATGCGTGTGCGACACCTGCGACTACTTGGTGAGTAACTATTGATGCTGAGTGGCTAATTTCCTGATGGTCTACATTCTTAATCATCTTACCAACCGAGATGGATGAGAAACACAATTGATTTTTAAACCCTCTGCAGCGCATGCGCGTACATGATAGCGGAAAAAAAAAACTTTCCAAGCTTACGATAATTGTAATCACTAACACTAACAGGAGTGGCATTTCTCCTAGTCGGTGATTCCCGCATCTCAAAGCAAACATTACCACAGGCACAGCGGCTCCGCAGTAGCATTGTTTATTAAGTGAAGAGCAGCACGGAACGTAGCTATGGTGTGCAGCCGTACCTAATGTAAACAATTGATCCAATGAAACTCGCCTAGTATTTAGCACTATGATTTACGAAGTCGCTTGAAATTGGGGAAAGTTACACTTTAAAGCCGCGATGAACTCAATTATATGACCTAAAAGTCATTTAGGACATTTTTATCATTCGATTCTGGTTAAATGAAATAAAGAAAGAAAGAAAGTGAATAAAGCATGCAGCTTTGCAAACTAGAAGAAAAGGTAATGCCCTTCTTACAAATTGAGTCCTGACGATGAAACGTGAGAAAATCTGCTCTGGTTATCCCATGACGGGAGGGGGAAATCTGATTTCCTGAAAAACTTCTGAAAATGAAGATATGAATGGTATGTACCAAAGGCCCACTACAAAATACATGTCGTGAGAACCAGGCTGGAAAACTAGGCTTGACCTCTTCACTCCGATTGGACCATTTGACCGAAGGTAGTTATTTTTCTTCCCAGTAATGAAGCTCCGAAGTTGGGCGGTGAAGTGAAGTACCTACTTGAGCGACGTTGGTTTTGATCTACCATGCCAAGAGTGAGGAGCTTAGTGCTTTCAGGTGGACAAGCCATACCAAGAAGCCTTGAGAATCGGTAATTATTGGTAAGATCGCAGTCTATTTGCAACACCCAGCCCCGGTAATAATCCATGGCCCGGTCTATTTCGAGGCTAGAGAGGAACATAATGAGCTGTCAGGATTAATACAGTAACCTGGAACTGTGAGCTACCGTACTATTAGTTTTACCAGAATCCTGTCAAGGCCAGCGGAAAATTGCGACCATGACCTTCTTAAAACCCTTGCCGTAACTAGTCATCTACATAACAACAACTGATTCGACATGGTCAAGGCAGATATAGGGATTAAAGGAGAAATACAGAAAAATCTGTGTGTCCGGAAGCTTACGTGGTGCGGTAAAACAGGTCTGGTCAAGTGGCAAGTGGCACTGGAAAACTACCGGATAGTGTGACTGATGGCATGCCACAGCAGGAGAAATAGGAGGGTCAGGAGGGAGGAGAGGGGAGGGGGCGGAGAATGACGACAGCTATAACTTTTTTCTCTTCAGTACTGTGCTGATTCTGTACTTAGGTAACAGGGCATGGCAATGTGCCAGGACTACTTAGTGCGATTAACAGAGGCAGCCAGGGGGAGAAAACCCTCACCGCCTGCAAATTATAGTGAGCATCCAGCCGTATCAGGTGACTGGGCTCGGATAGAGGCGATTGCAATGACTATAGAAGTCATTTAATTAACAAGCGGGATGTTGGACACAATCTTGAACAGAGAGAGAGAGAGAGAGAGAGAGAGAGAGAGAGAGAGAGAGAGAGAGAGAGAGAGAGAGACTCAGAGAGCACAAATTGTGGGGATATTTCGGGATGTCAAATAGGACTACTACTCGGTTGACAGCTAGTCTGCGGCCATGACCTTGTACCTTCCTGTCCAGCATGGTGTCCAGTCGTTGTGGGAGTGACCACTGCATGCCGCATATGTGGTTTCACAATAAATAATCTGTCTCTGTGAAAACTACGCAGCCTGTAGAGAGATTTGAGACATCTCTTCCTTCGCGCCCTAGCAGTCGGTCGCTTGTTGAATGTGCGGAACAATTCTCATAACTAGCAAGAGAAAGTAAGTCAAGGGTCTCTGTCACTGTCGGAACAATTCTCATCACTAGCAAGAGAAAGTAAGTCAAGGCTCTCTGTCACTGTCGGAACAATTCTCATCACTAGCAAGAGAAAGTAAGTCAAGGCTCTCTGTCACTGGCGGAACAATTCTCATCACTAGCAAGAGAAAGTAAGTCAAGGCTCTCTGTCACTGTCGGAACAATTCTCATAACTAGCAAGAGAAAGTAAGTCAAGGCTCTCTGTCACTGTCGGAACAATTCTCATCACTAGCAAGAGAAAGTAAGTCAAGGCTCTCTGTCACTGTCGGAACAATTCTCATAACTAGCAAGAGAAAGTAAGTCAAGGCTCTCTGTCACTGTCGGAACAATTCTCATAACTAGCAAGAGAAAGTAAGTCAAGGCTCTCTGTCACTGTCGGAACAATTCTCATCACTAGCAAGAGAAAGTAAGTCAAGGCTCTCTGTCACTGTCGGAACAATTCTCATCACTAGCAAGAGAAAGTAAGTCAAGGCTCTCTGTCACTGTCGGAACAATTCTCATAACTAGCAAGAGAAAGTAAGTCAAGGGTCTCTGTCACTGTCGGAACAATTCTCATAACTAGCAAGAGAAAGTAAGTCAAGGCTCTCTGTCACTGTAGGGGCCACCAGACCATGCCTGTTCCGTCTTATTTAGACTAGACCCATGCTTATCAGGTCCTTACAAAAGACCACGAGAAAAAAATGTGTGTTGTCTAAATGTATACATGTATCAGAACTATCATTGGCAATGATCGTCTGAATTTAATCTAAACTTTAACCTAGTGTATGAACTCCATACATGTATATCAATTAATGTCTAACTTTCACTATGCGAGTCCCACGCGCGTTTAGGACTAGGAGAGAGCTACGTGTACTCACCACCGCCGCTCTTGTAGCACAAGTAAGGGAAGCGCCAGATGTTGCCCAGACCCACGGCGTATCCGATGCAGGTGAGCATGAAGTCGAGTTTACCACCCCAACCTCCCCTCTCATCACCGGCCTGGTCCTCCTTCATCTTGGCTATACTCTCGCTAGAAGAGGCGGACGAGTCGCTACTGCTGCGTCTTCCACTCATACTCTGGAATAAGGAGAAAAAAGAGTTCAGAACAATCTAAACAAGACTAATAAATGGATACGCACAGTTGTAAACATAGATCTAGACGAATAATCATACTAATTTATAGGCCCTAACCTATCGAATTCACACAACTGACACATCTGCGGCAAATGGACATAACCTTTGACCAACAACTCAGTTCTGTTACTAAATCGAACATAATTCCTTGCGAAGAAAAAAAAATATCTACCATCGCCTTTTTGTACTATGAGGCCTACTTTATCCGCCCGAATCACCAAATGAACTCAAGTAAGACCTAGATCTAGACCTAGATCTGTATGAAGCACCACGAAATAAAAACCAAAAAAATTTCCTTCGACAGCTCATGGACAAATTAGGTCTCCAAGTGCACTATGCATGAGGAAGAATAAAAACTTTGGGAGACAAGGAAGAAACCGTTGAGCAATTGATAAAGACACAAGACATCGACACCACTTCTCCATACTTCAACGTCTTTCGCATTTGGTAAAACGGAGAATACAGCAAAACTGAACCGTAAATCTCTAACCTTGTTAATAAAATGATACCATAGATTTAATCTGATTAGATGTGACTCTAACATCTAACATCCTGTACATGTATGCGCTGATTTAATCTGGATATCCGTATTGTTACCAATGCGAAACGAATCAGTACAGGTTACGGTCTGAAATGAGGCTACCTGAATCACAAAAGATAAGAATCAGACAAGATCTAATCTAGATCCAGATTTAATCTAATCTGGATCTAATCTGAGCTGATAAGATTTCACAACCGAAAATTTTACTTACGAAAGGTTTCGTTTCTTCGTGCGAGTTGGAATCGAAGGCTGAATTCTTTCACTTTCAAGGAAATCCTTTTCAATCTGACACCGGGTAGGTTTATTCTGCATAAATAATTCTGATTTCGATGGTCACAATTAACTATTTTCGTCAGTTTCCTCGATATATATTAAGTTAGGTCGGGGAAAAGAGAGACTAGATTTAGACGAGTGACTACCACAAGAACGCTGTAAGTCGTGCGTCGATCCGTGTGAACTTGCAGTAAGGAGCGCGGAAAATTTTACTACGATCCCGGTTTCGAGCACCGCCTTTATCGTATCGGGCAAACGTATAATGCCAACCCATGTGACTAACCGCTGACCAATCAGCGCGTAGACGAAAGAGAGAGGCGCCCATTTTGGCAAGTTTTCTAATTCGAGAGAAGGGAAGGAGGAGGAGCGGCTTCGAGGGTAGGTGAGGTGAGGCTGGGTGGTGGGGGAGCGACTGAATGGATTGAATGAAAGCGGTGGGGGGTGTGTCTGTGATAGCCGCACTCATTGGTGCTAAATATAGGTTTCATTCCTGTACAAACCGTACAGAATAGCCTACGCGTCAGGCAGGGCGCCAAGAGAGCTCGGACGGGCACAAATTAAGGAAAAAACGGACTGTGCGGACGGTGGTTTGATAGAGCGATTGACTTAAAACATTAACAAAGGCGTCGAGGGTTCTATTTGAGACTTATTTAGCTGGTCTTGAAATTGATCTAAGTAGAGTAGCAAAGTTGCCTCTCAAGCAATCATAAAGATTTAGAACTAGTTCTATGAAAAGAAGAAAAAGTACTTTTCACGGTATCATAAAATACGTTACACCTTAACGAATATACCAGATTATTTCGACAATAATATCGGACACAATGGTGCAGAATTAATCTTCCTTTAAATCGAAAGACAAACAGAAAAACGATTTATTTACAGAATATAGATGCAAGAGAAATACAAATTTGTGAAAAAGAAAACAAGAGAGACGGCTTTATGAAAACCAAGAAGGGAGATGAAGGAGAGCTTTTAAGAGAACGAGAGAAAATGAGAGAGACAGACTCTTACAAATTAATAAGATGAGCTTTTCAGCCTTGTTCAAGCAGATAATTATTAATAAAGATTATAAAGAGGAGTAAGTGAGTTGCGGGTCAAAAACACAGTAAATAGTGACTCATCTCTTACTTCAAAGTGAAAACTGTTCAGTTATGTTCGTCATGTTATTAACGTACATGTAATTTAGATCTTGATATTGCCCTGCCATTCGAGTCACACGGAAAAACACTTGCAAAAGTTTACATTGATGTTTGTGATAGATTTGAGGAGGCTTCTTCGAAAACAGCATTCTAGACAATAGCCTTGTTGGGGCCTCGGGCGTGACTTGAGCACCTCTGATTCGCCGCGAGTATTGCACCAAGTTGTCCATTAAACCTCAATCTCAATTAATATCTTTAAAATGACAAATGTATATAAAATTAAAAAAAATTTCCGCATAATCATCAGAAAATGCTTTCTTGATCTAAGGAGAGATATCTACGCGGACTATTTCCAACTTGTCAATAAGGAGATGTCGCATCTTGACAATGGCCCCTTCTCGCACAGGAAAGCAAAGTTTACTACAATGGATGCCTGTACTGCATATTTTTGCCACGCATTAACATTAAATTTTTATATCAAAAAGCTCGCTAATTAGAGGGAGAAAAGTGATTTCATTTAGTGGTTTGCTAGCAGTAGCACTGCAAACGACAACCCATACCATGAGTACCACTGCATGAACATGTTTTGTACACGCTGATGTGAATGATACCTCAAAATTAGAGAGCGAAGATACCTCCCCACCCTAGATGAAAACTATGAAATTTGGTGTCTAAATTCTACTCTTCATTCAATGCCCCCCCCCCCCAAAAAAAAAAAGGATCAACAACAACACAATGGTAGTAGTAGTAGCAGCAGCAGCAGCAGCAGCAGTAGTAGTAGTAGTAGTAGTAGTAGTAGTAGTAGTAGTAGTAGTAGTAGTAGTAGTAGAAGAAGTAGTAGTAGTAGTAGTAGTAGTAGTAGTAGTAGTAGTAGTAGTAGTAATAGTAGTAGTAGTAGTAGTAGCAGTAGTAGTAGTAGCAGTAGTAGTAGTAGTAGTAGTAGCAGCAGTAAAATAATAATAATAATAATAATAATAATAATAATAATAATAATAATAATAATAATAATAATAATAATAAATAGGTGATGATAATGATTATAGTTGGGGTGGCGATGACGAGGACAATGATAATGATGATCACTAAAGAATGTAATGATCGGTCGTTAAAAAAAAATGAAAAAGCTCTGGAAGAATGGTAAGTGAACACTGGAGTGAGAAGTGACCCCAGCTTTGCTGTGACCTAACTGACCGTGTCGGGGATTTACTCAGAAATTAGGTGAATGGTCACAAGATAGAAACTTTTCCTCTCTCGTGATTCTAATTAATTACACAGTCAGGCTGGAGCCGGAACCGTTGACAGCTGAACTGATAACCCTGCTGGCAGAAAACGTGCTTCACTATCAGCCTGGCTTGTTAAGTCAATCAATTACACTTTTTCACAACAAAAAAATATCATGAAGATCATGCCGATCAAGTCATTGTTAAATTATCTCCTAAAGTGATCGCTGTCCTTTTCTGATTTGCAGTAAATTAATATTCCGAGTGTGTCAATGTTTTTTTTTTTTTTTTTTTTTTGGGGGGGGGGGGGGGTGTGTTTTTTGCTAACTTTATGGACATGATTTTATCATGGAGGCAAATTATGTATCTTTTACAATTTTTAAAAAAGTCAAACTCCAAATTGCACGCTGTAACAGTGGTGCTTAATTTAATTTACTTTATCATATTCTAAGTTACATAATTTTCTATAAATTTTATAATTAAAAAAATACTCAGGTAGGGGTAAAAAAAAAATTTCCGACTTGTGTAATCGTGATTGCAAAGTTTTTAAGTGTACTGAAAAAAATGCATTTCATGTGTGGGTATGGAGATAACAGGCCGATGTTTAGTAATGGTAGGTGAAGGGCGGATAGATAAAATGATATGTGTCGACATCACAAGTAAAAGCATTCTTTTTTTTAAAGTATTATCTTTCATTATTTCCCAATTATCTTTCATTATTTCCCAATTATCTTTCATTATTTCCCAATTTCACGTTTCAACTCTCTTTAATATCAAGACAACTTTCGCCGATAGCTTCAAACTAGACTTCAAAATGGTTCAAATTATTCAGGCCCGAATCATAACAATAGTGACCATCAGTTAGTACTAATTGTTATAACGTGCATAATTGACCGAGATAAAGGTAAATCAACAAGAAAAAAGGGGGTCATAAGTTATAATTAGGCCTATATTTGCAAAGCTCGAACTATTGACGATGTTGAATTATGATTAGATCTATCTATTTGAATGTGGCGAGTGAATTCATGTTCCTGACCGAACGTTCCCACGATCAATAGTTGAATCAAAAGAGAATTTTCGATTATTGCATTTCGCGACGTAAACAGCCTGTACTCTAGTGCTGCTGCTGCTACTTGGTGAAGATCTTGATGTAGAGGCTCTGGGACAAAATTTCCACAGGAAGTGTTGTTTCCCGGTTGAACCAACCAACCGTGATTTGTAGGAGTTCCATAGGTCTGCTCAGTTTGCTGTCACCATAGTAGGCATGACGCCCTAACCTTGCCCATATTCTCACAATCCAATGGGGCGTGAATTCTTAAGTAAATCTTCGAACAATTTGTTCTTTTATACAAGTTGAACCTTCGTAACTATATTTATATTAATATGTTTAAGGTATATCACAATTTTTTTTTACACGTTTCTGTCAATACGTTTGCACACTGATATAAAATAAAGCAGTTCTGTACATCTTGTTATCTTCATGCAATTATGTATCACCATGATGGCATGAACATGAATTACTCCAGAAAAGTAAATCACTTTGAAAATTCCCAATCTTTTTTATCTTTGGTAGCATATGCTTTGCTCACAAATAAGGAGAAAAATTAATGGAATTCCAATTTAAGAAAGACAAATATTAAAACTCTACTACACAAAGTGTAGTTTGTAAATTTATATCCTCCAACCCATGTTTTTCGGAGTATCGGTATGAGGCCTGTCCAGAGCAAAAATTTTATCTTGAAAACAAAGAGAGATAAAGAACTTTAAGTGGGGGTTTCGCCTTTGAAAAACTCGGTAAATCAATTTTAAGGTCCATAACGATTCCAATTTCCGCCTGATTTTTTTTCATTGTAAGTGAATTTGAAAAAAAAAATGTTTTGAAATAGTCAATACTATGGATAAAAGTGAATTCGGTCAGAAAACGACCCAAATTCGAAAATCACGCGCCCTTTCCACAGATTGACCAAAACAATATTATTTTGACATTATGAAGCATGTTAATTAATGCCAATTATGCATACGCCAACACAGTCATGCAGCAGTTTTTCACTTTGTTAATTCAGAATATTTCAATTGAAGAAAACAACATCTACTCAGTCATAAGACCGAGAACTTATGTAAATACAGGTCGCTTTTTGCGGGGGGAATGAATACATGCATAGTTTACTGCGGTGCGTCATGAACTCTTTGGGTCGTGATGAGGAGTAAAGGTGTCGACACCTGAATACGCCAGTCTAAACCGATTCAGATCGGCTTAACCAAAGCGTTTTCTCATT
Organism: Elysia crispata; assembly: GCA_033675545.1. Lineage (NCBI taxonomy): Eukaryota > Metazoa > Mollusca > Gastropoda > Plakobranchidae > Elysia > Elysia crispata. Next base: position 378,339 of record JAWDGP010001738.1, on the reverse strand, counting down.
GTTGTGCTCTGATCTTGGAAGCAAATAACCGGGCAGAGATAGCGACATTTTTGGCTTCTGGCAAAGTGGCAACTGGCAAGAGGCGACAGTAGACCTACAGTTGTGGCGATGGAAACAACACCAAACATTGTCTCGTCTTGGTTAAGAAACAACTTCAGTAGTACCAAAGGATAATGGTTATGAATTAGGCTCTTTGAGCTTGTTAGCTTGCATGAGTTGCCGTGAACCAATGTACATCATCTGTCAGAAGTATAGAACCTAAAGCTAGTTAGGCATCAAAATTTTCGAGGTGCAATCATATCAATCAGTGGAAGAAAGATTCTATTTCCGCCAGAAAACACAAAATGAATCGATAGAAATAGTCGCGCATAATCTCTCTCTCTCTCTCTCTCTCTCTCTCTCTCTCTCTCTCTCTCTCTCTCTCTCTCTCTCTCTCTCTCTCTCTCTCTCTCTCTCTCTCTCTCTCTCTCTCTCTCTCTCCCTCTCTCTATTTATCTATCGCTCCTTTCCTCTCCAACTTGATGAAAATTTATTATTTCAAACAGAACACTCTTTTTTTTTTCGCAAAAACTAAAACAAATACGAGAAAGAGAGAGAGAGAGAGAGAGAGAGAGAGAGAGAGAGAGAGAGAGAGAGAGAGAGAGAGAGAGAGAGAGAGATGTTCACGTGATGGCAAAGTTTTGACATAAAACATGACTTTTCAAATCACTCTCTCATCACGCCAATCTACGCTGTCTCCTGAGAAGTAACGACAAATTCTGATAACAACCACGCTCTGAAGTGTCATTCTATCTTGGATTGAAAAAAAAAATTCATAGGATAAAACTAGAAATTCTTCTATATTTAAGCCCTGAAAGCACGATGTAGACAGTATTAAAAAAAAAATTAACATAAAAATTATGTTATCTGATCTTCCAAAAAATAAAAAAAATAAATAAATAAAACAAACAAACAAAAACAACGCGAAGTTTATGCAGTCTCATATGATAAATATTTCCTTCTATTAAGGTGAGCTGTCATCTGTCCTGGATGTGCCTATCTAACCCAATGGCGGAGAGAGAAAAAAATTGTGAAATACTGCTATGGGTTGTTTAGGAGGTGTGGGAAGTTGTGTGTGTATGTGTATGGGGGTGGGGGGGGGGTGAAGAATGGAATTCAATAATGGCAAAATTCGATACTTTTCAACTATTTACAGGTGAAGCTTAGAAAGGCGGAACCGCAAGCTATAAAATACTACAAAGTTTTGATAACTTTCATAGCTTGGATAACAACAAGACTGAATCTTTCCATGAGAGTAGAGGAGGAAGGCAAGGAGAGAGTCAAATCTAGTCTCAACATTGGAGGCACGAGAGATGCTGAAACGGATGAGCTAAAGAAGCAAACAATGAGATGAGATCTTAACACAGCGCATACATACACAAAGAATAAGAAACTCCAGTTACGCATAGCAGCGACAAAAAAAAAATTTAATTACCGAAAAAAGGAGGATTTGAAAATTTAAGATTGACGCAGAAGAAAGGTAAAAATAACAAAATGTTTATGCCCATCTTGAATAAAGAAAAAAAAAAGCACTATCAAATTAAAATCTCTGAGACAAATATGGTCAAAACAGTACAGAAGCTTATTAAGTTAGATAATATTGGTTTCAAAAAAAAAAAAAGGGAAAGAATAAAATGAATAAATAAAAACCTTAAATAAGAAACAGCTTGCATACTACATGGTGATATTAAACGAATGCTATGTGTGGCTTTCGACTTCAGCTCACTGAGATATCATTGAAATAAATTCCATGAGCACCAAATAATACTAATCTATGTGTCAGGGACGAACAAAATCGGACTTTAATGCAACATGGAAGCAGAGCAAAGACAAGAGCCTTCTAAACCTGACCATAACTCCATGAAGAAGACAATATTGGAAGAAGCCGTGGGGAAAAAGACAAGATTTATCAGCTTGTCAGATCTGGCAGATTCTGGGACAGCGAAGAAGTCAACATCAGAATTGAAACAAACAAAATAAATACAGAACACTGGCCAGTTCTGTATGACATATCGAGAGATATGTTTCAGCTATCGCCCCGTGCGTGTAGAGAGAGCAGGATGCGTCCTGGCTGAGAAAGAGGACAATAATGCATTGTAGTGTGTACTCACAAGCAACACCGAAAAAAAGGTTTGTGTAAGTGGTGACCATGAAAGACCCAAGAATTAATAACAAGACTTTCTACAAGTTCAAGGAGCGACTATATTTGAAGACGCTATGTTTCTCTCAACCCATTTTCCTACCTAAACAAGGCCGAAAAGAAAGGCATTTCAAACATCAAACGAAGAACCAACTGAAAAACCGTTCTTACACTTAGTGATCTAATTGCTCCCAATTCTCTGCTCAACTCCAACACGATAGGGGAACGGTACACGTAAGGCGAAAAAAGGAAAAGAAAGAATCATAAAACTACTATTACCACTTCGCGACGGAGCTATTTTCATTCGCCATGACGAGGCTTATTCTGGTTTGAAGAGTGGTACACATCGCTCAATTCAATGAAGAAATCGGATAGCAGATTGCTTTGCATTCGGTGCCTTGTTTACGCAGTATAAAACACGACGTACATTGTAAGTCTTAGCGTCATGAAGAACGGCAAAACCGGTGGATTCGAGGAAGTTAAATGTGCGTAAATCTAAGCATCTTGTAACCAAAAATCAGACATACTATCGTGAATGTCAAATGTCATGAAGTGGTTAAAACAAATAAAAGTTCATTGTTCAGATTTACAGAGATAAGTTTATTAATACGGAATTTAATCTGATAAGAAACCAAGCAAAAGACTCAAGAGGCCAAGAGAATTTCGTGAGAAATGTTATCGTCCCAAGTGCCTTGAACATAAGAGTTTATCCTGGTTCATTTGGATCCATCCAAAGTGCAGGAAATATCCACTTGGGCAGATCGAGTATGCTGTTTGCACCATTCGGTACCGGTTGAGGCTGGTTGAGAAAAGGTTTACTTCACTCAAGGGGTTGTAAAAAAAGAACCATGACATTGGTGTCAGCACGTCCTTGACGATGTCATAGCTACCCATTGAGATAAAACCATGAAACGATAAGTCTTCAAAATATTCCGTTATTGTCCACAATTTATTGGGCAGCAGGTTATGTTCAGGTTGACACAGCTTACGGGTCCGGTTGTTGTAAGTGAATAATTATTTGTTTGTTACATAATACTCTAGATCCTGGTCAAATGACAAGCAGCAGATGGAACGGAATTTCTAAGAAAGATCACATCCATGATCAAGATATTGAAACTTTTTAAACTGTCCAATCTGCGAAAGCATTAGTCTGCACCAGCAGTTTTGCTCAACAACCCTCGAAATGCAACCTAGGGTTGGCAAAACAAGATGACCTTTGTCCTTCGATATCTTGTCCAGCCCTGAGACGTTTCTCGGCTGCAAGCGGTCAGTGAACTCCTATTCAGATGATTTATCTGGGCTTATCACATGGAGTCGGTTGACCACTTTAATCAATACGAGTAGCATGTATTACGATGCGTAAAGCGGGTTATAACCTGATTGTCTCCTCCTGCTCAAGTTATGAGACCGATCAGAGAAGAGACGAGAGAGAGAGAGAGAGAGAGAGAGAGAGAGAGAGAGAGAGAGAGAGAGAGAGAGAGAGAGAGAGAGAGAGAGAGAGAGATACAAGGCATTCAATGAGGTTAGATAATGCGGTCAGAGTGACCACTAGAACCTGGGACTTGAGGTTTGTTTTCCGTCCTCAAAAAATGGGGTCATACGTCTATACCCGTCTCTAGGAGGGTTGGGCACAAGTGGGGTGCCCTGGGGTTCAGATATCTGGGTAGCTCGAATCTCAATGGCTTCGTGAACTTATTAAGGGACAGTTATCAGGACTCAAAACACGGGAAGATAACATTTTGGTCCGTATAGTGCATGCCAGCTGTGCGTGGGCGAGGTACTACAACTCGTACTATCAATGGTAGGACAGTCAAATGTAAACAACTGGCATGGACCGAGCATGGTATATGGTACACCTGCCTTGCCTTGCCAGTGTGAGGACTGTTGATATTATTGTTGTTTAGAGATATGAATAGGTTCAGAGTTATGAAGACCATTATCTGGGGTGAAGGTCGTCCAAAGGTAGTGTGCAAAAAGTTGGTATTCCCCAAGGGCTGTCATGGCAAGGATGTCAAAACATTAACAGAGAAAATAATAATAATAATAATAATAATAATAATAATAATAATAATAATAATAATAATAATAATAATAATAAAAACATCGCGACTGTTGTTGTTGCTCCTGCTGTTGCTGCAGCCACTACCTGTTCCTACTTCTATTGTTACTATTTTCATTTACTACAAATAGCTGCTATCATTATCGTTTACTGCTTCTAATCCTACTACTACTACTACTACTACTACTACTACTACTACTACTACTACTACTACTACTACTACTACTACTACTACTACTACTACTACTACTACTACTACTACTACTACTACTACTACTACTACTACTACTACTACTATTATTATTATTATTATTATTATTATTATTATTATTATTGTTGTTGTTGTTGTTGTTGTTGTTGTTGTTGTTGTTGTTGTTGTTGTTGTCGTTGTTTTTGTTGTTGTTTTTATTCTTTCTAATTTATATTGTTATGAGAGACATTGTTGACTAAAAATCTTTGGTGATCATGGTTCTCTCATTGCTTGGGTGATGTGATGATGACGAAATCTGTCCACGGACGACACGCTGATAAATGAGTTCACATTCCGCCGCTAATGCACGCAGACCTAGGGTGGCCCGACATGGGCACTTGTTAATGGAATCATTTGTTTTCTCTTGCCAAAATAAGTGACGCGTGGCAGGCAATTCATGGGAAAAATTTACTTCTTCTTTCGTCTAAATGGCTCCATCAGTAGACATTTTATAACTATAGCATACGCTAGAAGTTTTGTAGCGAATCAATATAGATATAATCTGCCATTGGTTTAGATTATTTTTTTCAAGATGGCTTTTCAAAAAAATATTTAAAAAAAACGACAACAAACAAATATAATGCAATTAGGTCTTGTTTGAGGTCCTTTTTGCTTGTCTCACCTTAGATTCAGTTAATTTATTTTCTCAGTGAGCTTGATTACGCCGCAAATAAGACTAAAGACGAAAACAAATGATAATTATTAAAATTAAAACTTGAATCACACTTTATGATAGGCTTTTTATGCTCGATGTTTAAATGGATTTTCATGACTGTGTTTGTCTTTCTAACATGTACTTTTTAAATTAAACAATTACTTCCAGTGCACGAAATTAAAACATGCTCTTCCACCCTCGCCCCAACACACACGGACAGGCTTTCCTATCTTTATTTTGCGAAATAGCCGAGACACCTGCACCTCTTGTGTGAGGTTTGATAACCGATATATGTAAACAGTGAGAGCCAGGAAACCTTGCTCTTATGGAAGTTCACCATTAATGATAGGTTTAAAAACTTTAAACTAAAATGAATATTGTAAGTCTTATTATAATTATTGTTATTATAAAATGACCGCCATATTCAGTTAAACGATTACATCTACTTTGTGAGATGACTAATACTCCATCAAATACGGAAAAAAAAAATTGTGAGCTGAGAAAATATGGAATCGATAAATTGACTAAACATAGTATGACTCATTCCCCCGTGAAAACAGTTATCAATGTAACTTCAACGTGATTTATAAAGGTGGATCGAGTAAAAAAAATTAAGTAGAAAAAAAAACAAGTTTCACATCGCGTACCTTTCTAAAACCATGCCCTGGATAATGTAATAAATGTCGAGTTGTATTTTATCGTGATAGCAGACATTTTAGTATTATTCGGAACGGCAGTGTAAATTAACATTAAAAGAGAGACAGAGACAGAGACAGACAGACAGACAGACAGAGACAGAGAGACAGACACAGAGAAAAAGAGAGACAGACAGACAGGCAGACAGACAGACAGACAGAGAGAAAGAGAGAGAGGGAGAGAGAAGAGATAAGGGGGCAGGAAGAAAGGGAGAAAGTGAAAAATATTTAAAAAAAAAAAAAAAAAAATTTAAAAAGAAACAGAGAATATGACATTAAAAACAAAAACAACGACAATGAAGTTGACTACGGCATGAATCAGGAGGAGGAGAAGAAGAAGAGGAAGAAGAAGTAGAAGAAGAAGAAGAAGAAGAAGAAGAAGAAGAAGAAGAAGAAGAAGAAGAAGAAGAAGAAGAAGAAGAAGAAGAAGAAGAAGAAGAAGAAGAAACAACAGTATTTCTATTTTTCCTCTATTTTAATTTGCACCTATTTGTCTGAGTATGATGAAGTATTGTAAATATAAGAGAAAGCAAGAAGGGGCTAGGCTCTTGACAATGCCATATGCATCTGACACCTAACAATCTTATTCGAGACGACCTATGGGAAAGGATTCCTAGTTTCCAAAACAACAACATGTGTTTATTACTATGTTTTTATTAATATTTTTATTAACATTTTTGGTAGAAGCAGCAGCAGTAGCAGTAGTAGTAGTGGTAGTAGTACTGGTGGTGGCGATGGTACCGGTTGTTTTGTAATAGTATAAGTAGTAGTAGTAGTAGAGGAGGAGGAGTAGTAGTAGTAGTAGTAGTAGTAGTAGTAGTACTACTACTACTACTACTATTGCTGCTGCCGATGTTGCTACTCCTGCTACTACTAAATGCCTGTATTATAGATATAGAAGGCAAATGCTGCTGCTACCACTACAACACCGACCATTGCCACCACTATCCCTGTTTGGTTGATAGACTGTCCCCCTCAATTCATAGTTGATTTACCCTTCTCCCACCCAGACAAACGACAGACCCATGAAGATAAGACCGGTCCAATACAGTGAAACTAAAAATTGAAAACGGCCACATCATTGAAAGGATTAAAAGAATAATCAATCAATAAATTCATGTAAATAAGCTCCTACTTGTTAAGCCAATGTGCTAAAAAGATAATGAAATGAAGTTTATTTTCAGGACATTATGACAAAATTCAAATAATAGATCTAGAACCAATGGTCAATTTTGCAAGATTTTTCATGATAAGAAACATCGCGCGAAATTGGAAACGGAGGGTTGATGATGGGTTGGGGAGAGAGAGAGAGAGAGAGAGAGAGAGAGAGAGAGAGAGAGAGAGAGAGAGAGAGAGAGAGAGAGAGAGAGAGAGAGAGAGAGAGAGAGAGAGAGAGAGAGAGAGAGAGAGAGAACCAGCACGTTAGATTTATTACAAGTCGCACATTCCATTTGACATGACGCATACTCTCTCGCGTAGAGCCGGGATTAAAACAAGAACATTAAGAGAGAGAGAGAAAAAACTAAGGCAGACTGTGCTATCTAGGTCATCGTCCAGTGACCTGCTTTGAAATAGGCTGCGAGCTAACGGAAAATTTCCTCTCCGAAGCGAGGCCGAGTGAGTGCTTCGCGGAAGGCGCGACCAGCTGTTTATGGCAACTATTTATAGACCGAACATCACCGGTAAAGAAACTGATTGGCTACGAGTTCTCTGTGGAAATTTTCGAGACCGCGGAATTTTGCCGGTGGAAATAAGCAATGCGCAGGACTTGGGAAGTTAACTCGCGCTCAGCGCTGACTACCTCTTTCTCCGTTATGTTATTTTTAGCTTAGGCAAGAATTGATCCGTTGATCGATTAGAAATTCAAAAGTTATTACTTAACTGACAAATTAAGTATCATGCTTGTTTCGTTAACGCAAATCAAATTGAACTCATCGCGAATCCATTACGACCTAAACAATAAACTCTCACCTCATGACCAATGTGTTTTTTACTTTTAAAAATAAATGCAAATATCTAGAATCTAGATCAAGTGGAAAATGGCTTAAAAAAAAATAAATAGATAGAAGTAATCAGCTAAGTTACTTGGCCGGTGACTCGACATTAAGTCTACCCAGATCTATATGGATTTTATTCTTAATCATTCGGATTAGCTTGTTTTTATTAATTAGTTCGTCAGGTTCAAGGTCTACATTGAATATAATATAGATCTAGATCTAGATCAAGTTATTTAGGAGTGAGAGCCTAGAATAGAGAATCAATCTAGATCTGGATGTTATTTGTACAAATCTATTCGAAGTTGTGATCTGCAAACAATTCAAATAAAATTATCAGTTGAGTCTCACATCCAAATAGGCAATATTTACTAATCAAAATGCGGAAATGACTTTACCTTCTTCCTAGAAATCCTCTCACGATGTTAACTTTGGTGTTTTGAAGCAATGTTAAAAAAATCGGAAAATGTACATGCAATGATGTGAGGACAACCTTGAAAATAGCCGTCATCCAATCTAGACCTGTGGTGCTCGTAATCAAACAAGCTCCTCAATTAACTACAGACTTGGGATACCCAGATCTAACAGCCTACACGTGGGTAGAGTGAGCCAAACTTGGGGTTGAAGAAAATCTAGGGAATTGTTTCGGTTGGACTGGGCCAACCCTGCCGAGTTTTATATAGTCTCTGACAAGGACTTTGTGTGTGTATGTGTGTGAGGGAGGGGGGGGGGGGAGGGGGAGGACGAAGAACGAGGGAGGTACAGGCAGATTCAGTGGAAAAGAACCAGAAACGCTCTTGACAATTTTCTTGTTAGTTACTCACTAGACAGGCGTAGTAATCGATCCTCTACGCCTCACGGCACAAGGCGAGTGGGCGACACTGCTGACCCACCCACCCACTTACCCATCCTCTACACAGCTACTGTGCTACTGCTAGCCCCAGAGCCGGCCGGTAACCCAGTAACGCACGGCGGAGCGGGGAGCGAGGAGACAGCCATTCAACTGTTTTTCCCCTTGAGATTCCAAGAGAAAGTTGTGTTAGGGAGGGGCCAGAGAAGACAATGTCAAGGTCTTCTGGTGACATTATCTCGGGCCTAGCTTCTGCGAAAGTTTTCCTTGAAAACGAAGCTAATTATTGTCACAATGGTACCGGTATTTGTATAAAATTCTCGAGGACAGAGTGGCCTCATCTTATCATCCATGCTTTTTCTCGGTCGCCTAACCCGGAACAATCTAACTTTTTGTTTACCTTAATGTCCTCAAGTAGTGATCGTGAGAATGACAATCGGCATAAGAGAAGAGATTGGATATGTAAACACAAAGTTAAATAAACCAGTGCCGATTCTAGACCACACGAGGTATTGGGGAAAAAGTGCTGATATAAACAAGGCCATCTCTAAAGTAACAATGTAATGGAAGGCCTTATTATAATCCATTTATAAAGGACTAAAGCATGAGAAAATGAAAGATTGTTGAAAAAGAAAACTTTTATTGGCTTTAACAAATTAAATACGATGCCACCTGTTAAGGCTTCGTATGAACGTACCACCAACAAAAGGCTTGCATTTAACAAGGGTAAAGATAAGACTGCAGGCTTCATCCGCCATCTTATCTAAATCTAGTTCTTGGAAAGAACGGAGTGGCCCGCAGCCTTGACGCAGAGCTATCACCTTGATAAAGCTTTAAATAACTACATTGTAGTCCTGCTCTACTTTGTTTCCTCTGTAAAGAATTAAACCGGTTCAATTCTGTGCTGAAAAGAGGACGTAGAAGAAAAAGAGAAGAACGGATAGAGGGGTACAGTAGACTTGTAGAAGTAGTAGTAGTAGTGGTAGTAGTAGTAGTAGTGGTAGTAGTAGTAGTAGTAGTAGTAGTAGTAGTAGTAGTAGTAGTAGTAGTAGTAGTAGTTGTAGTAGTAGCAGCAGCAGCAGCAGCAGTAGCAGTAGTACCGGTAAGATGAGTAGCAGCAGCAGCAGCAGTAGTAGTAGTAGTAGTAGTAAGATGAGTAGCAGCAGCAGCAGTAGTAGTAGTAGTAGTAGTAGTAGTAGTAGTAGTAGTAGTAGTAGTAGGTAGTAGTAGTACCGGTAAGATGAGTAGCAGCAGCAGCAGAAGAAGTAGTAGTAGTAGTCGTCGTAGTAGTAGTAGTAGCAGTAGTAGCAGTAGCAGTAGTGATAGTAGCAGCAGTAGTAGTAGTAGCAGTAGTAGTAGCAGTGGTAGTGGTAGCAGTGGTAGTAGTAGTAGCAGTAGTAGTAAGCAGCAGCAGTAGCAGTAGCAGCAGCAGCAGCAGCAGCTGTTGCTGCTGCCAGGCGTGCTGAGTGGTGGTAGCAGCAGTAGTAGTAGTAGTAGCAGCAGCAGTAGTAGTAGTAGTAATAAGATGAGTAGCAGCAGCCAAGCAGAGGTAGTAGTAGCAGCAGTAGTAGCAGTAGTAGTAGTAGTAGTAGTAGTAGTAGTAGTAGTAGTAGTAGTAGTAGTACCGGTAAGATGAGTAGCAGCAGCAGCAGTAGAAGAAGTAGTAGTAGTAGTAGTCGTAGTAGTAGTAGTAGTAGTAGTAGTAGTAGTAGTAGTAGTAGTAGTAGTAGTAGTAGTAGTAGTAGTACTAGTAGTAGTAGTACTAGTAGTAGTAGTAGTAGTAGTAGTAATAGTAGTAGTAGTAGTAGTAGTAGTAGTAGTAGTAGTAGTAGTAGTAGTAGTAGTAGTAGTAGTAGTAGTAGTAGTAGTAGTAGTAGTAGTAGTAGTAGTAGTAGCAGTAGTAATTACAATAACAGTAGCAATATAAATGAAGAGATATCGTTTCCTAAATCTTTATTTCACTCGTAAAATAGTAGGCAAAAGAAGAGTTAAACGAGGGAAGGAGAAAAGGGGGAGAGAGAGAGAGAGAGAGAGAGAGAGAGAGAGAGAGAGAGAGAGAGAGAGAGAGAGAAAGAGACAGACAGAAGACAGACAGACAGACGGACGGACAGTCAGACAGACAGACATACAGATAGACAGACAGACAAACAGACAGATAGATAGATAGACAGACAGATATACAGAAGACAGACAGACAGACAGACAGACAGACAGACAGGCAGAGAGAACGATACAAAATAATCCTTGCCATTACGTTCTAAAGCAGAAAGCTCAACAAAAGGTCCATTTACTGCTGTGTTGTCTCGGATCATGGTTTACCTGCCCTTTCAATGTCACTTTGTTCTTTCATAACTTATAAGGAATAGGTCTATTTTTTAAAATTTTCTTTTTGTTCATTATTTTAGATGTATGAGAAGGATTTGGGATCATTCAAGTTTACTTGTCCTCGCGACCGGTTGGGTTTGGGTTCAATCAAAATATTATAGATAGTGACGAAGTCTAGCTACTGAAAATCGAACCGGGCATACACACACACAGAAAAAAATAATTTTCATATTGATAATAATCACAAAAAAGAAAAGAAAAGAAAATCTACCTACATCTATATCTAAAGCGGCGTCCACATTGTCACTCCGAACTATCGGTTACCTATTAGGCGCCCGATGGGTCGACCCGTGAGGTGGAACTGACAGTGTGGACGAGAAAATCTCATAAGGGCCATCCTCACTGTCGTTCCGAACTATCAGGTATCCGTTAGTTCCGCCCATTGGTTAACTATCACTCCGAACGCATGTCCACACTGTAAGGTAAACCCGATAGGCTTCAGATTGAACGGTTGGCTGGCTCTGAGCCTAGATTTTGGCGGGTTTTGTGAAACATTATCACAATGATTATTCCATGCATCTGAGTCGAAGAAAAAAAGATGTAGCAGGACTTCTGTGTACCTCTGACTTGAAAACTTATTTTAGTTTCGGTGATTCAATTCAAATTTTAAAAGTTGAAAAAATAACAACACATCTTTTATTTGAGAAGGAAAAATAAGCATTTTTGTAATGGAGGATTCATTTTTAGAAGATCTTGATGATTTTTTAGCCATTTATATACTAATATCTGCTAGGAAAAGACGAAATAAAAAACGAGCTATTTGGTAAAACAAAAAGGCTGTTGAAAAGGACACAGTACACCCGTACAAATATAACTTCGGCCTTACCCAGACGATTTCAACAATTACCTGAGGATGGATGAAAAGACCAAGAAGTCACAGTGTTGTATAACACATTGCATGCGTTATAGGCCTATTTATTTAGCTAGAATCTAGATCCAGGCTTTAACATTACTCAACGGAAAAAAAAAAAAAAATGGGAGGAACAAAGAGAGAAAAGTAAGTGTAGTTGATCTTTCTATCTTGAAAAGAAAGAGACAAGAGAGAGAGAGAGAGAGAAAGAGAGAGAGAGAGAGAGAGAGAGAGAGAGAGAGAGAGAGAGAGAGAGAGAGAGAGAGAGAGAGAGAGAGAGAGAAATAAGGTAGTGGTTAATAAAAATTAAAACTATCTTTCTAAAAAAAATTTTTTTAAAAAGTTAAAAATTGTTACTCGCAAACATTTTCACTAATTTTAATACGCTGAATCTGAATTTGTTAATAGATTTGGGCTATGGTTAATATTTCAAAATTTTTTAAAATACAAATTTAATTTTCCTACGCCCATCAATCACCGACGCCGCCAGCCACGCCCCGGCTATCAAATAACTGCGCCAAAATATCAAGCATGTTGGATTCGTCGGGTTGCGTGACGGTGGCCCCATGGAGTGACGAAAAACTGTTAAGTCAAATTCGATTTCGAGAGCACGTAGAAGGTGATTTTTTGAAGACTGACGAAAAATTGGGTGAATGTGTCGTTCGGGTTCAGTGGAGCGGAACATAGAACTGGAACGAACTGACACGATCACCCTGGTGGCTGGACTCCCTGTGGGTGGTCGGTCTCTGATGGTCGAGATCTAGATTGATCAGTGAACATGATGAATTCGGCACTTTTTCCGGGTCAGTAGAGAAGGGTTAGCGGAAATTTCCAGTGGGGGAATCTCCTTACAAGAAGGCAAGTGAAAGAATTAAAAAAAAAAAAAATAAAGAGTCTATTGGACTTGAAGGAAGTCTAGACAATGAATGGGAATACGTAATAATTCTGAAATATCAATTCGTGTAGACTACTGCTTCCTAGAGATCACAGGGTCATGAGAAGTCAATAGCGAAGCTGGGTTATGGGGTGCGGTCTTCGCGACCTGATTGCTGCGAGAGTTTTAAAACACTGGATGTGTAATTTGATAATTTATAGTAGAAGAATGAAATTAATCAACATTCATCTTTGACATTCAGAGATAGATAATTCTAGAAACACATGAAAAGAGCGACCTGAATATGATTTTTTAAACTATATTTATAAACGATAGCAATTGTAGTAGTAGTAGTAGTAGTAGTAGTAGTAGTAGTAGTAGTAGTAGTAGTAGTAGTAGTAGTAGTAGTAGTAGTAGTAGTAGTAGTAGCTGTTGTTATGCAGATATTGCGAACACAGAAAGAAGTTATTTGTGTTGACGCTGCTAATCTACATAATTATGATAGAGAGATTCTTCATTGAAGCAGTCTTGACCTGCTATGTACTATGTCAGATGAATCTCTCTCTGCCTATACACCTGAGCGGGGGGATATTAAGTGAAAAGGTTTATCAAGTTGTGCAACAGTGTACACGACTGTATTAATTAATGTACAATGTTTCCGACCAGTTTAAACTTATGCACGTGACATGAGGTACGATGCGCCGTAGTGTTCCTGCGCAGGCAGGTCTTAATACCGGCCAGTAACTTCATAACAAAGCCTTGCTTCATTTATTTTTTTTTTTTTTTTTTTTTTTTTTTTGTTGAACAACAGGAATTTTGTGGAAAAAAAATCCAATGAAAACATGTAGTCCCTTTCAAAACAGTCCATAACAGATTACATGCATGGGTATTTCATGTTTATTCAGCATCATACGCTCTAGGATCACGACAATTTCTGGAGTAATTACATCTCCTTACTTCTCAAGTGATGATTTTCCTCAAGGCGTTGAGTGACATTTCGAAATGCCGTCTTTGATTGCTCTCTTGGAGATGAAGTATACGAAAATGAGAGTGAGATAGGGTTTTGGAGAAGAGAAATGGATCTAACACTGTTTCAGGACGGGATTACTACGAGATTTCTGTGAAGGTCTGGGATTATCAACACAATCCTGTATCGCCGTCCACATAATACATACTTGTGTGGATGCGTCAGTGGCTGAAACTATTTCTTGAATGGCTAAAGCGAATCAAAATTGTCTCCAAGTGTCGCAAATCATTTTGTTATTTTGAGTTGTTGAATAGTTGATCAGACAATGAACCAGACCAGTTTTCTCGAAATCAGCTAGTCCTGATCTTTCTCAAGCTATTTTATTGTTTAGTTTTTTACTCGCTGTGGAAAAAAAATCCAACTTTGCTCTAAATGAAACAATCGTTTTAGAAAATGTGTTCTAGCACTCTATTAGATCTAAATGGATCTAATTCTATTTTGATTTGGAGTGACTGTTTTTGGTGCAGTTATTCGTCTTATATCAAGTAATAATGATGGTAAAATGAAGAGCGAGGGTTGGGTGTGTATTTTGCTCTGATTCAGATCTATGGTCTACAGATAGAATCTAGGTTTTCTCGAAAAGTCGAGTATTCGTACACTTTGCGCTCGATTCAGATTTGTTTCTAGTATTTTAAAAGACTCATTCGTTCAAATTATTATGTGAAATGCTTTAGGCGGGGAGAGGGGAGAAAATTTTATACATGGATCGTCATTCAGAGGTGGGTGTGAGGCGAGGAGGGATGGGAATACATTTACATAAATTGAAATAATTCACAAGATGGAATTGTGCTACTTGCTGAAAATGATACATGTAGGACGAACTCTGCAATGATCTGCAATTTCCAGCGTTTCGTAAAGCATGTAAATTTTCTAGGTTCACTCGGCTAGATTTATGTTAATTTTCTTGGATCAGTCGTCTAGATTTATGTTAATTTTCTATTCTCAGCTCTTTTAGTGTATATGTATCGTAAGTTGCTTCTTCTTCTGTCTGGTGCGGATGTTCTGACCATCTTCAATTAGGCGACTGATGGCGTCTACGTGGTGACCCACCATTGTGAAATCTGTTTTGCTCAATGATACGTCCTGTACAAGGAAATCCTCCTTTGTGTTTTAAAGATTTTGTCCAAAAAAGACCCGGCGAGCCTGGGGTATTTGTCTTCACACATTACATGTACAACTACAGACCTGGTTGTCTTGAGGAACAAAATCTCCCTGATATATCATAGCCCTGTATCGTCCAAATCCCAGTCAATGAGATTCCGTTCACACCCTAGGTTAGATGAGACAAGCCAGGTCTTCTTCAATAAAACTACAGGGGCGTAACTTTTTATTTATTCCTTAACGCTGGAAGAACCGCTGTTTCCAGATGAAACAAAATCAAGATGTTTGTCATCTACAAAATTACGCTCAACCTTTACACTAAGAATAAATTATGGGCGACAATTATTTCATTACAGTGTTAAAAAACCGAGAAAGGATACCAAAATATCGTATTATTTGACCCCCTCCCCCCCAAAAAAAAAAACTAAAACGAAACAAAAACAAACAGAAAAAACGGCATAAGACGAATCATTAATCCTGTTTATCAATAATAAAAGGAACGTGTGCAAAGCCAACGGTAAAGCACATTTCTTTTTGTACATAATTGTTTTATATCATATATAATTATATAATTATATATATATATATATATATTAGAAACTTGAGCTTCTCTCACGCGGATCGGCGTGTAGTAATGTAAATATGTTTGTCTCCTAAAGACCGCGCGACCGAGACTTTTATGAAAAGTCAGCTGATTCTGAAACATATTTAAGCATTATTCGATACGTTGAACTCTGGAAAAAAATTGCCTAAAGGTTCAACTGCTTTACGTGAATATGGTATTTATGTGTAGATTTATTCTAGACTAACGTATAAATACATGTAATGTCCCGTCTTTTTCGACATTATTCTCATGTTTTCGACGCATCTCCTACATTTTGAAGATGTCGACATATTCAGATCTGTTCAAATCTCTCTTACCAGCGGAGATTATTTTACAAATTCAAATTAAAGAATTATTCACGTATTTTTGGGTTTGCCAGAGGTCTCGTTTTCGATGTAGTAGTCTCCGTATGTAATATATTTATTTCATGTTGTATAAGCTTCTTGACGAAGTATTCATGTATCGGAATAATAGATTAAAAATGTGCGGACTGATGCTCTTTTCTCTTTGAATTACATAGAAACTAGATGAGGCAGAAAGCGGTTATTGCATTTTTTAAAGTTCTGTAAGAATAATTATATTTACAAGCATAGCATAGGCGTAATTAAAGTCTACAGAAAGAAATTTAACTTATCATCAAAAGCAAAAACATGTAGAACGCAGTACACTTATCATAAATTATGAATCAATACACCACAACACATAAAAAAAAAAAACTAATGGGATGCAGAAATTATAAAAGTGTTTCTTGCATTAAGTTCTATCTCTGATGTAGTCATGTAGAGAGTTGACAGTACCTGGCCCAACAGTCTTCACATATTCATATAATTATGTGCTTCGCATCTTTAAGAGTGAAGCTCACATTGAAGCGTTTTCGACGCATTGCGCAGATGCGTGGAGATAGTGATGTGTGGACGTACAGGTTTCTTTATAAACAGCGGTCCTTGATCAGAGAATCAGAGATCTGGTCACACCTCTGATTCCAGATAAGACTTTGAGGACAAGACAGAACAGAAAACAAAACAAACTGCAGAAAATACAACAGCCATCTCCAGGCCGGCACGTGTTCAGACATTATGTCCCACCACGAAGCGATGACACTCACGGGTTAATGAGGTCCCTATTGTGTGGTGATACCACCTTATTCGTGAAGGAACCACTATTTTCCCAGCTAATGACGTAGTTCCATGGCCAGATGTTGGCGCTTTTGACCAATCAGTAGTAGCTTAGGATGTTCTTTTCAATTTTTTAAATCTTTTTGTTGCTGCTGTTGCTGTTATTATTATGAATATTAAGAATTCATCACAATGTTGTGCAAGAATGCACATGCTTAGAAATGTTATTATAAAAGCCAGAGTAAAAATTGTTGACAACATTGATAGAAAACTCTGAAGATTAGAAAATTATATACAAAGCCAGTAAGGTGAAAATTAATTTATGTGTTTGAAATAGCAGCTCTGAGTGGTGAAGTTGCTGAAGAAAAACATTGTCCCCGCTACTCTCATTTAAAAAAGAAAGAAAGAAAGAAAAACCCTCCATATTTCTCCCAAAATGGCGGTGCGAGTTGTAGAAACAGCCAGGAAGTATTTGTATATTATCGTACACATCAGCAGGATCAAACCAGCGGCTGTACAATAATCGTCTGCCCCAAGCGTCCTAGATGATTCGCGAAGCGAAGTGCATTTTGCGGGGTTGGTTGAGTGATACACATAATTGGTAGAAAGCGCGCCAAAAGTCAAGTAACACAACAAACTGTGTCAAATGAAATCGAAAAAAAAAAAAAAAGAAAAAAGAAAAGAAAAGAAAAAAATTACTAGTAACTTTCTCAAAAACAAAGGGAAAAAAAAAACAGAGACGTAGTGTCGATGTGGGGAATAAAAACCAAGATGGTGTTCTGAGCGATAAAGTTTACAAGTACGAGACGCAGCGAGTGGTTTTGTTACTTGCTTCATTCTTGATGACGCTTCGTTTTGAAAACTCGCAAGAAATGGGCTCATTACCTCTGAAGACAGTTTCAAAATTGTTTCTATAAATACCTAGATTACGTCGCCAGGAACTAGGCGTGACTTGATGGTACCGATCTGGTCTGTGCTGCAAGAGATCATCTGAAATATGAAATGATTTATCAAACTCTGTCAACCATAACAATTGGGGAGTTGGAAAGCTAAAATTATGTCGCTCATAGCGGGTAGTAGTTTCAAGTGGAATCTTGTAGTAGCGAGTTTTGGCTGGCTCAAACCAGCCATACCAGCCTAGTAGGCCACAGAAAGTCAATTAGATGAAAGTTGTTGTGTTTGGCCATGCCCACCAACATCTCAGCTTTGTTTCAGAAGAACAGATGGTAGTTAAGGTGATGCCAGAGAATTCCGTCGCCAGTTATGGTCTTATAAATCTTTACAACTAGATATAACCAAATGCAGTAAAAAATTTCAAAAAAAAAAAAAAAGAAAAAAAAAAGAAAAACAAAGGAAGAAAAAAAAAAAAAGAAAAAGAAACATCTTGCCAAAGTAAATACATGTATTATTCATGAAATTTCAAAATCCCTTTCTGCACGAAAATGACACGGTTTCTGATTTCAGCTTTGCTTCAAATGAGCTGAAGTCAGTAGAAATGATATTTCACAATAAGAGTCGTTGTGTGTTATTAAATTCACACTACATTTATGGAAAACTGTAACTAGTACAAAAATAATGCTTAAAACTTTTAAATTAAAGCAGTAAATTAAAAAATGAGGCATGCAATTAATATTTTTGTCCTCATTTTATTTGCGTCACTCCTGTATGCATTTTTCATGCGCAGCTCAACCATAGCGAGATCTCGCAAACAGTGAACCAGCGATAGTACACGACTTGATCTACCCCGCCTGATGTAACACTGGTTGGATGATGTGATAAAGAGATCCTCTGTAGCTGTCTGTCTAACCCGCCTGATGTAACACTGGTTGGATGGTGTGATAAAGAGATCCTCTGTAGCTGTCTGTTTACCCCGCCTGATGTAACACTGGTTGGATGGTGTGATAAAGAGATCCTCTGTAGCTGTCTGTCTAACCCGCCTGATGTAACACTGGTTGGATGGTGTGATAAAGAGATCTTCTGTAGCTGTCTGTCTAACCCGCCTGATGTAACACTGGTTGGATGATGTGATAAAGAGATCCTCTGTAGCTGTCTGTTTACCCCGCCTGATGTAACACTGGTTGGATGGTGTGATAAAGAGATCCTCTGTAGCTGTCTGTTTACCCCGCCTGATGTAACACTGGTTGGATGGTGTGATAAAGAGATCCTCTGTAGCTGTCTGTTTACCCCGCCTGATGTAACACTGGTTGGATGGTGTGATAAAGAGATCCTCTGTAGCTGTCTGTCTAACCCGCCTGATGTAACACTGGTTGGATGGTGTGATAAAGAGATCCTCTGTAGCTGTCTGTTTACCCCGCCTGATGTAACACTGGTTGGATGGTGTGATAAAGAGATCCTCTGTAGCTGTCTGTTTACCCCGCCTGATGTAACACTGGTTGGATGGTGTGATAAAGAGATCCTCTGTAGCTATCTGTCTAACCCACCTGATGTAACACTGGTTGGATGATGTGATAAAGAGATCCTCTTTAGCTGTCTGTTCACCCCGCCTGATGTAACACTGGTTGGATGGTGTGATAAAGAGATCCTCTTTAGCTGTCTGTTTACCCCGCCTGATGTAACACTGGTTGGATGGTGTGATAAAGAGATCCTCTGTAGCTATCTGTCTAACCCGCCTAATGTTACACTGGTTGGATGATGTGGTAACTACTTCCTCTGTAGTCTGTACAACATTATTAACTTCCAAGATGGTGGCCCAGGTTGAGGCTGGAATTTCTTTATAATATTGAACTAAATTATATGGTGTTAAGAAGAATTATTATCAAAGACTGTTCACCTCATCAGGATTCTTTCTCCATATCTCAATCACTATGTGTGAATGTTTGTCTTTCTCCGTCTCTCTAATCCTCAGATATCTCTAATAACTCAAACATATGTAATCACTCTCTCTCACACACACACACATACACACAGTCTTTCCTCTGTCTCTTCCTTTTTTCCTCTCTCTCCTTCACCCGAGTATGACTGTCATGAAGCAATACAGGAATTAATTTCGATGTGATAAAGAATTCATCGGTTATGTCCATTAAATAATAATTATGCCTTGCAATATGTATATGGTCAATCAGCCGAGTCTTCGAGCTTCTCATTATCATCTCCCTTGCATCTCTTCAGGATGTAAATTTCGCAAGGCTTTTTGCGACTTAAAAAAAATTATGATCTGTCTTTTTGCATTCACAATGGTACTCTAAAAGTTTACATGTATGAAATATTTACTTCTCGGTGGGGTATCAAAATGTTTGTGACGTTTCTAATAATAATAATAATGATAATAATAATATTAATAATAATAATAATAATAATAATAATAATAATAATAATAATAATAATAATAATAATAATAATAATAATAATAACTTTTTTTAGTATTACTATTATTTTTTTTCGGTTATTGTTGTTGTTATTGTTGTTGTTGTTGTTGTTGTTGTTGTTGTTGTTGTTGTTGTTGTTCTTGATGTTGCTGTTGTTGTTGATATCATCATTACTATTATATTAACACACACGCGAGCTTAACACGCTTATTCTCTTCTAAGATTTGGCCTTCATAACGAAACTTATTAGAATCGAAAACTGCAAGGATGTTAAGAAGATTAAACCAGAGAGTGTATATACTGTATATAATTTTTATAGTTATTGAACTTTATTCACTGAAGTAATTATATAAGCTTAACCTATAAGGAACTGCGTGATTTAAAAAAAAATGCTCTCCGTTTCAGAGAAACATTGCGTTGCTGCAAATTTAGCTGGGGTAAAAGATTCAACCAAGCCTAACTGTTGACAATCTAGGTTGAAATGCAAGGTGATCAGAGTTTCTGATTTTGCCGATCTGACGACAGGAACGGATGGAGGAAGACTTCTCTGTGGCGTAGTGATACCATTTCAAACAAGAGGGTCTGACTCTGACCGTCCAGTCGGTGGCTGGGCTGATAGAGTTTGTCTTAGACATGCAGGGTACACGTCAAGTTCGATTGAGGCTTGTGTAAGCAGTCGGTGGGATTTGGGCCTCATCTTTTGAGTTGGGAAATTTGTCTTAAGCTGTTGTTAGATGTACACAAAAACGACTGGGATGATCTTGCTGTTGCAGCCTGTATGAAAAATCATTGAAAGAAACCAACAAAAACAAACAAAACAAAACAAAACAAAACAACAAAAAAAGCGGAAAGATCTTGTGGCACTAAAAGAGAAAACCGGGAAAAACAGTAATTCCAAATTATTTGACTTCCCTAAGCCTCTCTTAGATTATCATCCAAGGAACCACAAAACAAAACAAAACAAAAAAAAAAAAAAAGCGGAAAGATCTTGTGGCACTAAAAGAGAAAACCGGGAAAAACAGTAATTCCAAATTATTTGACTTCCCTAAGCCTCTCTCAGATTATCATCCTAGGAACCACAAAACAAAACAAAAAACAACAACAAAAAATAGAAACAACTTAGAAGCATAGAACAACAACAAGGGAGTGTGTTTGCTGTAAGGATGGGTTTATTAAGGGGAGAAATGTATCGGATGTGGAAAATAAACTAGCAATTAGGCCATTTATATCTCGGTGAAGTATAAAAATGTCAGAGACAGCCATTCCGTTTGTTTTATGCCAGCTGCTTTTATGCCTCTCGATGTTATACGGCGGCTGCGCTGTCGCTTCACGTGACTGTTGTCATTTAAATGACTGTGTTTGATGTTCATGTGTATAAGCACACAGCAAATAATTTTGAATAATTTCAGACTGAACTATTCATAATTCTGGCGCTGTGGCACGGGACAGTTCAGGCGAAGCACCTTTAGAAGCCAGAATTACGTAACACTCCCCAGTCTCACGTTATACGGCACACGACAGGCACTGGCATTTTTCCGGAACAAGATATCCTGTCTGTTAGCGCAGACAATTATATTATCTGAAATTTAACCCAAATCGTGAAGAATAAGTGCAGCTATACTAGCTGTGCTTGGCGCTTTATTAGCGAGATGGTGCGGAAGAAAGAACAATCCCAGCCTCAGGTTATTTTGTTATTGACCAACACTACTTCGGAAAGTACACACTCAAACTTTCTTCTGCTCAGCGCATCACGGAATGGGTACCCGGCTGGGGTCAGTATGTTAAATTCTTGGAACTTAGTACATGTAATAAGCACCTTCCATGCACCATTATTGTGTAGATGTGAGAAAAACGTTTTATACCAGTATAATTAAACTTGATCTGGTTTGGAAAGGTCTTTGGTGAAAAAATTCAGTCTGTCTGAGGTCTACGGAGGAAGACAAATCATCTAAGTACATTTAAACCGAAAACTGCGGTTGTTCAAAAATAACCATAAACGTAACATCTATTATATTACTTTACCGGTATTAAATCTGTTGCCATGGTTACGACAGGTGTAGCCTGTTTGAAATAAAAATAAAAAGGAAGGATTTAAATAAATACATGTACTTGGTAAGACGACAGATTCAACTTTAGCCTGTGCTTGTTGCTTCGCTGTTTTAAAAGATGTGTACCATAAACCCTGCTGGCTTTAATTATGTCTGCCAGAATGTGTTGTAAATAGCAATCAATTAAATCATGCTGACAATAAAATAAACACCGGTAGGGCCTACAGCTGTTTGTAATAAATACTACTAAGAAAAGGAGGAAGTCTTTAACTAAGAGCCAACAATCTACAGCACTAGTATGCTTCGCATTATTAGTAAGTTAAAAGCAAAAACAGACAAAGCAAACAAAACCCACACAGCTTAGAAATAATTTTGGTGAATCATTGGCTATAGAAGAAATCTCTGAGCCCTCTGAAGAATTATAATCGAATCCACCCAGATTGAACCAAGTTATAACATGTCACAGCATCATTGACAGTGTGGCATTTTTTGTTTTTTGGTTTTTGGTTTTAGATTTTTTTGGCTTATTTTTTTCACAATCATCTTCAATATTCGAAGAGAGTTACGTTATTAAATTTTGTGTATACGGACCAGAATGTGTACGTTTTTGTTTTGTCTTCTTTCCATTGCTTTACGTTTCAATCTGTTACGATACGAAATTCGTTGTGCACACTATCAGGTTATACAACTTTTTCATAGAAGAAAATGAATGAAACAAACGGTAACATTGGCGATATTTAAACTCATACTAGTAGGAATTACTTTATTTGTTCCGTTTTGATTGGGCTCCATAATACTCATAGCCAGGAGCGACAGTGGCGACAGGAGCGACAGGAGCGACAACAGCGAAGGGAGCGTGTGAAGGGACAGGAGCGACAAGAGCGACAGGATCGTGTGAAGGGACAGGAGCGACAAGAGCGACAAGAGCGACAGGAGCGTGTGAAGGGACAGGAGCGACAGGAGCGACAAGAGCGACAGGAGCGTGTGAAGGGACAGGAGCGACAGGAGCGAAAGGAGCGTGTGAAGGGACAGGAGCGACAAGAGCGACAGGAGCGTGTGAAGGGACAGGAGCGACAGGAGCGTGTGAAGGGACAGGAGCGACAAGAGCGTGTGAAGGGATAGGAGCGACAGGAGCGTGTGAAGGGACAGGAGCGACAAGAGCGACAAGACCGACAGGAGCGACAGGAGCGTGTGAAGGGACAGGAGCGACAAGAGCGTGTGAAGGGACAGGAGCGACAGGAGCGTGTGAAGGGACAGGAGCGAAAGGAGCGTGTGAAGGGACAGGAGCGACAAGAGCGACAGGAGCGTGTGAAGGGACAGGAGCAACAAGAGCGACAAGAGCGACAGGAGCGTGTGAATGGACAAGAGCGACAAGAGCGAAAGGAGCGTGTGAAGGGACAGGAGCGACAAGAGCGACAAGAGCGTGTGAAGGGACAGGAGCGACAAGAGCGACAGGAGCGTGTGAAGGGACAAGAGCGACAAGAGCGAAAGGAGCGTGTGAAGGGACAGGAGCGACAAGAGCGACAGGAGCGTGTGAAGGGACTGGAGAGACAGGAGCGACACGAGCGTGTGAAGGGACACGAGCGACACGAGCGATAGGAGCGTGTGCAGGGACAGGAGCGTGTGAAGGGACAGGAGCGACAAGAGCGACAGGAGCGTGTGAAGGGACAGGAGCGACAAGAGCGACAAGAGCGACAGGAGCGTGTGAAGGGACAGGAGCGACAAGAGCGACAGGAGCGTGTGAAGGGACAGGAGCGACAAGAGCGACAAGAGCGACAGGAGCGTGTGAAGGGACAGGAGCGACAAGAGCGACAAGAGCGACAAGAGCGACAGGAGCGTGTGAAGGGACAGGAGCGACAAGAGCGACAGGAGCGTGTGAAGAGACAGGAGCGACAAGAGCGACAAGAGCGACAGGAGCGTGTGAAGGGACAGGAGCGACAAGAGCGACAGGAGCGTGTGAAGGGACAGGAGCGATAGGAGCGTGTGAAGGGACAGGAGCGACAAGAGCGACAAGAGCGACAGGAGCGTGTGAAGGGACAGGAGCGACAAGAGCGACAGGAGCGACAGGAGCGTGTGAAGGGACAGGAGCGACAAGAGCGACAAGAACGACAGGAGCGTGTGAAGGGACAGGAGCGACAAGAGCGACAAGAGCGACAGGAGCGACAGGAGCGACAGGAGCGTGTGAAGGGACAGGAGCGACAAGAGCGACAAGAGCGACAGGAGCGTGTGAAGGGACAGGAGCGACAAGATTGACAAGAGCGACAGGAGCGTGTGAAGGGACAGGAGCGACAAGAGCGACAAGAGCGACAAAAGCGACAGGAGCGACAGGAGCGTGTGAAGGGACAGGAGCGACAAGAGCGACAAGAGCGACAGGAGCGTGTGAAGGGACAGGAGCGACAAGAGTGACAAGAGCGACAGGAGCGTGTGAAGGGACAGGAGCGACAAGAGCGACAGGAGCGTGTGAAGGGACAGGAGCGACAAGAGCGACAGGAGCGTGTGAAGGGACAAGAGCGACAAGAGCGACAGGAGCGTGTGAAGGGACAGGAGTGACAAGAGCGACAAGAGCGAAAGGAGCGTGTGAAGGGACAGGAGCGACAAGAGCGACAGGAGCGTGTGAAGGGATAGGAGCGACAAGAGCGACAAGAGCGTGTGAAGGGACAGGAGCGACAGGAGCGACAGGAGCGTGTGAAGGGACAGGAGTGACAGGAGCGACAGGAGCGTGTGAAGGGACAGGAGCGACAAGAGCGGCAGGAGCGTGTGAAGGGATAGGAGCGACAAGAGCGAAAGGAGCGTGTGAAGGGACAGGAGTGACAGGAGCGACAGGAGCGTGTGAAGGGACAGGAGTGACAAGAGCGACAGGAGCGTGTGAAGGGACAGGAGCGACAGGAGCGTGTGAAGGGACAGGAGTGACAGGAGCGACAGGAGCGTGTGAAGGGACAGGAGCGACAAGAGCGACAGGAGCGTGTGAAGGGACAGGAGTGACAAGAGCGACAGGAGCGTGTGAAGGGATAGGAGCGACAAGAGCGAAAGGAGCGTGTGAAGGGACAGGAGTGACAGGAGCGACAGGAGCGTGTGAAGGGACAGGAGTGACAAGAGCGACAGGAGCGTGTGAAGGGACAGGAACGACAGGAGCGTGTGAAGGGACAGGAGTGACAGGAGCGACAGGAAAGTGTGAAGGGACAGGAGCGACAAGAGCGACAGGAGCGTGTGAAGGGATAGGAGCGACAAGAGCGAAAGGAGCGTGTGAAGGGACAGGAGTGACAGGAGCGACAGGAGCGTGTGAAGGGACAGGAGTGACAAGAGCGACAGGAGCGTGTGAAGGGACAGGAACGACAGGAGCGTGTGAAGGGACAGGAGTGACAGGAGCGACAGGAGCGTGTGAAGGGACAGGAGCGACAAGAGCGACAGGAGCGTGTGAAGGGATAGGAGCGACAAGAGCGAAAGGAGCGTGTGAAGGGACAGGAGCGACAGGAGCGTGTGAAGGGCGCGAGCCGTGGGGCAAAAACATACGATGTAGGAGGTAGAGAATAATATTAATATGAGGAATACTTCAGTCTTTTTAGAGAAGCAGCAGTCGTGGTAGCAGCAATAGCAGTGGCAATAGCGACTTCTAGGACTAACTCTGCTGCTATTGGTGGTGGTTCTATTACTACTACAACTTCTGTTGCTGCTGCTGCTGCTGATGATGCTGCTGCTGCTGCTGCTACTACTACTACTACTACTACTACTACTACTACTACTACTACTTCTTCTACTACTACTACTACTACTACTACTACTACTACTACTACTTTAGTTACAATATTACTATTGTTGTTTACAATGTTATGATACTCATATTTTTCAATACATTAAAACGGTCAAATAGTTTATAATAGCTTATTTGATTTCTGATTTCGGTCTCTGCTGAGAGTTATCGCTCTTTCCGTGCAGATAAAAAAACTTCGTTCTGAAGCTGAAGTGCACAGGGAAACGTGTAAAATTATGGGCAAAGGCCAACTCCAAATTAATGTTTTTCGGTTCATGAATTTCTTTTGTTTTTGTTTGTTTGTTTTTTGTTTTTTTTTTGATTCGACAATAATGAGATATGCATGCATTTGAGCTTTAAAAATTCAGAGTAAACAGATAAAGATTTACATATGTAGAAAACAAGGTAGAGAAAAAAACGAATAGAAAGAAAGAGAGAGGCAGAGATAGAAGGAAAGAGAGAGAGAGAGAGAGAGAGAGAGAGAGAGAGAGAGAGAGAGAGAGAGAGAGAGAGAGAGAGAGAGAGAGAGAGAGGAAGTGAAGACAAGGTATATAGAAGTAATAATTTCACTATTTAACAATCAAAATTATGAATAAAATATGTGCCTTGGTGGAATCTTCTCCCCGGCTCTAGCTTACCTGGAAGCACTAATATCAGACTGGTTTATATTTAAAAGTATCACGCTTATGTACATGTAACTCAGTCTCTAGAATGTTATCTTAGAAAGTTTTTCAAACCATTGATTTAGCCTCTTACACACGCTTTCTCTTTCTATCTATCTTTCTGCCTATCTATGTATCATCTTTCTGTCTATTTTACTAGCTGTCTAATTGTCCGTCTATCTATCTCCCACCCTGTACGCAGGTTTGAACGGACAAGGTGAGACCCATTAGTAATCATCCTCGGACGGTTTGATGAGAAGCTACCATGAAATATAACTGCAGATCTTTGGGCTGGCATTTTGCCCCAAGACCAACAGAGCTCCACGGGCGAACTTTTAGCCCGCAGGGTAAGACCCAATCACAATCATTGTTTATGCTATCAAGAACAATCAAGATAAATCATTGGTGGGAAACCAGGTATGTAAATCATTGTTCTCTGCAGCGATTGGGTGAGCACAATTCTCGGCAAGTCCTGGCGAAAAACGGTGGCTAGCCAAAAACTCCCCCGGGTCTTGGCACGTGCGAACTGTTCATTGTTAGAGACAAGATTCCTCTTGTCGCCACGTGAGCCGTGCCAACAGCAACACCACAGCTAGTACGTGAAGGGTACACATTAGCAGTTCATGTACACACACACACACACACCTTCTTTCACCTGCGGAAGATTTTTTTACCTGTATGCAATGATGTGATATGTTAGTATGATGAGCTAATAGAAATGTTGTATGATATTCTCCTTCTGACGTTATCAATCTGTGTTACACGCAGTTCGACATTATTCTTTACAACGTAGACAAAGTTGTATTCATATCTTAAAATGCGTTGGCTATACAAAAGATAATCGCTACAAACTGTAAACATAGTTATTACTCACACTATGTTTTGGAACTTGAGATGAGTGCTCTAGTTCTGAAGGTGAAAGATGACGAGTGACGGAGATGCATTTCCATTGTGCCTCACAAATAGAAAGGAAATATCTTTGCAAAAAATTTATGTTTTATTTACTTTCCATAATTCTAGTGTGGATGATCAAGGAAAAGGGATGGGGCGATACAGATCCACAGACACACAGATCAACAAAGACATGGAGAGAAAGAGAGTAGAGACAGAGATAGGTAGGCACACGCTAAATCTGGCTGGCATTAAAAGACAGAAGCAAATAGATGCAGTAAGAGAACTTGTTAGAGAGAGAAATTGTGAGAAGGATAAGGATATTATGACGTACGACAAATGAAATGTAAGAGAAGAAAGAGACATGAGAGGTACATGTATGTAGAGAGAATGACAGAACGATAGATAGATAGATAGATAGATAGATAGATAGATAGATAGATAGATAGATAGATAGATAGATGGGTAGATAGATAGACAGATAGATAGAGAGAGAGAGAGAGAGTGAGAGATTAAGAGAGGCAGAGAGGGAGAGCGAGAAATGGATATAAGAATTATAGCTGCTTTAAAAATATAAAGGAAAAGGAAATTTCATCCAGATTCAGAGGCTATTTTTGAGACCCTAAAAACTGTTCGTCACAACGAAAGATTAAAATGAATAGGCAATGGGCTCAAAAAGAAAACATGTCAAATAAGCACGGAGTGGTGGAGCAGCAAAGGAAACTGTTGAGATGCGATAACACCTTGACAGAGAGGTATAACAGCCTCACAGGTAAACAGGCTTGTGGAACAGATCACTTGTGTCTGGAAGCAGAAACAGGAATGATAGACAGATCTATATTCAGGTGGAAAGAGAGAGAGAGAGAGAGAGAGAGAGAGAGAGAGAGAGAGAGAGAGAGAGAGAGACAGAGAGAGAGAGAGAGAGAGAGAGAGAGAGAGAGAGAGAGAGAGAGAGAGAGAGAGAAGGTTTTTTTTTGTTTTTATCTCTAATTTTTTTTTTTTTTTTTTTTTTTTTTGGTTTCGTTTTGTCTCATTTTGTTTTGATTCTTGTTGTGTCTGTGTCCTCGATTTCTACCATCACGTGCAGCACCCACAACTGTTGCTGGTGTACTGGTGCTCTGGTATTATTGTAAATCATGTCTTCCTGCAATTGTTCCATATCTTCCAGGGTCTAGAAACAGAGCGGTGATGGCTAGGCGCCAGACAGCACCGACACTAAACAGTCAACCCCACCCTGTGCACGTTGCATCAAGCTGTATTCTAACATTAGTTTCTCCAAGGAAGGAAGTGCCATTTACCAGCAACTGTCCAGCAAACAAATGCCAGCAGTTCTGTATATATTGTACGTTTGTTTAGGTGGTTTTAAAACGAGATAACTGATCACGCACCAAAAGCGGAAGGAGAGTCAGTACGATGCGCATGTGTTGAAGATTAATAGGAATTCCAAGATAGATTTTTATCTTGTTCGCGCACTCTTTTGGGTAAAAAGTCAAGGAAACCGATGTATGTTTTGTTTGGATTTGCAATATACATTTTATTTTAGTTAGAAAGGCTTTTTTTAAATTAATCTTTGCCAATGCTTTCAATGGGATGATACTTCCGCGTTTGGAATGTTAATAAGGTGGCAGAGAGGGGGGGGGGGGGGGGGGTTCGAAGTGAGTGGGTAGAGGGTAGAGGGTGCCGGTGATATTCGGTAGGCAATGCGGAACTGAGTTTGCGTTCTGGACATAGTATGATTTCGCATCTGGAAATATTGTTTGACACAACTGTGATATGTGATAACGACTGATACATTAAGGGTAGGTCATGAAGGAAACCGGAGAGGTAGGGCGAGGCGGTTTAGGGGTTCCAATGTCAACGAGGAAGTTGTCAAAACAACCGTACCTCCCAACTGTTCTGTGATTGATAATTATGATAGCCTGGGTCACGCGGTGAACGCGTAAAGCCCTCAATGAATATAAACTTTGTGTGGCTGCACCACAAGCTATGCCGTCTTTAATGTCAAATTATGAACGCTTGACACAAGCCCGGGCAGTGGCACCTCATAATGAAGCAGCACCGTGTTTCTCTCTTACATCGCCACAATGATTCAAGAAAGGCACGACCGGTTTGAAATGCCACGCTGCTTACAAACTGCACTGGCATTCAACGCTCAGGAGTGAAATGAAAATTTCCATGGCCATATCTGACCCACAGTAGAGCAAACTGTTTCGTCCTGTGGCCGACAAGGTTACCAGCTCTCCACAGACGTGGCCCGATAAGGCCGCGTGCCAACAGTAACACGTCAAGAAAAAAAAAATAATAATAATAAAAAATAAAAAAATTCCAAATTTCTGTTCAAAATAATTTTTTTTCAGCGATTCAAGATCATTCATTTTCGCACCCCCGTGACAATCATGGCTCTTTCACAATTGAATTATGAAACCTCAATTTTTTTGCGCAACCAGAAGAAAAGTGTAAGAAAAGACTTTTCAAAACTCTCCAGGGGAGAAATGTATTCCTCTAAGAAAACAGCAGGATATCGCTGATACCCCAAAGTGTTCGGGAATTTTTATTTTTTGCTCGTTAACTTTTTTCTCGATGTCTTGACGTTGCCAGACAACACCAAAATAATGCTGGATTTGGTGAGTTTTATTTGGGTTAAAAAGAGCAAAAGTCGCAAAGCTGCAACAAAGTAAATTTTCGTTCTTAACGTATTCGTTCAATCCTCTAACAGAGTCTACACTAGATTCAGAGGTTTGAAACAAATTCAACATGTCATTTTTTTTTTTTTTCGCTTGCAAGGTCAGTGTCAGTAAACTTTATTTAACCTCATTTTAAACAAACCAGGAGTTTCTAGTCCCACATGCCAGGGCAATATGAACGTCATTGGGGTATTCACGAACACTGTTTGGTTAGATAGAAAGCGAGAGGAAGGGGGCCGAAGATTTTTATATCATTATCCTTTTATAAGACTTCATTTCGGCTGCGATCTCGCTGTCTTTGATTCTGGTCTAGATAAACAGATTTTTAGGAAAAGGTGCGAATTGTAGGAAAAAAAATAGAACGTTTTTATCTTTTCGCTTCTTTGTTTGTTTTTGTTTTTATTTTTAAATAAGTTTGTGTATGACAAAATGGTTTCAGGAGGACACAAAACACTTTCTCAATTTTTTTTTTTTCAGTGATGTCAAAATCTATCTAATGACATCAAGTAATATAAATTTGAATCATTTTTACGAAATGTGAGATGTACCCTCTTTGATAAGTGTATTTTTTAAACTTTAATTTTTATATTATTTGTATTAAACGGAGATATGTCCAACCCTTGACGGAAAAGTAGAATTCCACAAGTTGTCTGCCGTACTTCAATGGTTTGGGTTTGTTGTGTAAAAACATATTTCTTGACCACGGTTATTTTTTATATAGAATCCTGTCGGTTGCTGTAGTTAAGAGTGTATTAGGTTGTACACATTAACCGATGTCGTTATTAAGGAAGAATCCTGTTGGATGCTGTAGTTAAGAAAGTATTAGGTTGTTCACATTAACCGATGTCGTTATTAAGGTAGAATCCTGTTGGATGCTGTAGTTAAGAGAGTATTAGGTTGTACACATTAACCGATGTCGTTATTAAGGTAGAATCCTGTTGGATGCTGTAGTTAAGAGAGTATTAGGTTGTACACATTAACCTATGTCGCTATTAAGGAAGAATCTTGTTGGCTGCAGCAAGACAGGGATATTGGGTTGTTTTGTTTTGTTTTGTCTTCTCTTTTTGTAAAGATGCAAACCAAGGTTATTATTAAAGGAAGCCGTGCATGTCAGTCTCGTTTGTCTTGCAGGTATATTGAGACCAGTTCCGTTTAAAAAAAAACATCCCGTCTCGCCTCCCCTTGACGAGACAAGAACATGCCAGGAGGCAAGGTCTGAATGACAAGAACATGCCAGGAGGCAAGGTCTGAATGACAAGAACATGCCAGGAGGCAAGGTCTGAATGACAAGAACATGCCAGGAGGCAAGGTCTGAATAAAATTAGAAAGGAAAAAAAAAAGCATTTTACTCTTTTCCGTTTTAAAGCTGTCAGTTGTCCGTGGACTAGTCAAAGCTTTTTGTGATATTTTCGTTTTATAAACGAAGTAATCGCGAAGCCATCGTTTATTAGAAAAAAAAAAAAGAAGGGAAAAAAAAGGAAAGAAAAATAATGGAAGGAGAAGAGTTTGAACATGTAATCATATTTTACTAGCTGAAAACCCATTCTACGAACGGAACTATAATGTCGATTTGCCGAGGCTGGGGTGCGTGTGTGTTTCAAATAGGTTTATAAATAGTCTAATATCCATCCTTTTACTTACATGATCCAGGTAAAGATCTATTCCTCCAATTATTTATCTTTATGTAGAATCTCGATATCTTTATAACAAAATCTAGATCTAGATCTTAATTCTCGATTGCTTTTGAAATTCTAAGCCTATAAATGAAATCTAATCTAGACCTTTTGATTTGAGGCTAGTTTCTGTAAATATCTATGCCCCAGATCTAGAACTTGTGGCCATGTAACTTTTTTAGATTCTTTACTTAGATCTTACTCTAGATCTATAACATGCAGATCTATTCCAAACGCTTTTAGATCTGCCGCCGCCTTGCTCTATATCGTCGGCGTGTACTTCAAGTTTATTAATTTTCCTCTCATCTCTGTCAACCAGTGCTTACAGAAAGAAGTTCGCACATTCGCCTTTTTATTTTAAGATACAAATAATCACAATTTTGCCTTTAGTATTTGAAAAACACTATATTAGTGAAAAATAATATTACCACTCCAATCTATAAGGCAATTGACAACTTTATGCCAAATTTGACGTTCTTAGGTGATCTAGAAATGCTCGGTTAGATGGTCTTCATTTTTCGCCCAGCTCCATCATAATACCGTAACGATCATTTCCGAATTGAGCACCACGGATAGAAATAAATTGGATGTTACCGTTCTGTTAGAAAAGCTTTCACAGAGAATGAGCTGAAATCATCTTTTCTTTCATAATGTCATACGTGATATAAGTCATGTCACGTGTCCAATTTGTCACTAAAAATAATGAGTTGACAAAAATCTCTTGAAATGTTGAAAAGATTTGTGTTATTCCTTTTTTTTTCTTTTTTTCTTTTTTGTAATTTTTTTTGCAGATGAATGTTTAAAATTCTTCATTTTATCTAAATTCAGATACCACGTCCAGCTCTATATCACTGTGTCTTGATTGAAAGGCTGCTAATTAATTATTGTGTTTCAAAGAAAAAATAGCTCTGAACAGGAAAATTGTTGTTTCTCTTTGTTTCGGAATCCATGTGAATAAGGGATGCAGAACCAGGAAATGCCACAAAACAAACTAATTTTGTTTCGTTGCATGTGAAGTGCTTTGCAAAGAACAACAAATTTCCAAAGCCTTTGGCGGTCTCACGAGCAGCACATTGTCTACTATTGACAGAAATGCACAGAACAAAAAATCATTTTTCTTTTTCTTTTTCTTTAAACGTTACCACGTGTGGAAAGTTTACCCAGGAGACAAAAGGCTGACGATCCCTCAAAAAGCATGGCGCAAACCTCAACTTTATTTTGAAGCATGATTGGTAGGTCTCTTCAGTCTAGCCTTCGTGTTTACCTCTTCTGTAGTGTGAGCCTCTTCTATTCTACTTTCCTATGAAACACTGTCCGTTTGGCCATGATAATCTGATGTAAGGAAACGGAGCAGAACACAATACCTGGTCTCAGTTTCGGTCTCTTGATTGCCATCGAGATGTTTGCCCCATGTCGAACATCTGCTGAACTTCCCAGTCGTCATAAACACGGAGATCTAGATTTAGATTAAGCATTCATTGGATCTGTTGATTGCTCTGACCAGCCTCCCTTTTGGTGATTTGATACTTTCAAAAAACAAAAACAGCGGATTTGCCTCCGGCAGACACATCTGTCAACGTACAAGAATCGAGGCAAACTCTTGACGTGCTCTGTTGCGTCCACAGTTGTGACGCCATTGTGACACGGCTATCTGGCACGAGCCCTGAACGAGCTCTGTAGTCTGCCTTGACACAGTCGGCACGAAGGGTATCCCTCTCGCGCACTATCATTAGTGACTATGAGGGCGTGCCCTGATCTCATGAGGATACATCCCTCACTATCATTAGTGACTATGAGGGCGTGCCCTGATCTCATGAGGATACATCCCTCACTATCATTAGTGACTATGAGGGCGTGCCCTGATCTCATGAGGATACATCCCTCACTATCATTAGTGACTATGAGGGCGTGCCCTGATCTCATGAGGATACATCCCTCACTATCATTAGTGACTATGAGGGCGTGCCCTGATCTCATGAGGATACATCCTTAACGCCACGGAATGCCCAACGTCATGCTATGTTAAGAATTTGTGTTGTTAAGCATCCAATTTAGTCTACTGTCTTTTCTGAGACAGCAGAGCTGTTTTCTGGACTCTCATTACTAGGTGTAAAACGTATCTCAACATTGATCAACTCTCTTTTCTCTTTCTCTTCTGCCTTCGACTGTCACTTTGCGAATTATTTCGATAAGCCGCTCTAGTCAGTGTATGTTTATCTCATCACCTCTTTGATTTTAAGACATTTTTTCACATCCCTTAGGGCTCAATAACTTTGTAATTCCTGCCAATCTTAACTGCTGCTCAAGGTTTTTCACTACCAAATCGTATAGCACGTTGATTCCACTGTGGATGAGCAGATGAAGTATTCAAGGAGGTTGGGAAATGAGTTGATTGTACATGATGGTCAATGTTGCCGAGAGTAACGTTCACCTTAGAGCTAATTTGTCACAACGTTCAAATATTATGTTCCTAGGCGTGCAAAATAAGACCTAAAAAATTGGGTGATGATATGAGAACTATAAGAAAATACTTTTTATTTACAACAGTTAGCCACACGAATATTCTTTTCTGTAAATCCATTATCTCTTTATAATATTTTCAGGGGAAAAAGGTAGGTGATTAATTTATCAAAGAGCCGTAATTTATATTAACATCTGTATTTATCGTCCACGCATATGTCATTTCAGCAAATTAAGTTGGTTGAGCTTCTAATAAATTTCAACACTGCTTGCTTTGATTACTGACCATCCAATATTCTCTGGGGATGAAGATGAAAGCAGATGATGAATTGAAATCCGGGCTAGACCCTTTCTCCTCAGCTGATTGGTTGATTGATTCAATATAGCTTGTAAGGTGCAAAATCATTTCATCATATAAGTCTGCCATACAGCATAGTGACTATATACCCTTTCTCCTCAGCTGATTGGTTGATTGATTCAATATAGCTTGTAAGGTGCAAAATCATTTCATCATATAAGTCTGCCATACAGCATAGTGACTATATACCCTTCCTCCTAATTTGATTGGTTGATTGATTCAATATAGCTTGTAAGGTGCAAAATCATTTCATCATATAAGTCTGCCATACAGCATAGTGACTATATACCCTTCCTCCTCAGCTGATTGGTTGATTGATTCAATATAGCTTGTAAGGTGCAAAATCATTTCATCATATAAGTCTGCCATACAGCATAGTGACTATATACCCTTCCTCCTCAGTTGATTGGTTGATTGATTCAATATAGCTTGTAAGGTGCAAAATCATTTCATCATATAAGTCTGCCATACAGCATAGTGACTATATACCCTTCCTCCTAAGTTGATTGGTTGATTGATTCAATATAGCTTGTAAGGTGCAAAATCATTTCATCATATAAGTCTGCCATACAGCATAGTGACTATATACCCTTCCTCCTAAGTTGATTGGTTGATTGATTCAATATAGCTTGTAAGGTGCAAAATCATTTCATCATATAAGTCTGCCATACAGCATAGTGACTATATACCCTTCCTCCTAAGTTGATTGGTTGATTGATTCAATATAGCTTGTAAGGTGCAAAATCATTTCATCATATAAGTCTGCCATACAGCATAGTGACTATATACCCTTCCTCCTAAGTTGATTGGTTGATTGATTCAATATAGCTTGTAAGGTGCAAAATCATTTCATCATATAAGTCTGCCATACAGCATAGTGACTATATACCCTTCCTCCTAAGTTGATTGGTTGATTGATTCAATATAGCTTGTAAGGTGCAAAATCATTTCATCATATAAGTCTGCCATACAGCATAGTGACTATATACCCTTCCTCCTAATTTGATTGGTTGATTGATTCAATATAGCTTGTAAGGTGCAAAAACATTTTCATCATATAAGTCTGCCAAACAGCATAGTGACTATATACCCTTCCTCCTCAGTTGATTGGTTGATTGATTCAATATAGCTTGTAAGGTGCAAAAACATTTTCATCATATAAGTCTGCCGAACAGCATAGTGACTATAGGGTGAGGACTAAAGCTACTCCACCCGTGACGACCCGCCCGAAACACGAAATGCTCTCGCAAGGGTTAAGTTTGTTAAGTTTAAAGTAAAGATACTACACTATAAGCATTGTTTAAAAGTTAGCTCTCAGTCAATAGGGTCCAAATTTGCTTGACCTCTGTGGGACTCTAATAAGTGTTGAGGTATTAGGTTTTGAGCTGAGAGCTCTGACGGGCGACCACCATCGCTTCTGCTCTTGTTTAGCTGTTGTCGATATTATTGTTGTTGTTGTTGCTGTTGTTCTTGTTTTTCGGTGCTGTTATTGCATGACTAACTGCAATCTGTCAGTTTCATTAAGTCCAAGGCCAAAGAATAGGTCAGAGCTACTTCCAGCTGTGCTGGTTATGTCGGTAACCAGTTTAGTAATGGCGTATGTTTACTGAGCGAGTGTTGATTCCCAGAGACCTACATGGCCATAGCGATCCTGGTAACTCGGGATACATGTCGAGGAATAAATTCACCTTGATGAATGTTACCATAATTATTTGGAATGTAGTTTCAATTTGATTTTGTTACGCATTTGTTATTTTGTCATAATAATTGCGAAAATTGAAGCAAAAAAAAAAAAAGAAGAAGAAAAGAAAAAACCAGGTATCCGGATGAAAATGTGGTACAGTGAAACAAGTGATGGACTGGGGTCATTAGAGATGGAGTGACATAACCATATCTCGAATGGCCTTGCCTCATGACCACAGGAAACAAACAGGGTTTAACCAAAGCCAAAAAGGGCAAGGCTCTTCTGACGTCCTATTGGCAAAATTTCTCCTGCAATCTGACGATTAAGACATTATTGTTTCGAGCCAAGTTTAAGCTAATTGTCTGCTGGTGGGTTTGGAGCAACCATTGTCTGCTTTGAGACACATTTAGTAAGTATTGATGTATCTTTGTAAAACGCTAAATTACGACTATCATGAGATTGTAAGCCGTTAACTTAGACAAGACATGGCAAGAACTTCGGAGTTGGCTCAGTACCATTTTGTTACAATGGGCCCGAACGGGTAGATAGAAATAACAATAACAATGATGGGTGTGAGAATTTTGGCGGTGATGATAATGAACAATCATGATGACGATGATGAGGAGGACAAATATACTGACGATGAAGTTGAAATTGTGGACGATGGCATAACAAGGACGCTGCTAGTTAATGCGACTG
Organism: Elysia crispata; assembly: GCA_033675545.1. Classification (NCBI taxonomy): domain Eukaryota; kingdom Metazoa; phylum Mollusca; class Gastropoda; family Plakobranchidae; genus Elysia; species Elysia crispata. The sequence continues at coordinate 341,468 of JAWDGP010001738.1, read as the reverse complement.
GATTGGTGCCAGCAGCAATAATGGTTGTTACCGGGGTTGACCGTCTCTCATCCAGCCCTCCCTGTCAATGCATGTCAACAGCAAGCTGGATCACCCAACCAGTTATAATGGAAAGATTAATGCTCTGAGGAACTAAAGCTGTTACTAAGAATCAACCACCAGCTCAAATAGATGCCCCGATTCCCCGCATCATCGCATTTTACAGCCGATTATACATCATAGCTAGTGAGTCTGTAATGTGCAAACGCGCGGTGTTTTATAGCTAAGCGAGTTATCAAAATCATAAATAATCTGCCTCAATAGCTTACAACTTCGTCGGCTCTACAGTAAATTGTCGAGTAATCACGTTTTGGGACACGTTTACTGCACGCAACCTGATCTACATCTGTTGTATTCTAGTGACTTTTGTACGAGTGTGCCTCTGTGACGTCTTTCTACAAGGTGAATAAAGGTTACCTGTTTTCAAAACTGATAAAGTGGAAATAAGAAAAATACATTTTATATTAATACTATAATTGTTAGCTACTTTAGACTGTAAAATAATGACAATGCATCGCAGCAAAACATAAAAATGTTGAAACGAAAATGAAAATTACAGTTTTTCTTTTACATTTTCTTGTTATTTGGTATTGCAGTGAGGGGGAGAAGCCAAAAAAATTGGAACCTTAATGTGTCCTAAAGAAAAACCTTGAAAATTGATTCAGGACTTTCTCCCACGGATAATGATTCACAGAATAAATTCGATTCAATATTTAGGTTAACAACATTATTTAGACAGGTCTTTAAGTTGCGCAATATGAACTATAAGATTCACCAGTTGCTTCGTAAAATAAAAAAAGCGTAATAAAAGTAACCGGCAGTCCACGTCAATGTGATATCTTTCTGTTTCACAAGGAGACGTTCAAGAAGTTCCTTTCATACTCATTGGATAATCATTATCTAAAATATTCAGCTTATTTAATGGACAATTTTGTTTCTTGGTTTTTGCATTTGAGCGAAAGCTTTCTTTATGTCTTTTTTTTTTTCAAAACAACTTTTGTTCCAAGAGACGTCTTCGCATGGAAAGTTGGCGCGACTAGTATGTAGTAATGACGTCTCTCTTTACACAGACAGATGGACGTCTGGACGTCTGGACGAGCCGATGAACTGTTGCGATCAGTACACGATCATTATTAGTCCATTTTTAGTGTTCAACTATTATTGTTGTTGTTGTTGTTGTTGTTGTTGTTGTTGTTGTTGTTGTTGTTGTTGTTGTTATTATTATTATTATTATTATCATAATTATTATTATTATCATTGTTATCATCAATATTATTTGTTGATTAAATTTTTGTTTCTCGTGGATTTTTAAACTAATGGTGGTAAACTTTGACGAATACTTTAACCAGTTCAAGTGAAACATAACAACAACAAAAAAAATAAATAAATAACTGGGGCTCAAAACTCTAACATTCTATTGCTCAACTCTTTCTTTTCTTTTGAGTATTTTCATTCAGTTTGACTGTGTTCACCTTGTTACAATTTTTATCTTAACTAGAGCTAGAGTGTATTTTGTTTTGTTTTTTTTAAACGTGCTTATGTCCCAGTATAAATCCTGTGATTAAAACCTCCTATCTACTGATGGCTACAGGGGAGTTTCAGCTTTGGTTCTGGCAGAATTATAATTCGTATCAATAAAAGATCTTAACCTCATTTCGTGTCAGTATGAATCACTTAATTCATGCATGCAAAAAGCAAAAAAAAAAAAACCAAAAGGAAAACAAACAAACAAAAAACAGCAAATAAAACCCCACACAACTCAGAACAAAGGGGAAAAAAGCATGAACTCCAAACAACCCTGAACGTTAGTCGAATCACGAAGTTTCTCCTTACATAACAATAAAGCGACAGAAATGTCAAGTCGTAAGTTCAGGACATCTTGGATCAAATCCAGGCTTACTCCTGAGAAAGACTTAAAAAAATAAACGGCTGTTCCACGATTCCAGTATTATGGAAGGTATGAATGGCGTGAGGGAATAGGTGTGGGTCTAGGTTCCCGTTGGTAATAAATCAGGTCTATTACTGTTTGAAATAGTGCTGGAGAACTTTGGTTTACCATGTCTGCTTGCCTCCATCTTCTTCTTCTTCTTCTTCTTCTTCTTCTTCTTCTTCTTCTTATTATTATTATTATTATTATTATTATTATTATTATTATTATTATTATTATTATTATTATTATTATTATTATTATTATTATTATTATTATTATTATTATTATTATTATTATTATTATTTTTCTGTTTCCTCTTAGTTATTTTCTTGTTATTCTCTATCTACCTAGATTTTGGTATTATATGCGAAGCAGCCTCATCACGGAAGACCTCGATAATTTTTGTCTGTTTTTCTGCCTATCTGTCTATTCGTCAGCCTTAGTCCTTATCACTAAGTTTCCCAGGTTCCTCCCCCTCCCCCCTTTTTTTCCCAACACTCAGTCTCTCTCTCTCTCTCTCTCTCTCTCTCTCTCTCTCTCTCTCTCTCTCTCTCTCTCTCTCTCTCTCTGTCTCTGTCTCTCTCTCATACACACACACATACACACATACAAACGGGGATAGAGCGCGTCCCGTCTTTGGCAAATTGTTTGCGTTTATCAAATCCTTATAACAAAGTAGGAAAGAAATTCGTTGCTGAGAGATTTGATCGCAGAATAATCAAGGAACCGAATTACAAACCGCCTCTTCGTGGGAGGCTGCCAAAGCCCGGAATCTGCAAATCTGTCATTTCTTTCGGGCAGAAAATGTGTCCACAAATCCATGAAGATCACAGGGGTGCATCTTACATCTCAGATTGACAAGCATCTGTGATCTATCTTATTTTGAAAGTGCTTTATCAGAGTGACAAGAGAGAGAGAGAGAGAGAGAGAGAGAGAGAGAGAGAGAGAGAGAGACAGACAGACAGACAGACAGACAGAGAGAGGGAGAGATACAGAGACAGAGAGAGAGACAGAGACACAGACAGACAGACAGACAGACAGACTGGCAGGCAGACAGACAGGAAGAGAGATTTTAAGTAGCTTTTTACCGTTTAGACATAAATTATTATAATATTGTTCAGAGAGAAGAAAAAAAAACAGATGCTGTCTAAGCTGTTAGTTATTAAATTCCTTAGATCTAGATCTTGCTTCTGGCGATATTTGTTTTGCATTTTACCTGATCATTCTCCCTTTCTTTATCCTTACATCAGAAATTAAAAACAAAAATTAATTGAACTTTGACAATTATAATCCTATTTAATGTTGCTTTTTGTTCGTTTATAAACTCATGCCTTAGTTTAACGATAGCAAGAATCAGTTGTTGATGTCCTCAGACCAACTATTATGGGGTCGAGATGGGGTGCCGCACATGCTTTGTAACGTATTTGTGTGGAACTTGTGAATAGTTATAAAACTAAAACTGTGATTTTCATCTTCACTATAGGCTTACTTTCACCTCACATGTTTACTTAGACACAGAGCTTCAAGCATCTTGCCTAATGCCAAAATTAAAATGTTTTTATTCGAGGCCTTTGGAAATTTTAACTAGATCTATCCTAGTTTTCTTTTTATGCCTACTATACCTGTAAAATGTAAGCATTCCGAAATCCGACAGGAAGTATGTGTATTGTTTGTTGATTAGATTTGTAGTGATGATGAATGAATGTAGTTTATGTTCATAGGATTAGATCTACTTCTCCACATAAGTTAACAGCACGAAAGTAAAATTAAAAAGATTGTCTCAAAAATGGTCGAATGTTTTATGACATTTTTGGGCTGATTAAAATATATTTCATGGAATTTCATTTTTTTTTTTAAACTCCGTGGCAGCTTATTCGTCTGTTTCTTTGTTTTATTTTGCTTTTTTTCTCTTTAACTTTGAGCTTTGCGTGTCAACGTGTGCAGTGAAGGGTTTTGTTGATGAATTTGTTGTTGTTGTTTTTGTTATTGTTGTTGTTGTTGATGTTGATGTTGTTGTTGTTGTTGTTGTTGTTGCTGTTACTTTATTTTTATCTTGTTTGATTTTTCATTTTTTCTTTACGATCTGATCTGGGCTTAACTAATCACTTAACTGATTAGAAAATATTTTTCAAAAAATGTAACGTCACGGGGTGTAGCTGAGTCTGATGGTGAGATGTGTCTCAGCTCGAGATGTTTCTCAGCTCATATTGTACCAGAGCTTTGCCTCGTTCAGTAGTTCGATGATACTTCGATCACATTAGGAAGACAAGCTGCGCTTAGTTCGGTTTTTACTGTCTGTTGCTTGTTTGTCTGCATCACCGCTTGCAAAAATGACTAGATCAGATCTGAGTTGTAATGGAAAATTTTCAGTTCTCTGTGTCAGTCCGACCGCACGTTCGGTGAGACTAATCCAAGAGATTAAGCGCGAAAGAGTGTGTGTGTGTGTATGAGAGAGAGCGAGAGAGAGACAAAGGGAGAGAGAGAGAGAGAGAGAGAGAGAGAGAGAGAGAGAGAGAGAGAGAGAGGAAGAGAGAGAGAGAGAGAGAGAGGAAGAGAGAGAGAGAGAGAGAGAGAGAGAGAGAGAGAGAGAGAGAGACAGCGCGCGCGAGAGAAAGACAAAGAGAGAGAGAGAGAGACAGGGCGCGAGAGAGAGAGACAGAGAGAGAGAGAGCGAAGGCGGCTGCGCGGGTGAGCAGAGCCAGATGATCAGTGTTTGAAAGTGAGCAATAGAATTACAGCAAAAACACTCCTCCTCCTCCTCTTCACCCTCGTCCATCGAAATAATGTCATCTCTAAAAATAGCAACACATGGCTTTCACAGTCAAGTAATAAGGACTGAAAAGAGAAAGCCATTTTGGTCTACAAGAAATCATATCGACAGCGGCTTTCAACTTTAGGTGAGGGAAAGACCAGTTTAGAACAAGAATTAAATTTTAGTTGTGAGAATATGAGGCTAGTCCTAATTTTAATTCAACATGACTCAAGACATGAGATCAACCTTATAAAGAAGTGGCAATCAAATTTTGAATTCCAACCTTGTATTTGAATTAATATTTGCTAACCAACACCAGATATTCTAGCACTGACTGGTCATGTGAAAAGCACTAAATAAGGCGTCGCAAGTTTGATACAGGAGTCGACTGAACCGTCTCGGAATCTTCCTTGATATCTCATTTATCTCGATAGGAGGAAAATTAGAGGAAAAGAGAAAGGAAAGCGTGGATGTGCTCTTTCGATTTTTCCATACAATTCTTCTTCGCCTCTTTCTTTGTGTCAATGACGAAAAGTATTGATCTGACAAGAAAATAATGAAAAACTCCAGTTTGTTTGATAAGGTCCTTTTTTCTTTTCTTTTTTTTCTTTTTTTAAAACATTTCTTCTTAATTGTTGTTGTTGTTGTTGTTGTTGTTGTTGTTGTTCTTGTTCTTGTTGTAAACCACAGCCCTTTTCAGCTGTAGGATATTTTCCTATCGAATCAAGTTGGGTTTTTTTCTTTTTGTTTCTTTATTCCCGAGGACAATAAAAAAAATGTTTTTAAAATACCCCTTCATTTCAGAATATATCATTTCTAACCCCAATATCAACCTCAAACAACATTGATGATTAAAACCAGAACCTAGAACTGTTAATGTTTTTATTAGCTCAGCTTTCCAGCTCCCCTCAGGCACTGTGCAGGCAAACGCCGCCTGCTCTGCAGCTCACTGCCACACTCTGCTTTAGGTTACCAGATTCACATGAAATTGATGAACTTAAACCTAATGAGTGACACAGTGCATTTTACTTCTCACAAATCTTTTACAATTTCAATGTATCATTAGCTTATTTCGTAAACTTCTTTTATTTAATTATTTTCATTTTTTAAAGACCTTAATGTTTTGCTGCTTTCTACTCATGGCTTCAAAGTTTCAACGAAAGGAATACTGTTTTTTTTTTATGTGGACTCCATACTTAGAACAGACAAAAACAGCCATCTACGTTGGAGCAAGTCTTTTCAACACATTCAAATTTTCTAGGTGGGAGAAAAAATTCCTCCAAATGTTGTGTAAGTAAAATGCGCAAACACAAGAAGAAAAATACAAAACCAATAGCGTAAATCACCACTTTCAGCATTAAAGAAAGAATTTTGTAAATTTTATTAAGGTTTTATTTTAATGTATCTAACCCTGTCAAATTTCTTGCCAATATGATAGCAAAAAATGAGAAATGAAAGTTAAATTAGATTAATTCAGTATCCATATTTCAAACATTTAATGCCTTATTTTTCCCCCCACTATCCTAAAATAAGAATAAGAAGAAAATGTCGCACTATTTTGACCTATTATAAAAGTAGATATCATAATATCAAGATCGTAACTTGAAATGTGTAATGGGTCATCAGATTTTTGTGGACCCGCCAATAAAACAAAATAAAAAAATATGGAAAAGCTACTCTAGATCACGCGATATTACGTGGGCATATTTTCAAATCCCAAAGTTGTTTTACGGATTTACAACATGACATTTTAAAACCCTATATAAACCATATTAAGCATGCGAGACAAACCATTGAGCTAGGAAGACATTTTAATTAGCCGTACAAATCTGTGTTTGTTTTTTATGCGAAACGAACATAACATTTGTTTTGACTTTAAATCACGTGGCGATTGATATTAGTTGGACTCTCGAAACTAGATCTAGGAGTTTAGCCTTTTCTCAATTTGAATATTAGATCTAGATTTAGATCTCTTGAGTGATCTAGATATTGATCTAATTTAGATATAAATACCTTGATTTTGATCTAAATATCTAGGCTAGACTGCCCATCGATGTAAACTTAAAGACTCTTAATCTATCCATATTAAGAATCTTATCTACGCCTAGACTCGATCTGAATCTAGTAGACTTTGTGCACATCGATGTAAAAGGTCAAGATCATGACTGTATAAGCCAGTCATACTGCAGTGTTGCGGCCCTGGTTCTATGTTGACATTGCGGCCATGGTGGATACAAAAATCTGACCAGATTTTCACTGAATATTAAAATGAAGGCACTGATCTAGTCAAATTATTATCTTGGAAAACTCTAAAAGCAACTTCTTCAGTGGACAGATTTCCGTACAAAATATTGAACTTGTTTTGGCTATTTTTAATAAGCAGTAACAATCTGGCCATCTGTGGCGTGATTTTTTACATACAACCGGGACCGCAATACTGCTGTTTCACCGGATTAATCTATATACACACACGCACCCCAACCCGGCAAATTGACACCAGGATCCCGTTAGTAGGACGGGGATTTGCATCTTGTCAAAATAAAGAAGACAATCAAAGAACGGGAGAGGCTGGAACAGTCGGAGTCAGATTTAAGGATCGAAAGATGTAAGAGATTATGGATAAAGAAAAAAAATAGGATAGAAAAATCAACAAACAACCTAGATCTAGCTCGAGACCGAGAAATAAGACGAAAGAATTATGTGAAAACATCATAACTGATAGAATGGACAGTCCATATTTTTACAGGACATAAACAAACCAGCCTCTATCGGATCTTCATTGAGATGCACCTTTAATTGAAAGAAATATAATATAGAAATAAAGAAGGCAGTCACACAACGATATGGACTTGATCGTTCTTAGCGATCAACATCTTAGTTTATTCAAGCCAGCACGTAAGTTTGATTAAATCCTGAATTTTTGTAGATGTGGATGGCTCATTGGCTAAGTGCCCGGTCTTGTCTCGACATGGCGATGAGTGCCGTATCGAGGTGCAGGTTCGATCCCTGCCTATTCCATCTGTCCTTTAAGTTATCACGTCTTTCGTCTTATCTGTCGGTCTAAAACTAGATCTAGATCTAGATTTGTGGTTGATTGTTCTATTCTAAAATTAGATAATGTAATTTAAAAAATATGAATTAGAACTGAGGTAGAACTGCGTGATTTCAGTCAATTAATGCTGAACTAACTCTCATTATCAATATCTGTTGCTATGGCGATGAAAAATAAACGGGTTGAATCTTACGGGCAAGTTCATGGAGAAATATACAATTATGGACTACTTGCCCTCTACTCCAGTAGAATTAAAAGCTCATTGGTTCCGCGGAGATTACCAAATATGGCTGACATCTTTCTACTGTCGCTTAATGACGTCAGAAAACTGTTGCTACTGGCGTCAGTGCAAATTGTAAACAAGTGCAGTGAAACAAAACATGTTTTGGCTTTAGAAATCATAAAGAGGGTCAAATTCTGGTACAGATCGAAATTTGATTTGGAACATTGCCGAATGGATTCTTCTTGAAGTGCCAATAGGGTTAGTGCCCTTAAATACCCTTATAAAGTCCCCCGCCCCCCCCCCCACACACACACACACACGTTTTCCCCTCTGAAATGAGCATAAACTCTTATGCCTAACGGGCGAACTAGCCTTTTATTATGTATATTATATATATATATATATATATATATATATATATATATATATATATACAGTAGTGAATGCGATAAAATCGCTGACTTTCAGCCTGTGAAACAATCACTGGTGCAACGTCGTTATGACTTTTACAGTCATAGAGACTCTCAAGCCACTGGGTAGGGCTGATTAGCTGAGATCCCACTAACTATCAGATAGCACAGGCCAACCCTGTCTTGATTGGGGTCAAGGTTTGGGTAAAAATAAAAAAGAACTACTAGCTTGAGCATTCGTGGCAAATCACAAGTGCTATGGCTCGGTTGGCTCGACTCCTGGTATACTCAGATCATTTACAAACAACAGTGACGTCACACATTTTCTCCTTATTCACAAAAGTTTTTCCGTCCGATACACCGAGCAAAGTTACTTCATTGCTTCGAAAATTCATTTTATAACTTTTTCGTAGTTCTAATTGTTTTTTAAGTATACGACCCTATTTTGTTGAAGCAAAAATACGAAAGGTCGATATTATTCAATTCAATTGAAATGATGTCGGTAAAGAAAGGACCTTCTTTTGACTCTCCGCTGCAGAAAGCCAAAACAGCCAGCAAGATGAATCGCTGCAGACCCGCTCTCGTCATTGAACTAATATTATTGCAGACATTACAACTACATAAAATCTGGTCGTAAATATCTCTCTCTCTCTCTCTCTCTCTCTCTCTCTCTCTCTCTCTCTCTCTCTCTCTCTCTCTCTCTCTCTCTCTCTCTCTCTCTCTCTCTCTCTCTCTCTCGGTATTTGTTTCTCTTTCAGTGTAAACTCTACTAGTCTAATATTATTTTTATCTAGTAGCCACTAGAAATCGATATCTAACATTTTCTCTTCAGTCTTGTAGTCTGCAAGTACTTTTACAGCGCGTATAAATCATGGTGAAACTCCCCGATTTTCGCCGAGACGTTTTTTTTAAACCCTGGTTAAAGAATCATCGTAAAAAAACGGTGCATTCTAGTGCTGCTTTTTACGGTTTCACAATGTTTATTTCTTGTTTCATTCATCCCAGAGCGTACTATGTTGTAGTAGTGTTAGACTTCGGGTCCTGTTCTCTCTTCCGCCCAACCCGAAAGCCGCTTGTAACCTGGGATCACCTTGTTTTGTACGAGTTATATCAATTAACCAATGGATCAATCAAACTCCATTGATCTCTGAAGAGCTCAATAACAAAAACCCGAGCCTGTAAATATTTTGCTGATTAGATGTTACTTACGTGATGCGACATATTGAGAGAGAGAGAGAGAGAGAGAGAGAGAGAGAGAGAGAGAGAGAGAGAGAGAGAGAGAGAGAGAGAGAGAGAGAGATACACACACACACACACACACGGGAGGGAAAAAAAAGGTGGAGGGGGGCGGAATGGTCATCTTATTTGATCCACTACGGGAAAATGTTTAAAACATCGCAAAGCTTAGATTTCACAGCTCGCATTATTCACTTTGATGCTCAGTGTGTCTCTATACCTTCATGTAGACCTTAGTTAGCTCAGGTCTGCCTAGCAAAGTCAATCATTCGTGGATCGATGCTTGGACCCATTGTGTGGAAAGTGAATGTTGAAGAAAACAGATCTACAGAAATCTCTACGCCACGGTTTCTTGGGACTCTCTGCTTCATATTTAGAGTCATCATCTATATTAAAAGATCTTGTTTCGTTTTTTATTTTTGCGTTTGATTGTTTGATATTGCCCGTCCACAACAAGGTGAAATCAGGGATTTTCTGCATATCATGGCCAGAAATGAAAAGATAAGGCTGCAAACTCAAGCCGCAAAGGATATCCCAGTGGAATTCCAGGCGAGTGCTCTTATGGCACGGCCACCGACACTGTTAGCATCTTTATACCACAGCTTTATAACAGTTCTGATCATTATCTCTTACTCTCCAGGAGATCGAGAGGGACCTGCAATCAGAGAGACATCATCGCTTTGCATGCCGATTCTAGGACAGATTTCTCAAGTTTCAACCATTGGCTGCGTTAAGAACAGCGATGAGATAACAAAGATTTGGCTTATATTTTTATCATATTTTTCACTGTTCACAAAAATCGCAAACAAAGGTATATTCCTAAATCTGTGCCATCTTTCTACTCTCCGTTTCGTATATCCTCATTTCTAACACAGTTTTTCTCCATCTATAATAAATTTATGATCGAATAAGGAAAAAGACAAGCAAAGATCTGCGTTATATGCTGATAGTATTTCTGAGTATTCGTCACACGCTATTTCAGAATACACTTCACCTTTCTTTTCTGCGAAGTAAAATCTTATGGAAGTACCAAAAAAAATGTGTCACATTGCGATAGTGGAGCCATGTAGAAGTCTAAAGAAATAGTCGCATTTGAAAAATGTATGTTAAACACGTGACTAAGTGAGATGGAGTTGAGAAGGTCATTGTCTTCGTGACAGACGTGTAGCCCAGACGCCGAAAGTAGGGTTCAGGCAATGACTTTCGATGCGGAAGATCGATATAAGTATTCTACTTAAGGAGTATTCAACAGAATTATCGTGCTTTAAATATCAGGGATCGATATAAGTATCCTACTTACCCATATTGACTGGGGATGATTGGCAATCACAGATGACAAATACCGATCAACAGTGGCCAGGAATGTCAAAAAATTAAAAAACTTAGTTCGGATTCGAAATCTCCTGGGCTTTAGGTCTTCGTTACAACGAGGTTTCGCTTCCCACTTCACACCTCAATGGAACGTGTCGTCATTCAGAAGGTCAGCTTTAGTGGAAATATTTCATAGTCGGTTGGATGCACCTGCAGGTAGAACACGGCTCATTACATACAAATTTGATCTTTTTTTTATTTTTTCAAATTTAATTGCGAGCAAAGAAGATAGTCCAGTGTCTATGGATATACTACCAGTATTACTTGGTGTAAAGATCATTAAAGCTTAACTTGAGACTTCTCGGCAACAGTAGTAAACTCGCAGCTTTTGGTAAAGCCACAGTTGGTCTCTGTACAAACCGGGTGTGAAGCCGACTTCAATTAATTCCGTACAGCTTGAGTGTAGATCAGTAACGTTCAGTTGTAAATAAGGCTTTAATTTGAATACAGCATTATTCCAACAGGGCTTGCAAATTTTTCCGTAAACTATTGGAGGGCTGAGAGAGGGAGAGAAGAAAATTAGTACAGATGCAATGGGGAGAGACAGAGTAAAAGAGAGATGCAGAAAAGTAAGACTCAACAGAGATGAAGAGATAGGTAGATAGATAGATAGAGAGGACGAGGGATAGAGATATAAAATACCATAAATACGGTTTTGTTTCTAAAAAAAACAAACAAACAAAAAACTAAACATATTCTTTAATTAAGATAACACTCATAAACACGATTATTGACAATAATGATCCATTATATAGCCAGATTATTTCCTACTCACTTCTTTGGTGTATTTTTTTTTTTGACTTTTCACCAAGTATGATTATCGTAATAGATCTAGTCATCAATATACATGTAATTATCAACAAATCTGCGAGGCTTAACTTACCTTGTGAAGTGACATCCTAAACACTAACAATCTTGCCGCATGTGCTCATGTCGATCATAGATCTTTTTATGTTTCACACTCTGTCGATGCGGGCGATTTTTGTTGGTTTGATAGGATGAGGCAGTGGAAAACTACCCTCTACTGGAACGCTTCACTCACCAGTCTAGGGTTGACATGTTGAAACTCTCGAGTTCTCACTCCCTGACGACACAACCATACAGTTCTGTAGAGGCTCACTGGTGCCGTAATTTAATGTCTAATGATAAGTGTCTAAATAGTTTTTATTTCACGGGATTACGTTTTCAAAATCTTCAGTCTAATTTTAGACCGCTTAGGTAACGTTATCTATAGCATTTCATTGGTTGTTTGGTATTTTTTCCCCCTCCCTTGTTTCGTTTTCTTAGAATTTTCAACTTGAGAATGATTCAGACAGTATATGTGACGTCACGGATTGAATATTATCACAATACCGATACCTTTGACCAGAAATCTAGGATATTCGTGGGTTTGTTATCTTTCTCTGGAATAGATCACAACTGCATTACGTGGGAGGAGAGACAAACCTAATAATCTTTCGTGTGGCACTGATTTGATTAAAAGGGAGAGGGTGGAACTTTTCTTTTTTTTTTTTTTTTTGGGGGGGGGGGAGGTGGGAGGGGGAGGGAAAAGATGAGAGAGGGGGGGGGGAGGAGAGAATGAAACAGAGAAAATCTTGTAGATCGATATATCTATAAATAGCCAAAGCAGAAGATGGAAGCAGACACGTTGTTATGGTATAGACTGTTGTAAGAGCCGAGAAAGTTTAAAGACTTACTTGACTTGACTTAGGGCCTTCCGCGTCTCAGTCGTCCGACGGGGGCGCTTCGGCAGCTTTTCGGATTCTCGTCGACAGTTCTCTCCATTGCTGTCTGTTCTGGGCGATGCATCTTAGGTGTTCGAGGTCTTCCCTAGTTGTGAGTTGTAGTGTGTTTTCTTGTAGTCTTGATAGGTCTTTGTTGAGGACGACTGGTAGTGTTGTTAAAGGGCGGCCCCGAAACTTTTTTCCGTGTGTGGCGAAATAGCTGTTCATTGATTTATTAGCAGGTATTTCAATATTTCTTCTAAGTATGTGCCCGAAAAGGCGCCACCTGTTCTCAAGTATATAAATAGAAAGGGGTGTTCCTCGCACTTGTTGTAAAGAGATGAATTTGTGATTTTAACGGGGTATTTGATGTTGAGAACTTTCCTTAGCTGTTTACGATGAAATGCATTTAATTTTTCTTCTTCAGATTTTGTCAGTGCCCAGGTGCCGCAGTTGTAGACAAGTATTGATTTTACGAGCGACCTGTATAATTTCAGCTTGGTCTTTCTTTTAATCTTATCTCCTTTGATCCAGACATTTAGAAGCTTTGTCAGTGCTGCATTGGATAGTCGTTTCCTCCTCTCAACGTCTTCTTCGTCGCCTATGAGAGTTCCAACTTTTTTTGTATTTTTATACTCTGTTCCAGCTCTTGACAACGTTGTAAACTCTGTCTTATCTATATTGACCAGTAGATTGTATTTATGTAAGGTGTTTTGTACTTCTTCCGTATCGACGAAGTTTAAAGAGAAGTCGGGAAAGGAAGGGGAGAGAGAGAGAGAAAGAAAGAAAGAAAGAAAAGAAAGAAGAGAGAGAGAGAAAGAAAAAGAAAGAAGAGAGAGAGAGAGAGAAAGAAAAAGAAAGAAGAGAGAGACAGAAAGAAAAAGAAAGAAGAGAGAGAGAGGAAGAGAGAGAGATTGCATAAGTAAAGGAGTTGTGTGATAGAATGGCTATTGGAAGCGATTAGCAGAGTAAGGCCTGTAGCTAATTAGAAAATCCAAGTTTTACAACCAAAAGAATGTATCAAGGAAAAGAGAGAGAAAGAGAGAGATAGAGAGAGAGAGAAAGCGACTGAATAGCCAAAGAAACGCTTGCTTTATCATTTTTATAACCAGTGCCTTCTTTGTTTTTTTAAACTTAGGAAGAGACCGTCAAATAAAGAAAATAAAGACTTGAAACTAACAGAAGAACGGTTTTGAAAAAAGAAATATTGATTGAAATCTTGACAAGTTGAAGTTAAAGAGCAAAACGAGCCTCTCTCTCTCTCTCTCTCTCTCTCTCTCTCTCTCTCTGTACGTGCAATAAGGTCGATAAATCCTAGCCTATTCCCGTCTCTTGCTAGTGGAAAATTTTCCACCTAGAGCGAACGGCCTTTGTTACGTCTAGCAAGGTCACCATGACCGAGCGACCGGTGAGGCGGCGAGCCGGCGACTGACTGGCTCCTCCCCCCATGCTAATCACACCCGCCCCTCCTAGAGCCTCTCTTCTATTATAACCATTCATCCTCAATAATTATCATTCTAGCAGCCGCCGCATACCATTTTATTTTGGCAGCCGATGTAGATTTAGGCAGGCCTAGGAGGTGTAAAAAAGAAAGAAAGTAAAGCACAAGAAAAAGAAAAAAAAAAAAGGGGGGGGGGGGGGTGCGGAATGGAGCTCGATGTTATGGAGAACTACGAAAGAAACAAATGAGAGAGGTATGGAGGATGGGTGGAGGGAATACCTTTGGTTGGCCTGAGCATGGGTGGAGGGAATACCTTTGGTTGGCCTGAGCATTAAAGTGCATGTTCATAACAAAGCTGCGCCAATCGCTCCTTAGATTCTCAGAATTGCCGATTCGGTGGGCAAAAAAACAATCAAAATAATCACGAGTACCATTATGTCATGTCCTAGCAGCGACGCGGTTAAACCTTTTCTCTCTTTCAATCACAGTTCACTTACCATGAATTCTAGACGTGTTACATAAGGGAATTTTGGTTTAATTTCAAAGCGCACATGTTCATAACTAGAAGGATTTGTGCATGAAGAGAACATAATGCGGAAAGAGGTCAACTTGTATACCGGAAGTCAAGTGATACAAGAGCGGCTGGGGGCGACGCTGGGAGGATGGTGGCCTTGGCAGCTTCGGTCGGTATTCACTAGAACGCAATCCCAGCCGGGGGTTCACTAACCTAGTGATGAGAGGATTCTCGTAAATCGTAAGGTCAGAGGTCAGGGCTGAGGAGACAGAGTGCCGAGACTGCGGGCGAAAAGACGTCATTCATTGGCAGTAGCTTTAGCCTTTTGTGGCCGCGATTGTGTTGGGTCGCTATGTGACGTTTCAAAACTTTCACGTATAATCTATCAATAGTATGAAAGGCAACTTCGATTTCTTTCTCCACAATCTCCTCCAAAAACACTGAATGTGCTATGATGCAGTTTACTGAACTTCAACGCGGTACATACACAAAAAATAAATAAATAAGTAAATAAATAAATAAATAAGTAAATAAAAGAAAGTTATGGATCAAGGCTAAACATGCTCTTGAAAGTTCATTATATTTTTTATTGTAATTAATGCATCAAATTTTTTATTTGCAAAATTCGTTATGATAAATCGAAGAGCATTTAAAAGTGATATCAGAGGTTTACAATATTTTCAAAGCGGATGAAGCTTTTGAAACAAATTAGCGTTATTTTGTTAATATTTTATGGAAAGAACATGTCATTTTACTTTAATGAAGTGAAAAACTGAAGAAATTTTTTTTTAATTAGAGCTACATTAAATCTTACCTTCTCCAGCGTCCTGGACAACATGCTGTTCTGTATTGGAAAGAGGTAGATCAATATTTTAAGAACAACTGACAACCTCGCCCGTTCTTCTGGAGCGGCGGTTGCGAATGTGGACACCTCTTCTGCTTCTTTTGCACAAGTTTCCTACTTCTATACTGTTTTATATCTAAGATATCA
Source organism: Elysia crispata (assembly GCA_033675545.1). NCBI lineage: Eukaryota > Metazoa > Mollusca > Gastropoda > Plakobranchidae > Elysia > Elysia crispata. Next base: position 325,785 of record JAWDGP010001738.1, on the reverse strand, counting down.
ACCAGATCCACTTATTGTCAACTTGAAGTTAAGCTATTTTGTTGATTTTCCACTCTTGATTTTTCTTGCATGAGTTATTCAGATTGTGTCTACTTCTGAAACAATTCCATGACAAGCTTAAGCAGTTCAGGGTAACCCAATAAATTTTCGAAAAATTGGGACCTTAACATTATTTTCCTCTGTAATTATTTTTGAACAGTTGCACGTTTTTACTTTGTGTAATTGGAGAGTACTTTTGCACCATATCAGGTCGAACATTAAATTGTATCTGTAATGGGTCATCAGCACCCTGGAAGGATAACTGAAAAGACGGCTGCTTAAAAGATTGCACTCAAATTTAGTTTATTTTTTTTTTGTTTGAGATTTCTCCTTGATTTAAAGATTGTCTAGATGACAACGTAAGAAGAATCCCAACGTCTCAAAGTTCTATATTTTTATATTTTAAAACTATACTACAAGTGACTCTAGAGGAGATACATGCATCTGTTATTGTTGTAAAGTTTGCTTTTCTTTAAAGTAGTTGTATGGCTCTGGAGCGGATATAAAATTATGTTTTGTAAATTTTGCCGTTCTTTATTTAAGTAGTCTTTCCCACCTGTTCGTTGTTGTAAAGTTTGCTTTTCTTCGGTGCAGTTGATTGGCTCTGGAGAATATAAGTATGTTCATTTTAACGGAAAATCATGCTTGTCAGATATAAAAATTGTTGTTTCTGTAGGCCCTTCATCAATCTCTCGTGTACGCGGCCGCAACACAGGGAATTGAGACTCGGCAAGGCTAAAACTTAAATATGTGTGGACCCAACGGTGCCCGTGGTACAAAATAAATAAATAAATAAAATGAAAAAAAAAGAGATGCAATCATTTTCATATTAAAAAAAATGAATAATAATAATAATAATAATAATAATAATAATAATAATAATAATAATAATAATAATAATAATAATAATAATAATAATAATAATAAAATAATAATAATAATAATAATAATAATAATAATAATAATAATAATAATAATAATAATAATAATAATAATAATAATAATAAACACTTGATTATATTTTATCTTTCTTGTTTCTTTGATTCCTGGCAGAGAGAGGAAGAACTTTAAGAGCACTCCTGGAAATAAACACTTCAGTTGGAGAGGCTATCTATTAAAGAACGACCGTGTTTGAATTTTATTGATAAACAACGTTCTCATTTTCTTCATTCTTTTTTTTTTTTTAAATTTGATGACGAAATAGGAAGCAGCCCATCTTTATGTCGTATTACAACTAACCTGTGAGTTAATTATGCTCTCTAATACTGGAGTAAAACTTATTTTATTGATAAAGGCCTAATAATGGCGATCTTAAACTAAAATTAATGCTGTTGGCATAGGCTACACGATGCATCGTAAATTTCCCTTTCCTTTTTTATATAAACGACCTAAAACCGCTTTTGATAAATGTATCATTTTTTTCTTCTTTATATTCGAAGTTTCAAAAACGAAACAGTAATCAAAAAATTGATGATCGAGGATGGAAATATCTTACTTTCTTAGCGCACATTTGAAATTTTTAAGGCCACTTAGCTGCAGTAAGAAAATAAAAAAGGATCGACTCGAAACATCATAATTATTGTGACTTGAGGAGGATACACCTTCCCCTCCCCCTTCTCTCTCTCTCTCTCTCTCTCTCTCTCTCTCTCTCTCTCTCTCTCTCTCTCTCTCTCTCTCTCTCTCTCTCTCTCTCTCTCTCTCTCTCTCTCTCTTTCTCTCTCTAGGTCTCTCTGTTTTTGTCCCTCTGAGCCCAGCTCTCCCAATGATTTGTATGACTTGTTGAAGTCATTTTTTTCTACACACAATCTGATGAAGCCACAATAAAGGCGAAACGTTTTTATGTTAAATCTATACTTGTGTTGTTTCTTTTTTTTAGTCCCGTAGTTATAAAGTTGTATGCCTGTCTCTTTTCAGACCTTGTTTCACACTATTTACAGACACACACACGTCCTTTCTGGATCCTTTATAATTACCAAGTTGTCCTCCAAGTGTGGTGTTTTTGCTTTTCTATTTGGGTTTCTGTCTGTCTGTCTGTCTCTCTCTCTCTCTCTCTCTCTCTCTCTCTCTCTCTCTCTCTCTCTCTCTCTCTCTCTCTCTCTCTCTCTCTCTCTCTCTCTCTCTCTCTCTCTCTCTCTCTCTCTCTCTCTCTCTCTCTCTCTCTCTCTCTCTCTCTCTCTCTCTCTCTCTCTCTGTGTCTTTCTCTTTGATATAGACCGCCAACTGCAAGATGGAATCACATCACAGCCTTCAGTCTGATTGTACAGGACGGCCTAGCAACCAATGAGCCCCCCGTTATAGTTCATAGGTTTAACGATTCACTGATTAATTAATTGTCCGCTTGATTGGTATACTTAAATGTAGATGAAGCTCTTTTCCCAGTTAACATCTTGTATAGTTTTCACGTTATCCTGCAATTTTTTTTTTTTTAGCTTTAAAAATATAGATGGTCTCCATTGGAATCCGAGATTCTGAAGATATTTTGAACTGCCTGATACGGTTCTAAAAGTGGTGTATCAGCTTCACACTGTGTGGGTACACGTCAATGAGAATCTCGCCAACCGTTGTTAAGTTTGAATAGTATAGATAATGATAATGATTTTTTTACATCCCGCGCAGGTACAAAAATATTGGACCATAGCAAAAGCGTAGATATTTTTAAACATAAAACATTTTGAAATTGTTTCCCAAACTGTTTTTCTTGGAAAGACTCTAGCAAGAAAGTTTTGATATTAATTTTAATTTCAATATATTATTTTGATTTTTACTAACAAAATTGTTAGATTAAAAAGCAGAGGAGAAGTATAAACACCGTTTAATGAGATTCTAGTGAATAGGTCTAGCGACAAAATAGATTTTAAATCTATGACCTCTAACAGGTTACACGTAGGCCCATATTCTGATCTCCTAAAGCTGCACGTTTGCTCCCATGACGTCACCAATTGACTACATGTATGAAACTAAACAAAACGATTTAAAAAAAAAACAAAAAAAAAACAAAACAAAAAAACAACAACAACAAAAACAGAAAAAAAAAAAAAAAGAAAAGGAAAAACAAAACGGCAACATATTTTCAGTTACATACCTAACTCAAAAACAGGATGTATGTGAAGTTCCACATTATTTTTCTGCAATATTTCATTATATTACTTGAGAGACAAAAATCCAAATTCAGCTAAACATTGTTCCTTTAGCTAAAATGTTTTCCAAGGTTTTTTTTTTGCGATATTTCTTAAAATTCATTGTGCAGACTTCAACATTAAAAATAGCGCAGAATGCTCACTCGATTAATCCTATCGTTCTTCCATCTGAAGCGCTCTTACAATTGTAACAATTCAATGCACCAAAACTGACGTGAAGGACTTCCTTTGTTTGCTTGGCCTCACAATCATCCTACAAACTACACTAAACACACAGCTTTTAACTTACCTCTTGCAGCAAAGCTTTTCGAGGAAAAAGGACTTCGCCTCGGGCAAAAGAGTAAGGGTAACAATGATAATAATAATAATAATAATAATAATAATAATAATAATAATAATAATAATAATAATAATAATAATAATAATAATAATAATAATTATAACAATAATAATAATAATAATAATAATAATAATAATAATAATAATAATAATAATAATAATAATAATAATAATAATAATAATAATAATAATAATAATAATAATAATAATAATAATAATAATAATAATAACAAAAATCAAAACATGTCAGAAAAAAAAACCCCACAGAGCTTATCAAAACAAAGCTAATCCATTACATTAATTTTCTTTCTTCCTTTTTTCCCCCACAAAACAATTGTCTAAGTGTATATTAGCTTCAGCTTCTTGATTACTTTCCGACTTATTTTAACTCTTGTCTAGAACAATAATCATGGCGCTTGAGCCATGGCTGAACTTGAAACTACACAAAACACCGGACAGGAAGCGCAGAACACAAAACTTCCGGAAAAGGTTATTCGACCTCTGAAAAAGGTTATTTCGTTTCGTTCGTTCAATTAGAAGAAACTTGAATTAATGTAAAAATCAAGTGTTGTTTGTTATTTTTTAATAGATTGAAGTTTATCTTTGATCATCATCTCGATGACACTGCTATTTATAAAACCAAAGGAGATTTATTGCATGGAAATTTTAAAAACTAATGATGTCATCTTTTTTTGTTTAATTTTTAAACAATAGACCGAGACATCTCTTGACATAAACAGCAAAGGAAAAACGCCGTTAGATCAAAATAGAGACCGTTATTCATGGGAAAAAAAACGTTTAAAATATATGGACAAGGGAGACAACAATGTAAAAGGGCGATATATTATAAAGAAAATAAAGATGACTTGGATCACGATTTTTATATTATCTCGTGCTTCATATGATGGCGGTAACTGCAGCAAACACTGGAACAGCAAAAATGGTAACGTTAATGTCGGTGATGATTTTGACGGAAACGGCGCGATGATGTTGGTGTTGATGCTCGAGTTGGCAAACGTGACATTAAGCTGGTGTGCTTTGTTCCAATTGCCCGATGACAAACTCATTCTCTGCTTAGATCACATAATAAGAACCTTTATTCCTCTTTGACTTAAACCGACCACTCGAATTTTTACCACACTACCCAAAACTAAACTTTGTATTCTTTCGTTGCATTTCAGTATGTTTCAAAATTTGAAAAGGGGACGGAAAATAATAAAGAAAAAAAAATACGAACTGTAGAGCCACGAAACGAATCGTCAAACAGGAACCAGGAATGTTTCCAGGGTAAACTAAGCCATAAAAATATAAATAAAGACTTTTTCAGAAGTTTAGAACTACATCTAGATCTCATTTTTAAAATAAAGTCAAGATGTTATTCTATTCATAAAGTTACCTGTAGGTCTAGATTCTAGATCTAATTTGAACCAGTCCTTGAGCCAGAGGGAAGAGGATCCTAACGATTGTGTAATGCTTGTTGTAACCTGTTAATTCAGCACGCAAAAATGTAGATCTCTAGAGTTTACACTTAGATGTAGATAAATTGTTTGCGTCTAGCCGAACTTATTTGGATCTAGACCTAAATTTTGCTCTGCAACGCTGGGAAAAATTGCATTCTTTTACACTTTCTAACAAAATTAGAGGAAAATTGTGATCAACTTTTTTAGTAACTTCTCTTCAGTAAAAAAAAAAAGAGAAACTTCAAATATCTTACCTTTACCAGTAAAGATAATGAAGCATTTTAAATTTTGAATTTTAAATTGTTCCTTTTTTGCTGATGCTATCGCGTTATGAAACAACTTAAAACATAGAGCTCATTACTTTTAATTAGGTAGCATTACTCTTTGTGAAAATGCATTCCTTAGAGCTTTCATCTTTTTTTTTCTTTTCAGGTAGATACATCAGAATAAAAAATTTGTTAAATGGACCTCACAGGAAGTGATTCAGATTCAGGTATTTTATATTGGAGCTATATTAGCATTCTGACAGGATTTGAAAATGTTCTGAATGAATTGATTTCAAGTGTAGCCATATAGTTTAGTAACACTCAACTAGGCAACTTTGTAACTACATCCTAAGTCAAAGCAGTTTGACAGGATTTTCAGTTGTTGTAAATCTTCATAGTCTTAATCAGCTGAAATGTTTTGACATAAAAATTGTTGAAAGCAAACAATTGTATTATAGCAATGATGCAATTCACAATATGTTTGTGATGCTTTGCTTTGTAATTTAATGTTGAGGAAAAGATTTAAGTTCGATGATTTTAAAAGTGCTTTTAAAAAGCACTCTTAGTCCATGAGGCGCTCTTAAAGAAGAACCACTACGGTCACAGATTTAACTGACTTCGCTCAGTTAATTTCAGTTAAGTTACCTTCGATTACGAAGTAGCCTTTTTTGTTTTTTTTTTTCTCTTTCCATTTTCAATTTACTTAAATTAGGCCACATAGAACCTCATGTTCATTTGTAATTAATATTATTATTATGATTATTATTATTATTATTATTATTATTATTATTATTATTATTATTATTATTAATATTATTACTATGGCATCTTGATCTTCTTTTGCTCCAGATGGTTTGCAGACACCATTAGGGAAGTCACCAAAAGGAAGTCTGTCAAAGAAAAATATAGATTTAGATACAGCTGTCATTTATTCTGGGAAAGCCAAATACAAAGATCAAAAGCCAGCTGCTAGGATGAAACGAGTTCAACAGAAAGTGGCGCCTCACACTCGCAAAGGAACAGCGAAGGGTGGCAAACTGACTCAACTGGCTTTAGATGAGAGTGGTAATGTACTTTATTCAACTTAAATGCCTTTTCCTCAATATCCAAGTTGTGATTTCATTCAATTTTGTGCTTTACTGTTTTTTATTTCACTCAACATTGTGTTATTTTGAAATCTAACCCAGATGAAGTGGAACTGACAAAAGAGGATATAAAGAGCATCTACGGAGAGCTCCAAGCAATAAGCGACAAATTACGAGTGAGTTTCTCATGCACTCTATTATTTTTTTAGGCTTTTTTTTTCTTCTTATTTTTAAAATTTTATAGTCAGTTGTCTATTTAATTGAGTGATGATAAATCTCAAACTTGATTCATAAGTCAGCTAATGTGGCAGTTACAATTGTAATTGACTGCATATTTTTGTTAGAAAAGATCCACAAACTTCTTCGCTCTGTGTCTGGGCATACTGCTGCTGCCAGTTGTTGCCACTGATTTTTAAACAGGGCAACCTTATGTAGCTATGCGAGGTCTAAAGTGCTGGTTACTCCGCTTGCATTATTAGTTCCAGAGAGTCTTTTAAGGTCTTGTCTGAGAATAGACACTAGATGTTTGTAGACTTTTATCTTCTTTTTGTGGCTTCTTGTTTGACATATTGTATCATTGCTTTGTTGGCTGGTGTCCTAGAGTCTAGTATTAAGATGTGTCCCAAAAGACTCCATCTGACATCAAATATAGTAAGAGTTATTGTTACTTCACCTGTTTAATGTAGAGAGCTTTGCTGGTGATTGCTGTTGGATATTTGATATTAAGGACAGTTTTAAGTTGTTTAGGTTGAAAGGTATTAATTTGAGTTCTTATTTTTATGTGAGGGCCCTGGTGCTATAATGATTGTGCAAAAACACAGTTTTCAGAAGAGACCGGTACAGTTCAGGCTTCTTTTGACATTTTATTTTATTGCCTCTTATCCAGACTGCTATTAGTTTATGTAGGTATGCAATTGACATTATTTTGCTTTGTTCAGCAGATATCTTTGCTATCACCAAGGGGGGTGCTTACCTTCTTTACTTTCTGCCTTTGCTCATTTTTGCTTTTTTATTGGTGGTGTTTTCTGTTTTTGCTGATATTGGTGTGCAGGTTTACATCTGCCAGATTTTGAGATTTTATTCAAATGTTTTTGAAGCTTGTACTTAACACAGTCTTTGTCATCTGTGTAAGCAAGCTCCAAATGATTATTGGCATTTGTGCTGGCTGTCTGATTTTCCTGACACACACGTTTTCCAAGCATGAAGTAAACAATACCAGGCTGTCTCCTTGGGGTATTATGATGTTTGAATGAATGTTTTTTAGCTTATGGTGCATTCCTCTGTTTTATTGAGAAATTTATGATGCTAAGAAGGTATCTATGATGTGTAGTTTGTCTTCTTTCATGTCTATTAGTATAACAACAAGGAGGTGTCTGTTGTTGGTATTGAAAGCACTTGATATATATATCAGTTTCTATTTTGTAGAATTGTACCTTTACATCTTCTGCATATGCATTGCTTACTAACCATTGAAGTGGATTTACCCAAACTGTATCAGATGTACTTCTTCATTCTGTGATTCCACATTGACTTTGGTCTAATTAAAAATGTACATTGCGTCTTATTCAATTAACACTCGAAATGACAGCACTATTCTCAATGTGTTGATTAAGATCCATATCCTAATTAAATGCTAGATATTTTACCTTTGCTTTAGTCAGAGCTTTGGTCCTAAAAATACATATTTTTGATGAGATTAATGGCCTGAATATTTGAAAAGAGTCCAAATAAGAGGGTTGTCCCATGTTTCACAGCTAAAAAAGCTTCTGTGACAGATCAATTATGGACCGATATGTGCTCTCAACATTTTACGGAGATTACCTTTTCCTTTCTCTTCTTTTAACACCATTATTCAGCTAGAAAATGATCAAGAACAGAAATTCTCAAACATTCCATGCTTTACCTAACACTTGAATAGTACTTTTGTGTTCCCTCTTCCAGAATTAAACGCATCAGTTGTTAAAGAAACTATGTTGAACTGGATTCATAAATATTTTGAAATTTTAGAAATATTGCAATAAATCTTGAGTATATTAATGATAAGCAGTGTTGCTCACACTCTGTTCAATTTTCTTTTCCAAACTGTTTGATGTCTTTTTGGTTGAGCCTGACCATCAATTTTGACAACTTTTTTTTTTTTTCAATTTTTCTTAGAGATTTCAGAAAACTTTCCATTGATAATTATTTTAGTGCTTGGAAGAATTCTTATGCCTTAGGTTAACTTGGATTTTAATTATCCTTAGATTAACCTTTTTTTACAACTACTCTTGTTGTCTTACTTAATGTTTAACAAATCTCTTTTGTTCAACCGCTTGTGGTTATTTATTTTCTAAATATGATGCATATGGCTTTTCTGTACAATTTTCAGGAGGAGAATTATATTTTGCATGAAAGAGAAGCCAAATTGAAAGAAAGGGAGAGAATGCTTGCAATCTCTCAAGAGAGCCTGCAGACAGTGGCAGATCATCAGGTCAAGGTGAAAATGGCTGCCTTGGAGGAGGTAAATAATGAGTTCACCTGTAAAGAATTAATCAACTTATTATTCAGGCAGAATTTTCCTATGTCTGTATTGTAGATGTAGTGGAAAATTCATGGCATGGCATACATATTGGCCTACAGTTAGTGGAGACAAAGGTCTTATTTATCAGGACGAGTAGCTTGGTGTCCCTAAATATTCTTTGGCACATTCAACTTTAAGGTATGGTGATGTTGTGTAAGTTAAGATAACTTAGGTGAATTTTCTATGGAAGTGGGGATGAGTGAAGTATTTTTCAGATTTAGTAAATTTATTGCTAAAATTTATGATAACTTCTCATATATGAGAGAATTGTTTTGTGCTTTATATTTAAATTTAGAAGTGTTGGTAACTTCTCAAATGTTAGATAACTTTTTTTTGGGCTTGGATTTTCCCAATTGTTTTCTCTCTGTTTAGAGATTGAGATCAGAACTGAGTCAGATGGATCAAGCCTTGAAGGAGAAGACCAAAGAAAACAAACGCCTGAAGGAAAACTTTGAAACAATCAAGCAGGCCAACGATGTCATGAAGAAAGAGGTGAGGGGTACTAACCTGGTCGTCAAGTCGTAGCATGGCATGACATGATAAATTCTTCATGTCAAAGTAAACTTAAAGCAATATAGTATGGTTTGGTAGTCAAAGTTTTTTTATATAAAACTCAGATAGTATTTTTTTTTTTTTATTCTTTCTTTCGCAAGATCGTCAGAGGAGCAAGCGTATGTGTATTCTATATGGTATCTGGATGGAATAATATTTTATAAACCGTCTCTCTTTATCTTTAACCTTTGGTTTTTTAAATTATCAGCATCAACTGAAACTTTCAAAATCTACTTGAATATAAAAAATACAATTTTAACAAATGATGCAAAGCTTTTCTTTGCAAGTTTTTTGATAGACTGAAGAGACTGAAAAAAATAATAATAATAAAAACAGCTGTGAAGAAACAATTATGTCTATATAACTATATTTAAATACATAAATATTAATCAATACCCTTCATTCAACCTTTGATGAAATGTTGACCAAAAGATTGTGCTATATATCAGATGTGCTTTGGTGCTCAAATCTGTTCACTATTTCCATACAGTTGGACTTTCAGATAGTTTTGCATAGCGCAACAGTCAGGGTCATTACTGTAGCTTAATGAGAAGATCTTTCCGGACTGGGCTGAGGAATGTGTACATGATACTGCACTACCCACTTAAGGGTCTTTAAAGGTTAATATAGATTCCCAGACAGGCCCTACCAAGCACCTTACTTTTTTGACATATATAATTTAATTAGCAACTAATTATCATTTTATTTAAATGTGGTGTCAGGGCATTTCCTGAGGACTGTGTGCTACAGAATTTCAACTACAGGTCTTATGGTTCAAAATCAAAGTATCAAACAATGTTTTATTAAGGCAGTACATAAATAGCTTATCTATTGTCTTTTCTTTTGGAGTAATGGTCACTGTGGGTTTGTAGCATCATTGATCAATCAATAAAACCACAAAGCTTTACCCTTGCAGCTGGATGAAATTGACTCTGCACCTAATTAACCCACCTCTGCCTTATTAGTGCTGAAGGACTTGAGATATACTTCACATCAATTAAGTGTCAAGCTGTGTCAAAAAATCTTTTTTTTTTTTTTTCGGTAAATTTTACTTTTTAATCAGCCTGACTTCATACTTAAGTCCAACATTTAAATGTTTTTCTCCTTGGCTTCTCCCTTTATGGCCAACTTAGTCAAGATGGGAATTTTGTTTCTTCAGTGGTTAATGTACGGTCTATACCACCCTTTTCTATATTGTCCCATATTTTGATTAGAAAAGAGAGGTTGGAGACCAAATTACAAGCAATTTTGTTATCTAAAAAAAAATAATAATCCATCTAATAATACAGTTTTTTCGAGAGCACATTCCCTAAAAAAATTCAGCTCAGAGCACTTATGCACTTTAACATCTTATTCACAAAGAACACGACATCAAAAAATTATAGTATTACAAAACAAGCACTCACAACAGTGTTCGTGCATGCATGACCATAGTTTTACCTTTAAATAATTATAAAAAGATACTTTTTGAACACTTTATTGTTCTTTAATCAGTAAAGAATGTATAATCAGATTTTGGCACTATTTTTTATGGAAGAGGAAATATGAAGTTAATATTATGTTTTAGCAAACTATACACTTTTTGATGAATTTTCTGCAGTTTTAATCAATAGGGCCCTTTCTTAATGGAAAAGGCCAAGTTTTAGTCTATGGTCACACTTTTCGTCCTTAGATGGTTTATAGAGAAGAATGTGACAATCTCAAGTATTCAAAGTGTTCAGAGCTCTTCACAGTCGTGCATTAATGAACTTGTTTGATCAATAATCTTCCTACCTAAACAGGTTCATTTCTTCTAGTTTGTCATCAGATGGCTTGACAAGATAACACATTTCACTACTCCAATTACTGAATTAGATTGTTTATTTACTCATTGATACTATCATTTAGTTCATCTTTCTCTCTCTCTCTCTCTCTCTCTCTCTCTCTCTCTCTCTCTCTCTCTCTCTCTCTCTCTCTCTCTCTCTCTCTCTCTCTCTCTCTCTCTCTCTCTCTCTCTCTCTCTCTCTCTCTCTCTCTCTCTCTCTCTCTCTCTCTCTCTCTCTCTCTCTCTCTCTCTCTCTATCTTTGTTTCTTTCTATATAAAATTTTATTGATTAACTCTTGTTCCAACTCTTAATTAATATCTGACAGTTTAACTTCATACCCCTTACCCTTTGAGGCAGTTGTACTCTAAACTTTTTGTAATAATGATGAGTAGGGAATAATAAGTATATGTACATGCACCAATCATACACATATACGAGCAAACTCCCAGATAATCATCACCTGGGTATGGGATCGATCAAATCAGTCAAAAGAGTAATCAGAGGCTTATAAAGTATGTTGTTAAAATCACAAACTAATAAAGATAAATAATATTACACTTTATAAGTTCGAAGCGTGAACCTCATAAATGAAAAGAATTTTCTTACTTGAAGAGAAGATCTGAATATATCAGCAAGCTTGCTTGACACATTTTGCCCCGTTGGAAAAAAATGATGCTTCATTTTATTTTGAGATGCTCCGTGAAAGCTAAGCCCTGAGCTCACTCAAATTATGGTAGACAGAAAAAAAAAATATATGAAAAAGGAAAAGCACCGTAAATCAATCCTTTATGATGACGTGCAGCACTGTCTGAATGTGTTTTAAATCTAGTCTTTTTGTGTTCATAGTGTTTACAGCAAAGCCATTTCATTTAGAGTTGATTTAATCAGTTATCGCATCGGATGTAGCCTATCCACTACACACGCTTTGCTCTACCTTGTGATTCAAGTCACTGTCAGTCAGGATAAAGCTGTAAAGATGAGAACTACAATAAAGCCTGCTCTCCAGGTCTGAGACCTGCATTCTGTGTTTGAACACCCGCTGAGAGAGAGAGAGAGAGAAAGAGAGAGAGAGAGAGAGAGAGAGAGAGAGAGAGAGAGAGAGAGAGAGAGAGAGAGAGAACATAGGTTTAGGGAGGTAGACTAAGAGAGAGAATAGATATGGAATGAAAGAGAGAAAGACAGACAGACAGACTGTCAAGCACGCTTAAAGGCGAGTGTCTTGATCTCGATCTGTTTATGCGTTCTGGTGCTAATAAGTTAATGACATTAGACTCGGATTACCAGCTTCATGCAATAATTTATGCTGAGCTGAACCCGCTGAGAATGCCCTTTGGCCTTTATCCTGCCGCTAGGGATGGCCTTGACGCTTTCAAAACAAAAAAACTCAGTAATCTTTCTCTACACACATGCGCTAGAAAACAAAGGATGACTCAGAGGACGGCAGGTTAGGCATGAAAAATTGAAATAATTTTTTTTAAAAATGGTGCACGCACCGAGATGTAATTAATTTAACCTGTTAGGTAGGTTTCAATGACGTCTGATTTATGTAATTATATATATATATATATATATATATATATATAATTGAGACGTTTACAGATTAATTAAACAGAGTGCTGATTCGGTAAAAAGCTGGTGAGAGAGAGAGAGAGAGAGAGAGAGAGAGAGAGAGAGAGAGAGAGAGAGAGAGAGAGAGAGAGAGAGAGAGAGAGAGAGAGAGAGAGAGAGAGAGATTTTAATAGTTTTAGCAGGACTGATGTATGCACCTCAGAAATCATGAGAAACCATAATGTATGAAGGCCGTGAGCTGAAGGTGTGAACTGAGGGCACCTTGGCCAGACCAGGCCGTGGAAAACTACCGAGACAGATGCTGGCCTGTAGCAGGCAGCAGACGGCTGGCTCGGTGTGCAAGCTCAGGTCATCACCGCCTGGGCAGTCTTGCTGCACACACAGACATAGAGCAGCTGTCTGAAGATTCCACTTTAACCCATTCTTTGCGTGTGTTTTAGCGCTCATGAAACGAGTAAAGTCAAAGATTTTTTTGGGGGGAAGTAAATTTTCTCCTTTTTTTTTTTTAAAGGAAGAGGATGGGGGGAGGGTACATTGTTAAAATTCTCTCTGAGGCGCTTTGGTAATTTGATACCATGGTGTCCCCGTCTGACCAGACGACAGGGCGAGAGTTAAAGTCCACGCAGACGACATCCAAAACGGATCAAAACATCTAGAAGCCAGAGTATCAGGTGTTTTACAAGAGACATGTGAATTGAGTACTTGCCTGGAGTACGCTGTATGATGTCAGATGTTGAGGACGCAGTCAGGATAGCTAGCTTTATAGTTCCTTCTACACGGCAGACTTGAATTTCTACTCCGCCGGGAGTTCCAAGTTCGTCAATTCTTGTGATGGATTTCAAATATGTGATTTAGCCCGTCCACCATGGTATACACATGGTAATATTGTCTTCTCAAGCACATCGAATACATTGTACATGTATATGGTATCGGCTCCTTCAAGGCACAATGATAAGAGTTCAGATTTATAAAACTGTTCAGTTGGGTGCGATAACAGGGCAGCCGTTCTATCCGTACAGCCAAGGAATGGGGTTGAACCAGCACCCTCTAGCTAGCTACTACTAGTTAGATGGTTCTGGGTGGAAATCACCGCCAGATGAATGTGCGACCCCCTTAAAAATTGTTTGTCTATTGCTGGGCTAGCTAAGCTGGCTGGCCTTGGACTCTAGTTTTTTTCTCGTATTGCCTGCGTGGCAGTTCGGGTGAATAGGGTATCCACTTTCAGTATACAATACATTTGGAAGCGTGCGGACACGGAAGGGGCTGGGTGAGGATTGGGAGAGGACTGGGTGAGGAATGAGTGAGGACTAGGTGAGGACTGGGTGAGGATTGAGAGAGGTCAGGGTGAAGACTGGGAAAGACAGGGTAAGGACTGGGTGATGATTTGGAGAGGACAGGGTGAGGATTGGAAGAGGACAAGGTGAGGATTGGGAGAGGACAAGGTGAGGACAGGGTGAGGATTGGGAGAGGACAGGGTGAAGACTGGGTGAAGATTGAGAGAGGACAGGGTGAAGACTGGGTGAAGATTTGGAGAGGACTGGGTGAGGATTGGGATAGGACAAGGTGAGGTTTGGCAAAGGAATGGGTGAGGACAGGGTGAGGACTGAGTGAGGATTTGGAGAGGACAGGGTGAGGACTGAGTGAGGATTTGGAGAGGACAGGGTGAGGACTGAGTGAGGATTTGGAGAGGACAGGGTGAGGACTGAGTGAGGATTTGGAGAGGACAGGGTGAGGATTTGGAGAGGACAGGGTGGGGACTGAGTGAGGATTTGGAGAGGACAGGGTGAGGACTGAGTGAGGATTTGGAGAGGACAGGGTGGGGACTGAGTGAGGATTTGGAGAGGACAGGGTGGGGACTGAGTGAGGATTTGGAGAGGACAGGGTGAGGACTGAGTGAGGATTTGGAGAGGACAGGGTGGGGACTGAGTGAGGATTTGGAGAGGACAGGGTGAGGACTGAGTGAGGATTTGGAGAGGACAGGGTGGGGACTGAGTGAGGATTTGAGAGGACAGGGTGAGGACTGAGTGAGGATTTGGAGAGGACAGGGTGGGGACTGAGTGAGGATTTGGAGAGGACAGGGTGAGGACTGAGTGAGGATTTGGAGAGGACAGGGTGGGGACTGAGTGAGGATTTGGAGAGGACAGGGTGGGGACTGAGTGAGGATTTGGAGAGGACAGGGTGGGGACTGAGTGAGGATTTGGAGAGGACAGGGTGGGGACTGAGTGAGGATTTGGAGAGGACAGGGTGAGGACTGAGTGAGGATTTGGAGAGGACAGGGTGGGGACTGAGTGAGGATTTGGAGAGGACAGGGTGGGGACTGAGTGAGGATTTGGAGAGGACAGGGTGGGGACTGAGTGAGGATTTGGAGAGGACAGGGTGAGGACTGAGTGAGGATTTGGAGAGGACAGGGTGGGGACTGAGTGAGGATTTGGAGAGGACAGGGTGGGGACTGAGTGAGGATTTGGAGAGGACTGGGTGAGGACTGAGTGAGGATTTGGAGAGGACAGGGTGGGGACTGAGTGAGGATTTGGAGAGGACAGGGTGGGGACTGAGTGAGGATTTGGAGAGGACAGGGTGGGGACTGAGTGAGGATTTGGAGAGGACTGGGTGAGGACTGTGAGGATTGGGACAGGACAGGGTGAGGATTGGGATAGGAATGGGTGAGGTATACCAGTCGAACAGTAGTGGACGAAATGTATCCAATAACCAAGAAAATAGCCGAACAATCAATCGGCAAGCGGCCTTGTGATTCAATTGTTGACATTGTTCGTCAATCGATACAAATAGTGGATCCGATTTTTGTACCTTACACAAACACACAAAATAACGCACCTTGTAGAGAAGCGTTTTCTCACAGAAACGCACCAAATAATATGTATGCTTTCTGTGCTGGCTGAAAAACTCTCGCAATATTCATCTTTCTTCTTATAGTTTTATGTGACGCAGTTGATATTTACCTTTTTTTGTTCTTACGTAACTCATATACAATGAGAAAGAATTTCAGTTTCCCACAAACACAAGCGTGAGCACAGTATAATTATGTGTGGTGAAATCTGAACTCCCTGTCGCCACTGGGTCTCTGGGAGTTCAGGAGGCGAGGCACGGGCGGTGATTATCAAGAGGATGGAGACACAGTTCAGATTTTTTTTTAATTTTAATTTGATTTATTATTATTCTTAAGTTTGTTTGTTTTGGTTATGTGGCATGAAAAAAGGGGTTTAAAGGGGTGAGGATTATGGAGGTCGCGAACAGAACAGGGAAAATTAGACATTCTTTCAATATAAAAAATTATTAACCTTTATCCTCCCCCTTCTCCCTCTCTCTCGCGCGCGCCCTCTCTCTGTCTCTATATCCCTCTCTCTCTCTCTCTCTCTCTCTCTCTCTCTCTCTCTCTCTCTCTCTCTCTCTCTCTCTCTCTCTCTCTCTCTCTCTCTCTCTCTCTTTCTCTCTCTCCCCCCCCCTCTCTTCCCCTCCCCTCTGTGTCCTCTTTCGCTTCAATAATTCCACTATCTACCCCCCCACTCTGCCTACCCAGATTGAAGTCCTCCAAGCACAGAATGTCAAGCTGAGCAAGTCTTCCAGCAGCCTCCAGGCCAGACTAGCAAACTTACAGGTGAGACACACACACAAACACACCTTCTCAGCTATTATTATAATACCTTTGCTGTGTGCAGGTATGCGATGTGGATAATTAATTAAAACAAAATTTTCTGAAAAGTGTAAAGAATGAATCGAAGCTCATCTTCAGCCCATTTTTTCTCCTTCACAACGAAAGCAACAAAACAAAGATGTGACAAGCGTAGCCTTAAGATAGAAATGGTGGAGCACGGGAAGCAATGGTTTAGATGGCACATACGCTTCATATGCACCTAGCACTTGGTGATTTTAGCAAAGATGGGCTTTTTTGTTTTATTTTATTTCATTTCTTTATTTGCCTTTTTTTTTTTTTTTTTTTTTTAGGGACAGGGGGGGAGGGTCTTTATGAGTCTTCGCAATTTAATTGAAAGATGGTTTGCTTCATCATGTTTAGCTGCCAGAAAAGAGAGGGAAACAATTCATTATTATTGAACTTGCCTGATTATCCAGAACCATCTGCTTAGCATGTAATCCTATTCATTGCTTTTGTTTAGTGTTCAGACTATTAAAGAAGATAGATTGATTTACAAATTTACAATACATTACAGTTTACTATTTGATTTTACTGTAAATAGACATATGTCACGCAACTTGATACTATAAATGCATCATCTATCTAAATTATTAACTGATGACTGTGTAGCTCATGTCTGTAGCCAGTATTGACAGAGGTTAAGGACAGAAGAAACTGTATTCTACGATAGTTACTCTCAGAATAGAAGAGTAATATTTTTCTTACTATCTTTTCCCTTCTCTGTTTATGTCTGTCTCTGTCTATATGCCTCTCCGTCCCTCTGTCTGTCTGTCTGTCTCTCTCTCAATATGCCTCTCTATCTCTCTTTTAAGTTTTTGACTCTCTGTCTTTCTGTTTCTCATCCGTCCTCTCGTCTGTCTGTCTGTCTGTCTGTCTGTCTGTCTCTCTCTCTCTCTCTCTCTCTCTCTCTCTCTCTCTCTCTCTCTCTCTCTCTCTCTCTCTCTCTCTCTCTCTCTCTCTCTCTCTCTCTCTGTCTATCTGTATCCTTTTCCATTCTTCCCTTTTTTTGTCTTTCTATGGATCAAATGAACTCGAATTCTTTATTATGAGGGCAAGGCATACAGTGCACAAATTTTAAAAACATTTAAAGTTCGTTGGAGCAGACTTCATGTGCTGCCTGTCGTAGCAGTTTCATGTAATCAAGCCAGCATCTTTTCCAGAATCTTACAGTGTGTGATTTATCCATATGTTTGTTTTTGATTATAGTGTTGCAATTAGTAAAATACATTTTTTTAAATTTGTTTAAGACATCAAAATACATGTGATGAGAGGAGTAATGACGACATCTCATTTAAATTTTATATGAAGTAAAAGGTTTCAAAATGCCATTTTTTGTGTGTTTAATAATATTGTGATAAGACTTTTTAAACCTTTATGAAAACGTGCTTGCCATCAAATCTTTTTTTTAAATTTCCCACTTCACATGGAAAGTTTTGAATCTCACCGAATCGCTGTAACATAACAACCGGGAAAAAAAAACAATAATTAATTTTTGTGTCCCTCATGATATGAATGTTTTATCCCCAACATTATATTTGGCCATTTAATCTGCAATGCAGGCTGGTTCTGCTGCATAGCAAATAAACCTTCAGCTTCAGAATTACTGTCAGCCTAATTATTTGTATTTGAATGAAAAAGATCGAACCAGTTTTTTAATATTCTGTCTTCCTGTTAGAATTAGCTCTTTGATAGAAAATGGCAGTAGGCTAGAGGAAGACATGAAAAAAAAAGGATACAGGGTGGGATGCAAATTCCTCACTTTCTCTTTCTATCTTTTACCATCCTCTCCTCATTGATCAAAATGATGTTTTGTTTGTTATTTCTTCCTTCTTTTTCACCTCCTCCCCCACCCATCTCTGTCTCTCCTCCTCTCATCTCAGGTACAATGATCTGCGGCTGAGGATCATTATTTGTAATGTTCAAAATGACAGATTATTTAGAATTGGGAAAGAGTGAAAAATCAACAATTCATATTAATGACTCAAATAATCAATGATAGTGAGGATAATATGAAGGACAGGAGGATGGAAATAGTCATTTACTGCCTGGAAGTCTAACAAATTGCCATTTGGGTGGTTAAAATGATATTCATCATGATAGTTTTTGCAAAATACGAGTTTACTCTAGTTATTGTGTTTACAGAAGGGAAGAGAAGAACAAAGACAAAGAAAAGGATTTTAAGTATTTGTAATAACCTCATGAGCAACAAATTTTCCAATGTTACATAAACTAACGTTAGCTGTAAATGACATTGCTTAAAGAAAGTAATTCCCTGAATAGAGGAATTTTTCACTGCCAGCATTATTGTGACAGTTACAGAGCAAGTGCAGTCACTAATTTCCATACTGGCCCAGTATTGTTGTCTCTCAACGTTTTACCTGTGACTCCTGGTCTCTAGTGAGTCTAATTTCCATGTCAGCCACTTTATTTAGGTCAGCAAAAATTATTATGATTTCCAGTACTAGCATCTTCACTGATCAGGGATGGGTAAGGGGAGAGAAGGTCGGAGAGGGGTGGGGGGGGAATAATATCTCAGCATGTGTGACTTTGTTGTGTTGACAGAATGTTAAAAGGTTATAAATTCAAACAATAACTAATCGCTGTTCTGCTAATATTTTTCCAGCTCTTTGTTTTTGTTTTTATTTCCTATTTAATTGTTTCATGCTCTTTCTTTGCTTGTCCTAATCTAGTTGCAATGCTAGTTGTTCATTTTTAATTTCCACAAGATACAAGTTTAAGTTTTCACAAGTTTGATTGTCCTTACTTTGCCTAGTGGATTTTCCCCATTAACAATTTTTTTTTTTTTAAAGTTCTGATAGTGTTAATGATATCAAAGTCTGCAGTGTAAATTTCACACCTGAAACTTTCTGAAATTCAGTGAAATGAAAGGATTGATGATTTTGATTTCTGTTTTGCTTTTGTCAGGCTTTAGCCAAGTCAGGTCTTAAATAAACTGATGTGTCATATAGACTTTTGTCTCTCTCATCAATCAAGCATTGGCCAAATACCATATTGAGCAAAACCAGTATACAGTATAATATTTACCAAACAACCATTCTCAATTTAGAAAAGTGTTATACAGGGTAGGATTGTCAAAAAAATTTTCTACTGTTGAGAAACATGTTCAAAATGGTAAAACCTTCAAAAATAGATTATACAATGGGTGAGGCACAACACATCATATCTAGACTTTATTAATCTTCAGCTGATACCATAATTAACTTGGCATTTTGTCAAAATTTAGCTGTTGCCAATTGAGGTATTTAATGTAAGGGAAAGGCATTTTTTATTTAAGCTTTGTCAAGCTTTATACCTATTGTTATGTAATCATAAGTTGCAAAGCACATACGCTGTCTTTCTCAGAGGAAGCAAGAATATGAGCAGAAGCTAAAAGACTCAGAATTATTGCGGCAGCAAGCAGATCTCAGCAACTCTGGTCTGCAGACACAGAATGATGGAGCAGGTGCCCCCACTGCAGCAAAGCAAGGGGGAGAGAAACAGGAGGATAAAGCGCAGAAGCCAGCAAAACAGAGTAAAGTAAGTTTCTTGTGATGTTAACTTGTTTATCTTGTTGTGGCTTGAATTGTAGAGGCAGGACAGGAAACATTTCTCCCCCTAACCTATCTTGCTATGTCTATATTAATATGTTCATAGCAATGCCTATTTTCTTATCATTCTTTTCTGTTTTACCCTTGTGTGTCTTATGAATCTTACAAAATGTGTACATCATTAGATTCAACTTTTAAGCCCTTCTTGAATTCGGTCATCTCCTCAACAACTTGTATGGAACTGTGTATACATGTATATTTCATGCCCTTTTCTAAGACACCAAGGGTTTGAATCGTCCCTTGGTTTTCCCCATGTAAAGAATTTTATCAACGGAAGTTAAAAAAAATTTTATCCTTTTTACTAGCATACATCAGTGCAAGTTTACTCCTCGGCTCTGGCGACATTACTGGATTGGGTGTGCGAAGCCCATCTCCGGCAGGCCTTGACTGATCTTCCAACCCATCCGTGCGACACATACTGTGCTCCAGATTTTATACAAGAGAGAGTCTTCAAGGTAAGGATCAGTGAGATTCGATGTAATAGAGGGAAGAGGTCTTAAATTCTGAACTACAGAAGGAAATAAGTGAGTAGAATAGTGGGAGAAAGCAAAGAGGAGATAGTGCAGAAGGTGAAGAAAGAACAGTAACCTATATACTTTATAAAAGATCTTTTTTTCACTTTAAGATAGGCACCTTTTTATATAACATTATCAAATGCCTCAGTCATTCATGATTCACGTTTGTACACAAGATGTCACGAATTAAAACAAATTTATGAATTTGGCTGTGTTCTATTTTTTCCTTTTCATGAAACAATTAAAATTTATCCACCATTCATTAAATTTTCTACTTAAAACACCAATAACATTAACAATTCACGGAAAGATGTTTTCATTACAATAATTTAATGACAGTTCAATAACAGTTCCATCATATTTATTATATATATATATATATATATATATATATATAAATGCATGTATGTATGATTAGTTCACCAGCTTCTCAAACACAACTTATTTTCTTTTCTTTTGATGTGTTTTTCATAAATATTCTTTCTTCTCTATCTTTTCCCCCCTTTGATTTTTTTGTAACGCCAGGTCCTTCCATGCCTTGTGGATATTTTACGAGACAATGCCTCAAACATAAAGTGTTGCCTTCCTTGCCTACAGTTTATTTACTGGTCATTGCTGCACATTGATCAGATACAAACACAGCAGGTTAGTGAGCAACTTGGTATAACAAAATTATATGAATCGGTTGTATGGAAAATGGAATGTAAGGAATGTTATTTAAAGCTTATATGCGTTAAGTATTGTGAGACATATAGAAAGTAAGATATTGAGGGCTATTGTTGATTGGTCGATATCTTCAGTGAAGGATCTATGGTTTCTTTAATTCTTATTGTAAGTCAGAAATCACCAAAGAGGTTATGTTCACTTAATGTATTTCTAGTTATCTAAGAAAAAAGCATAAGACAAGGGCACACTCAGTGTTGTTGGTTGTGTTTGTCTAGATAAACTCTTTCAAAACAGAGGCAATTATGTTTACAATGTTCCTAATGAAAGGTTGATAACACACTTAAAGGACATACTGTTGATGTGGTTCTTGTTGTTAATGAAAATACACGAGCAATAATATCATTTATTATAAGATGAGTGATTTTTATCCTTTTTTTTTTTCAGCAGTATCTTCATTTTTTTCTAAAACTTTATTTCATTCAATTGCTGCATTCAATTTTCTTTTTTTTTTAATATAAGGGTCAGGCTAAAAAAAAAAGAGTTAATCTACTCTTTAACCCTTTTTTTCCCCCACAACATCGACACTTTTAAAGGCAAAATGCTCCCAGATTTTTCTTTCTTCTTTTTATTTTTTTGAGAGAACACAAAGGAAAGAAAACAATAAATCAAATTACCAGTTTCTTTGTGCCCACCCAGAATGTGAGCATGTCAACAACCATGAGGCGGCTAGGGGAGGAGATTTACTACCCAAAATCTGCCAGAGTGACGGAGGTAGAGAAAATTATTGGGACACCCACAGTTCTCAACGAAAAACTCAAAGATGCTCTCTTCTTACGCAGCGCCAACAGCCACATCCGACTCCTGTCAGCTCTGATTGTTCTCAAAACTCTTTCTCGGCGTAAGTGGAGACTTTCTAGAGATCTCCCTTTGATCTAAATTTCAATTCAGCCTGGTACTGTTGAAGATAGATTCCTTAAAACTGTTTTCTCTATTGTTTTACTTGGCTTGATAGTTTAAAATCTTGTAAGGGCAAGGTGACTTGGTAAAGGAAAAGAGGATTGTTTTTGTATGCCTTCTGTGTCTCGTATACCTTGTAATAATGACATAAGAGACTTTAAATCATAAAATACCTCTGTTAGGAAATGGGTGTCAATATGGTGTCATTATGTCTCACAACACTTTTTTTTTCCTCACAAACTATTTAGGACAATAGATTTGTTTTAGCTTGATAATGCTAAAGTCACCCAAATTCTTTCTTTCAACTATGTTGTCAAAATAAAAATAAATTTAAAAAAATACTTTTTTTTTAGACTTTCATAATTTGCCTGTTTCTTTGGATAAAAGGCATATTTACTTGTACATTTACTCTGAGATGTACTATTTTTTTTTATTCTCCCTCACAACTAGCGGATGTTCTAGCTCAGGCATTTGACGTACTGAAAACAGAACTGAAGGAGGACCAAGCCAAGGAGTTGTTTCTGTACTACCAAGCTTCAAACGTCATTACATTCTATCTCAAACCAGTCAACAAAGTAAGTTTTGAGGCACCAGGCCTGTATGCCTTAGTTTTTTTTCACAGCTTATTTTAGGTTTTAATTTATTTTTTAATTCAAATAAAAATTGTAAAAATGTTTTGGAAAGTAAGACAAATGTAAGCATTGGTCTGCCCTTAATTCAATGAAAATGATTTGGTTGAATCGAATATAGCCTTTTGCCTGACTTTGTTTCCCTTGATATGGGTTGAGATCGGCTTTCAAGTAGTAGTAGTAGTGCACTATTCAACCTTTTATCTGAGAATCATCTCATGTGACTGATGTTTAGTAAGTTCTAAAAGTTTTTTTTTCCTCAAAATACTCAGAGTGGATTATTATATTTCTTAGAAAATTCAGCTGGATGTCCTTGTTAATTTGTAGCCTAAAGTGAAGAAGAATTACCATCTAAAAGTAAATCTATCAGCTACTGAACTAAAATTTTGTATACAACTAAATCAGTTATTATGAATATCTCAATATGTCTTTTTCAATCACCATTGTCTTCCTCGGTCTCTGTTCAGACATTCATCAGTGTGGCAGTGGATGTGATGCTGCAGATGTCCTCAGACTCGCCATTCCAGCGCACCTTTCTGGAGAGCTGTGGCAATGAGCATTTTTTCAGAGCTGCTGCCTTGCTCATCCGCACTCCATTGCCGGATATTCGAGTAATGGAGAGACTTAGCATTGTTCTGCAGAAGTTGTCTAAAATCAGGTGATAATTTCCCATCCCTAGCAATAAAAACTTTTATATAATTTTTCTTTAGTATGAAAAATTTATGGATTCTGAAAAAAAAATGCAAATCATATATTTCTATTAAAAATAAGAGAAAACAAATTTATGATTCTGGTAGAAAGTTTCTTATAAAAACACCTTTCATTTTTCCATGGACTTGCAGGGTGAGCTTTACTCATATATCAAAAACCTACCATATGAACAAGACTTGCCAAAAGTGAATAAAATCCTGAGATCATGACATTATATAACCAAATTATCATAAATGCCTATAAGAGTCTGCATTTACATACTCTGAAAATCTGATATAGCATAAACAAGTTGAGGAGAATGTCTGCTCATCATCATTCCTGTAAACTTCATAGAAGGAAAGCTTTAACAATAATAGGCAAACTTAAGTAATTCGCTTCCTATTTTGAGTTGCTTTGTATGCAAAAGCTTTAATCTGTAATGGGTTTTCATCTTTTCTTCCATTCTTCACAGGACCAACAAGCGGTTCTTTGAAATCTATACAATCGTGGCCATCATCCAAGAGATGCTGGTAGCTGGGGGCAATGAGAATGCATTCCTCACCCTCAATCTCAAGTCAATATTGTTCAATCTCAACGTGGCAGTCAAATCATAGCATATGTAGAGCCGTCACAAACTGAATGGAGTCTTGGAGCACACGAACCATATTCTAGTTTGTCATCAAGACTGGTGTGGCCAAATACCCAATACGGGCAAGAAATGAGCCACAGTCTGTGTGTTTGTTTTCATTTTGATCAACACACTTAATAATATATCTGACTCTTCCGTCAGGTTTTACTCTGTGCCTTGGAAGGTCAGACGTGTTAGACCATTAAACCTTTTAGAGATATGTTTGAAATGTATTCCTGTTGGGTTTTTTTTCTTCCCTTTTTGGTGTGGTAGATCTTGTATAGTTTTACTTTGAAGCAGTTCTACTAAGAAATGGAAATAGATATAAATAATACAATGATCAAAGCCAAATAAGTCTTACCTTTGGAGACAAGAAAAACAGGTTCTAAGACAGATCAAATTCTAATGGGAAGCATTTCATTATTCTTAAGGCTGAGAACACTGTTTTTTTTTAAATTATAATCACTAGGTGTGAACAAATCAAGACCAGCTTTATGACTGCCATACATAAGTTGCAGGAGAAATAAATAGAGGGACCACAAAGATTGTCAGCTTCACACTAGTTACAGTAATTGATACCTAACCTGTTGTTCTTCTTCTCACATACTTTCCAAGTGTTTAGATAGTTACAGGTGTGCCTAATCCCAGCTTATAAGGAAAAAGTATGGACTCCAGGTATTTAGTTTGCTTGCCTTTCCACTTCCATGGCTGTGTTCTTCACATAGATAGTGATGTCATAACCTTTGATTGCTCAGTATGGGCTTCAACATCTCCGGAAATACAGTGGGCTTTAAGATGATAAGTTTGGTGGGGACCACGGTTTTGTAAAATTCGTTATTCTTTAAGCATACGAAACATTCGGTTGGTTGCTGTACTCTTCACCAAAAACTCTGATGTCTTACAGGATTGTGCTCTAGTAATGAGATGTCACGTAAATCGAGAGAATGAAATTTAAAACACTTTTATTTGTCATCTGTTTTATCAGTTTACACATCTTTTGGTCATGTCACAAAGAGTAAAAATTTTTTTATTTTTTCTTTCAATGCATATACTTTAACACAGAACAGAAGCTTAATCCTTTAGGGCTGGAGAACTGGTGGCCCAGAAGATATATTCCTCTAAATTTTGTTGTGAGTTTGAATCTTATTTATCAGCTCCCCTTTGGCTGAGGATGGCTATTCAGATTTGTTGAAAGTATGAGCTTTTTCAACCTAGATATCAACATTTGTTTAGAAACCAGTCCTAATGATTTTGAAGTTGGAATTTGGAAAAAAAAAGTCTTCGATAAAGTTTGAAAGTCTATGCAGATGAATTCCTTATCTTCTTTTTTACTACACGAAAACAGCTAAAAATTTCATACATCCCCTGATAATTCTGGCAATGCCATACAATATGCAGCAGTGAGTAATTAATAGAAATGTATTGTTCAAAATTTTAGCAACTTCATATGGGATAGTGCGACGTGACTCATACATATGGAATGGATGCAAAATAGGTATGCTGCTTCTTTTCTAGGATGATTTTGTATTGTAATTGTGTTATAGCATCTGTAAGAAATGATTTGTCTTCATTTATTCAGAAATACATGTGAGTTGCTGGTGTTAAAGGGTGAAAGTTGATTCCGTCCAATCAGTTGATATTGATTCTTCAAAAAAAAAATCAGAATTTGTACTGCTAGTCTTAGCTCAAAGTTATCAAATGTTTCATCATCTTTCTCAGTGCATTATACTTGTTTAAGACTCAACATTTGTTTTAAAATAAGTTTTAATGAGACAGATATTGCTGATTTTCATTATACTTGTTTAAGATTTAACATTTGTTTTAAAATAAGTTTTAATGAGACAGATGTTGCTGATTTTCAATATTTATATATATATATATATATATACATCTATGTAGTTTCCACGGCCATGGATGGGTGGATTAGCATGTTATCAAATGAAATGTCACTAAAAATAAGTAAAATGAATTTTCTTTTAAATATCAAAACCTTATGAGGGAAATAAAATAAGAAAGAAATAAAATGTTATTTTCAAGGTAAATGTTTCCTTGGACACTTTACATAAACTATCATGATCATCTAATTCTCAGTTTAAAAAAACCACAATTTTACTCAAATTCAATCTGAAGCTTTGTGATGAACATGTCGCTTGAGGTGTGAAAAATCTTAAGCAGCTAGTATATACTACAAAGCCTGCGTCAAATTTTCTCAGTGCATGATAGGAGCATCAGCCAGTACTAGATTTGCAAAGAACAAATACTATTAATGAAAGCTTTATGACTTGTTTCAGGCATTAGATGAGTTTGGGGCCTCATCGACTCTGCTCTGATCCTGTTTCGCACAATAAAAATATTTGGTTGATGTGCCTAAAATGGCTGGGCCTTCTACTTCTTGTTTTGGTTTAATGCCTGTTAAGGGCCACCTAGGGCTGGTGGAGCATTGCATCCTCTCTGGTCTAACAAAGTTTTATCTTCTCTTTCGCAAGAATAATATTTGGAACAGACATTTCGAATGCACAGTTAAAGATCCAATTTATTTTAGACATTGTTTGTAAAAAATTTTTTTCTTAAGTCTACTTTTTGCAATTGATATAATATTGTTAATAATGTACATATACATAAATTTATATTAATAAAATCTTATAATTCATTTCTAATGGCTGGCTTTTATTTTCTAATGCTAGGTTTTTTTTTTAACAAGTTGCATAAAATTAACCAACAAGAAAATTTGACTAGCATTCAGTCTAAATAAAAATAGAGTAAACCCATACTCCTGATGAATTTGAATCATTGATAAACAAATCAAACGACATAACATCGCACATACGCAAATATAAATAAATAAATCAATTATCCTCATTTACAACCCTCTTTTTTTTTTCTCTCCTTTTAGTTTCAATACCATTTTGGGAATTGCGAATATGAGTTCTTGATATAAATGAGTTTTACTTACTACAAAAGCGCCTGCAGAAAAATATTTAAAAAAAAAGCCCTGAAAGTATTGGAAGTACACAATTTTTTCAGCAATTTTTTTTTGTTGAAATTGACATTCCTTGAAAATTGAGAACTAACAGCAGGTACACATATATCCCAGGATACAACACAAAAAAGAGTACTAAATTACAAGATTGTTGAAAGGATTATAAGAAGTTAATAAAAAAAAAAAGTGACAGTTAGGCCTAGTGCTTTACCAATAGTTACTTAGACAATTACAGGCTTGAGGTCTCGTCTGTAGGGATAAAATAAAGAAAAAAATTTCTTTCTAGCCAAAAAGTTCAATTTCCAAGTAAAGCATGAAAAAAGTATTCCTAATCAATGACAAATATTGTTTGACTCAAGTATCTCCCACTGAATAGTCTCTTAATTACAATACAAAAAAAAAAAAAGAAGAAACAAAACTTCAACCTTGAAAGATCTTCCTCTTCATAACTTTTATTCTACTACATAAACCTCCATGATTATCTAATATGTATAAAATATAATTACTTTACATTGAATAAAAATTGAATTCACCAAGCAAATTTGTATTAAGCTACATTATCTTAATCAGATAAAAATTTATGTTGATTTCATAACTAAACCAATAACAATCGATGCCAGTTAGGATTAATTCTACTGAAACAACTATAGTTTACTTAATCATATATCAAAAGCAATTTAATTTAGTTTTATAGGTCTGTAATATTACTGTAACGAGTAGCAATAACAACATTAGAATATCAAGGTGATAATGTTTGAATTTATAGTGTCAATATAATTCATAAAAAGTGTGGAATGGCCAATACCTTATTACATGTATACTATTATGACACAGGACCACAAATATAATCAGATAAGAATCCAAACAAAATTCAATTATAAAAATATACTGTTTTTTTTTCCAGACCATATAAGACAAACTTTTTTTCGAGCCAGGTATATATATATATATATATATATATAAAATTAGGAGAAGACCAAATACACTCTGAACTTTTGAAGTATGGCACACCACTGCTAGACCAAACAATAGCCGACATATTTAACACAACTTTTTCCAAACATGAGAATTTGGATATAAACACAGGCGTTCTTATAGCCATTCAAAAACCAGGCAAAAAGAAAGGTCCCCCAAATAACTTGCGACCGATAACCCTACTCAACTCATTACGCAAAGCCTTGTCAATCATCACTTTGAACAGGATAAGACCCTTTGTAGAAGAATACCTATCGAAGAGTCCAAAGTGGATTCCGCCCAGACCGTAGCACGGCAGATGTTGTCTGGACCCACAAATGGTTGGCCGCAAAAACACTGAAAGAAGATGTCATCATAAAAATTTCAGGGATTGACACAATAGATAGAAACCAACTGCTCAACACAATCGCAACAATCGTAAAAGAAGATGAGCTGAGAATAATACGCTTTCTTTTGAGCAATACAAAAATAAAAACAAGAATCAATGGCGCCACAAAAACAAATACATTTATAAGCAATGTCGGGACTCCCCAAGGAGATAGCCTTAGTCCAGTCCTTTTTATTGTCTATCTAGAACACGCTCTGAAGGAGGTCAGAACCACACTACCCAGACCAATAGTGAAATATGAAAAAGAAATTCCAAACGAGATAGCTTACGCAGACGACGTGGATTTTATCGGACAGGACTACGTTAACATCAACGAAATCCAAGAAACGCTACATAAGTACCAACTAAAAGTAAACACAGACAAAACAGAATTCACAGCTCTTTACAAAAACGAGGAAGACTGGAAAAACGCAAAGAAAGTGGGCTCACTCATTGGTGATCTCGAGGATGTAGAAAGGAGAAAACAGCTCTCCACCGCAGCCCTCAACAAGCTTTACCACGTGTGGATGAAAGGAAATAAACTCAAAACCACAACCAAAATACAACTTTATAAGTCCCTTGTGAAATCCATACTACTATACAACTGTAGCACATGGGCACTGACTCTCACCGAAGAAGAGAAAATAAACGCTTTCCACCGAAAACAACTGAAAAAGGTCCTAAACATTAAATTTCCAGTAAAAATCACAAATAAGTCACTGTATAAAAAATGCCAGGAAAAGCCCCTCTCGCTGCAAATTCTAAAAGCCCGGTGGAACCTCTTTGGGCATATTCTTCGTAGAGACAGCGACATCCCTGCCAACAGAGCAACAAGAGCCTACTTCATCCAATATGGCCACAAACTAAGAGGACGGCCGACAACAACTCTCCCAATCGTACTGAACAGAGATCTAGGACTAATTGACCATTTTAGACTCCATTCAACCGATGATCTGGTCAAAATCACTGAGCTCGCAAAGGATAAAATTATAACACCATTCAAATTTGTAAACAGTGGAGAGAACTCTCTGCGAGGATAGAGAAAGCTGCCGAAGCGTCACAGACGGTGAACTGGGATGCGACACGGCAATAAGCAAGTAAGCAAAGCATTCAAATTTGTAGGTAACAACTGCACATGAAATAGCACAACAAATTAAGAAAAAGATTTATTGTAAAAACGGATAACAACTGGAAAAGAAAAGAAAATGTCAATTTTGTATACAAATGCATGAATATAACCCAGCTAAAGATCCTGCTTTGTCAAAAAAAAAAACAAAAAAAAAATTCGCCTCAGAGTACAAACCATTAGTTTCTATTCAATTAAATTTATCCTAACCTTCTCCACTTCCTCCTTTCCTTCTTTAGCTCTTTGTCATCTTTTATCATCTGTGTGAACATATGTGGACCATTGCGCCTCCCAATCCAATTCCTGATAAAGCCATCACACACGACTGCTCGTTCTTCAAGTGCTTGCAAACTGGGACTTAATATAACACGACGACCTCTAGAAATGAATCTCAGAAGATGAAGCAATTATCAAAATATAAACATTTAACTTGTATTATTCTTTTTATTGTATATTGAAAATTCCACATAAAATTGTAATTGGTTTACAATCTTAAACTGTGTATAGAAATAGTTACAATGTTACAGCTTCTTTGAAAAAGAAACTAGAAGCTTTGAAATTTTCACCCAAACTTCAAAATATATCACAGCTGCTTTAGAAAATGCTAAATAATATCAATCATTTTCTACATCTTTATTATATTTTTCAGCCCTTTCATAAGTTTTGTGGAGATAAACACTTGGAAAAATAAATAAGGAATTTGTGCTCTCAATGAAAAATTTTATTTATACTTCGGTAAAAAGTTAAAGGATTTTAGTGCACAAAATATTATACCCTAGCTCCTTTTACCAAAAATGAAAGGCTGAGAATCAAATATAAATTTCTTGAATATCTCAAGTAAAATTGCAATTTGACATTTTAATTGCATCCCAATAGAGCAAAAAAACTCCTTCTTATGGATATACCTTATCTCATTAAAGAAGGAACCCCATCTTTTAAGCTTTCCTTTTATAAAATAAAATCAAGATAGTACCCACCGTATACTAAAATCTATGCATGTAATTTAATATTAACATTGCAGCTATAGGCGAATGTTTTACAAATTAACTACAAATTCTCTTGCGTAGATTCAATCTGAATAATTCTCATCTAGATTGACTAGACATAGGTTTTGCAAATGTGAATTTATAATAAGTCACAAATGACTTTGTATTCATAGCAAATGAATCCTGAATCAAAGTGTACAACTGACTTATTGATCTCTTGATAACTCTTTTCGGACTTTGCTGATGACCTTTGACTCACTTATTCGTTCAATAATCATTATAAAGAATGAGTTCTCTTAATAAATACATATATACTAAAATGGCGAATAACAGATATATTTCTAACATTAGAGGGGTTAAGTAGGAATACACAAATTACAACATTTGTGTCAATAATATAATGATCCTTAGGGTAAACAGACAATCATGATAGTCGTTTCAATAAGTCAAATGTCTTGCATCCATATCACATTATGTTCATATGGCATTCAAAACCCTTTGAACAAAGAAGAAAACATTTTTTTGTGCTTTTGAACGGGAAAAATTATATGGATTCAAAATTCTCTAAAAAAAAAGGCAGAGGATTTTAAACTCTGTTGTTATGGGAAAAGATGGTATTTCTCTATTTTAAGTCTCTCTTCCAAATCTGGAAAAATTACCACTGTTGTCTCAATGATTCAATAATTCAAAAGGAAAAAAAAAAGTGAAACAAACAGACCAATAATAATGATAACTCCTGATGGTTAAAATATGATCTCAACACTTTTCAGATTGACCACATGATTTCCTGCATCATGCTAGAGTCAGCAATGTGATTAAAAAACCTCTTATATCAGGAAAAGTAAGAATCTCACAAAGACATAGTGGGTTAGATGATTCTTGCAAAGTAATCAAGACTGATCATTTGCTAAGTTTCACGCCTCCACCCTTCAACCCCTCTAAATCTATGTTGCACAGGGAATATCATTCCAAAGTTATGTATAGCTATTACTCTATATTCGAACTAGACATGGTCTTTGTCATTGGTAAAACTTGAGAGTAATAACTTTTAAGAACATCTTTTACCATTGTCTCTTATTTTCTTCATTCTCAGCCTTAAAGTTACTTTTCACAGATTACAAAGTGACATTAGAAAAGGCGCCAAGGACAGTCAAATTAACTAATCTGGCACTTGCTCTTTCTGTAAGAACCTTAAAGCCTCTCTATCTCAAATTGCAGAGATGAGCCTAAATTTTTCTTTCATATATGATAAACTCAGGCTTGAGAAGTAAACTGATTTACACTGCTATAATTAAAAAGTTTTACAACTGATGTAAATGGCAGAATGATGTGCAAGCTTTGTTTCATTCCATTACAGCCACATAAAAGATTAAGACCATTAAAAAATAAAAGTTTGCTTGGAACTGCTTCAATTTAACTTTGTGTGTGTCATTGTAAAATAAAAAAGAAAAGCAATAAGCAGAAAACATAATAAGCAATCATGACAAAGACTAAAATGACTTACAACCAGAATGGCACCATTAAATATTTTTGGTTTGTGTGATTCCTTAAGAACAGTTATGCACATTTAAACAAGCCAATACATATTAAAAAAAAATGAAATGTTTGCTCTTGGGCATACACTTCCTAGAGTCAAAACAATTTCTGAGTATGTTCTGTTGTTAGTACCTAGATCTCTATATGCCATATTAAAATACCATTTTGTTTTTTTTTTCTTTCACAATCCAACTCTTGTAACTTTTTTGCCTTGAAGGTTTATGGAATAATAAACTTTACCAATTTCATCCATGGTTACACTAGAAAAAGTATACTCACAGTGACTGCATACATGAAAATAAAAAAATACCGCAGTTCTATGTTGGAACTCACATCCACTTTATTTCTCATCAAAATGGGTACTGTATTATATGTCATTTGAGGAACATAAGATGGTGACATTCCATCTCCCCTAACCCCTTTACAAAATGATTTAATTTTCACTCTGGTAGAAAGCCTTCAATATTTTACTCTCCTGCATTGCAGCTTTGCTTCTACTTAAACTTACAGAATTAAGACCAGCACAACACTATATTGTATATGGCTGAATGAAAGGAATAACAGTTTAGTTTGTGGACCAATGCACTAAAACTAGCTGTTCCTAGTTTCTGTAAAGAACTCATCAAACCTGAGAAAGCTCTTGAGAGCGTTTGGTAGAGGTAAGTGTTCTACATTTTCATTAATGCATGGCTGCAGCTGGGATCGTATTTTCACACGACAGATATCTGATAGTGTAAGCATGGGTGACAACAGATTGTAAATCCAGGGCCGAATCGTAATGTAACTGCTACAAAGAGAAACAAGATTCAGCTTCATGGCTATCATAGAATACACTGGTCTGAATCCACTTTTCAGAAGAAGCTTTAATGGCAGCAGTTCTACATTGTCCTCATGAACAATGTCTGGATTTTCTAAAAACCATTTGGAAATACTGATGGAGATTAGCTCAGACATTTCCTCAGGGCTTACAGTCGCACCATATGACAAGAGAATATGTATTTTATCAATAAAATTAAAAACATAAGCTAAGATAATAGGCTTTTCCTTCCTACCACTGCCAGCTTCATTCACATCAGCTCCATGCTCCAAAAGCAGTTTGAGCATTGAAGTGGGGACATAAGAGGCCTTACAGGCACAGCCAAGAGGGGAACGTCCATTGCTATCAATCATGTTGACATTCATGCCTAGGTGAAGGAAGTTATACACTGTCTCCCTGGTTCCATACAAGACTGCTGTGGGAAGAAGGGTGGCCTGAGCTGGACTCACACCTGCTTGCAATAATATTTTACATATGATGATGGGTGGAAAGTTATCATCTGGAGGGTAAGGGTCTACAGCGTCCAAGTCTGTCCTGTTTTCTCTATCCAGAGTGTTCATATACTCTGAATTCCAGAAGTACCACTGGTCTGTCGCCATCTGACATGCTACAGAGAAAGGTGTGCGGCCTTCATGATCAGGAATATTGGCATCACAACCTGACGCCAGTAAAAACTCTACCATCTCTATCTGGTTACTGTGGCAAGCAAGCAATAGAGGAGTGCTTCCACATGTGTCTTGAGCATTCACATTGGCACCATGTGAAACCAATACTTTTGCAATTTTAAAGTGAGCATGCTGGGATTTTTCACTGCAGCACACAATATGTAATGGAGTCATCCCATCTTTCCCACAGACATTCACATCTGAAGTTTTCTCTAACACTGAAATCACTAGTCGCACCTGTTAGTTATGAAAAAAAAAAAAGAAAACGATAATAATTGAACTAGTTTAATATATATTTTGTTTAATACTTAAACATAAATAAGTAATTTTTTTCTGTGAACGTTTGTTTTTTCTTTTTTAATTTTTTAATCAAAGAGTACTTAGATGCTTCTCAGCCATTTAAAAAGTCACAGTGTTTTTTTTATAAGCACAAGTCTACCAAAATAACAAAAATGTAAAAAAAAATTTATACAATGTACATTAACGTACATAAGCAAATAGATCGAGGCATAATATATGTGTGTATATATATATATATATATATATATATATATATATATATATATATATACTTTTTATGGCTGACATAGAAGTATGAGTTTGATATGGAATCTTTTTACGGCTGACATTGAAGTATGAGTTTGATATGGAATTTACACAAGGAAAGACCAAATCTTCTTCAAGTTCAAGGGCAATATTTATCATTTTGAACAATGGAATGGAATATCACGAGAAAGCAAAAACACAATAACCACAAAACGTCAAATTTGTACTGACCTTAGAGACATGGCATGCAAGACAAAGCACTGGCATTCGTGTCTGCTCCAGAGCGTCAACCACTAGCTTGGAGTGCAGTAAAGTGTCTAGATCTACCCCATTCTCCAGACACAGTGAATTGATGTGCTCCCTCAGCAAATGCAGATCTAAAGAAGACATGCCAAGTCTTCAATTTAATGACACTGCAACCCAGTGAAAATTTAACTGAAAACAAAAGAAAAAGAAAACATTAAATCATCTAGATCTAGATATAAATCTACCGGTATTCTCCTACAATACATTTGATACATCTTAGGATTAAAAAAGCTTTGCAGGAATCTATTGTAAAAACGTAAAAGTAGGATACCGATGGAGATTTTCATAAGATTTAAAAATAAAATTAATCTAGATCTAGATCTAGCTAGAAATCTAGATCTAGATCTAGCCTTTCTAGATTCTAGATCAGATTCTTGTCTAATTATATATTATTCTCATGCTCCCAAGGCTTAGCTAGATTTACATTTATGAACATACCAGATATCTAAATCTAGAAATCTACACAATCTTCATATTAAATTCTAAACTCCTGGAGATCTACTTAAAAACATTAATGGCCTGGATCAGGAGAATTTTAACCGACACCACAGAGGCTAACAGCTGACGGTTGCTGACCTCACGGCTGGCCTCGTAGCCCTGTGGTAGAACTCGGACCGTGGTAGCCCGTTCAACGCCGTGTTTGATAATATGACCCCATGTCAAGGCCAAGCGAGACCCCAGCGACTCAAGTCGTTGTAAAGGAAAGACCTTGTAGGCCTAGATCTATGTCTAATTAGAGCAATGCCTTTTTCAGCAGTTTACTCCTACGCCGGGCCTGAGAATTAAGAAAAGGCATGAAAGCATGTAAAAAAAAAAAAAAAATCAGAATAGACAGTATCTGTATTAAACATCACTTGTTAAAGTAAAGCAGAGATAAAGGATGATAAAGATGGTGTTTATAATAATAATAATAATAATAATAATAATAATAATAATAATAATAATAATAATAATAATAATAATAATAATAATAATAATAATAATAGCAGCAGCAGCAGTAGTAGTAGTAGTAGTAGTAGTAGTAGTAGTAGTAGTAGTAGTAGTAGTAGTAGTAGTAGTAGTAGTAGTAGTAACACAATATTCAATTCCGCCTGATAGCCTCATGTGAAACATACATAAAGATGGTGATGACGATGATAATAAAAATAAAAGTAATAGGAAAAACAATATTGTTGCTACTGCTGCTACCTCTACTACTACTACTACTACTACTACTACTACTACTACTACTACTACTACTACTACTACTACTACTACTACTACTACTACTACTACTACTACTACTACTTCTACGAATAATAATAAT
>JAWDGP010001738.1:222500-282500 GCA_033675545.1 Elysia crispata | reverse complement strand
AAATGCAAACTTCACAATAATAATAATGGGCTTATTTCTTCCAAAACCACACAACTGCACAGAAGAAAAGCAAATTTTAACAATGAACAGGTAGGAAGAATACTACATTAAAGAAAAGCAAACTTAACAACAAAAACATTTCATAACTGCAATTAAAATATAGTCGCAGAACCTTGAACGTTTGGAATATTTTCCACGTTGTCATGAAAAAGTTTTTTAAATGAAGGAGACACCTCAAGCTATGAAGTGCAACTGCTCAAGACAATATAACGCAGAAAAAAATTAAGGCGCCAGATTTTTTTTATATTTGATTGAGTTATCCTGGCTTGCTAAAACTTATACTTATTCTACCTAAAGTCACAATCTGTGTGACATCTGCAAGACAAATTAAGAATGTAAATTCCATAACATAGCTGAATTAGAATGTTTATACAGTTCAATGTTGACATTTTATTAGTGGATCTGGTCGATATCTTGAATATAAAACTGTATAGAAATACGAAACGCGGGCAAAAATGCGGGAGTGGTGTTTGCATTCTCAACCAACGCTGCGGGAGTGGTGTTTGCATTCTCAACCAACGCTGCGGGAGTGGTGTTTGCATTCTCAACCAACGCTGCGGGAGTGGTGTTTGCATTCTCAACCAACGCTGCGGGAGTGGTGTTTGCATTCTCAACCAACGCTGCGGGAGTGGTGTTTGCATTCTCAACCAACGCTGCGGGAGTGGTGTTTGCATTCTCAACCAACGCTGCGGGAGTGGTGTTTGCATTCTCAACCAACGCTGCGGGAGTGGTGTTTGCATTCTCAACCAACGCTGCGGGAGTGGTGTTTGCATTCTCAACCAACGCTGCGGAAGTGGTGTTTGCATTCTCAACCAACGCTGCGGGAGTGGTGTTTGCATTCTCAACCAACGCTGCGGAAGTGGTGTTTGCATTCTCAACCAACGCTGCGGGAGTGGTGTTTGCATTCTTAACCAACGCTGCGGGAGTGGTGTTTGCATTCTCAACCAACGCTGCGGAAGTGGTGTTTGCATTCTCAACCAACGCTGCGGGAGTGGTGTTTGCATTCTCAACCAACGCTGCGGAAGTGGTGTTTGCATTCTCAACCAACGCTGCGGGAGTGGTGTTTGCATTCTCAACCAACGCTGCGGGAGTGGTGTTTTCATTCTTAACCAACACTGCGGAAGTGGTGTTTGCATTCTCAACCAACGCTGCGGGAGTGGTGTTTGCATTCTCAACCAACGCTGCGGGAGTGGTGTTTGCATTCTCAACCAACGCTGCGGGAGTGGTGTTTGCATTCTCAACCAACGCTGCGGGAGTGGTGTTTGCATTCTCAACCAACGCTGCGGGAGTGGTGTTTGCATTCTCAACCAACGCTGCGGGAGTGGTGTTTGCATTCTCAACCAACGCTGCGGAAGAAAAGGGGACGATGGCAATTGTTTTTAAAATATTGACCAATCAAATACTCAACGAAACATTTTCCATGACGCTTTTAGTTTTATCTTTACGCTGGAAAAGGTCAAATTCAGTTGTTGCTTTTTTTTTAACTTGCTTAGTTTTGTTTAAAACTCAATTAAAGTACAATAGTATGGTTTTTTTTTATATATATATATTATTTATAGGTATAAATTTACAATAATTTGTTTTAAAACCTTCACCCGCGCTGAAAATTGTAAACGGCTGAGAATTGTGTCATAACTTTTTTTTTGGTTCATCACAACAAATTTGGCATAAAATTTTGATAATTTAATTTTCATAGAAATATTATAAACTTTCAAAAGCTTTTTTTTTAGCCTAAATCCATAACTTTTTTTTGTTCTTTGTACCGTGTGGGACACTGATTTTGGCAGATCAAAGTTCAGTAAACTTCATCAACGCACATTAAGTAGTTTTGGAGAAGATAGCGGAGAAAAAAATCAAAGTTGCCTTTTACAATATAGATATTAGTAATACATGTAGATCACCGGATGTACAGCTCACAATAGATCACATCACATCACATTGTTTTTAGCCCCTTTTTTGTGATGAGGTTGCTGGGCTTCCGCCTGTGGACCCAAACCTAGGTGTTGCGCATGTTAGAGACAGAGGATCATCTATACTTGTATACTGTGACGTCATAGACCGTGACGGTAAAGCATGGATCATAATCCAGGTTAGCTGAGGTTAATCTCTCTCTCTCTCTCTCTCTCTCTCTCTCTCTCTCTCTCTCTCTCTCTCTCTCTCTCTCTCTCTCTCTCTCTCTCTCTCTCTCTCTCTATCTATCTCTCTCTCTCTCTCTCTCTCTCTCTCTCTCTATCTATATATATATATATATATATATATATATATATATATATATATATATATATATATATATATATATATATATATCTTTCTCTCTCTCCTCTCTTTCTCTCTCTCTCTCTGTTGTGTTTCTGTAAATCTTTCAGTGTCTATTTTGTCTCTCTTTTTCTCTCAGGCTCCACTCTTTTCTCACCCTCAGTCTGTTTCTTTCTCCCTGTCTCTTTCTCTGTTTCTCTGCCTTTCTGTCTGTCTGTCTGTTCTTCTGGCTGGCTGGCTGTCTGTCTGTTTCTGTCTCTTAAAATCTGGGTGTAAGTAAATGATTTTTCCCAATATCATGTTATTAATAGTCGTTACAAGCAGAATGCTTCACTATATGCACTTTTCTCTGCAACATGCACGTTTTAAACGTCACGCTCTAGTGATTCTTTGAGTGATGCGCAACATATATTCTTGTTATCAACTGCTTGTAACCCATTCCGCTATCTTAAAATGCAGTCCTGGTTTTCGGACAAACTGAATAAATTAGTAGATTTGTTGATTTTTTAATTATTCAGCCAGGGTACAGGATATAGTATAGGTATTGACAAGTTGGTATTTTCCTATAGGTAATGCGAATGCATATCAATATTGAAACAAGCCAATTTAAAGAATTCGCACTAAATCTCAACTATTTTCAATTTGTGCGGATTTTAGGGCATGGAATTTAACATGTAACAACCACAATCTTCTTATACAACAGAGTAGAAATTATTTTATGTAATTTCCCAAAGATATGCAGACGTGAATGGGTTCTAGCATTAACTTAGGGAAGAAAAATACGACAAGTAAAGATTCTTGAGTGCGCAACAGGCTACGTCCACCAGTTCCGGGCCTGTAAGTCTCTGCAGGGTTCTTCTTCTCCTTCTTCTTCTTGTTCTTCTTCTTCTTCTTCTTCTTCTTCTTCTTCTTCTTCTTCTTCTTCTTCTTCTTCTTCTTCTTCTTCTTCTTCTTCTTCTTCTTCTTCTTCTTCTTCTCCTCCTTCTCTTCTTCTTCTTCTTCTTCTTCTTCTTCTTCTTCTTCTTCTTCTTCTTCTTCTTCTTCTTCTTCTTCTTCTTCTTCTTCTTCTTCTTCTTCTTCTTCTTCTTCTTCTTCTTCCTCTTCTTCTTCTTCTTATATGTTCTCGTACTCAATCAATCAATCAATCAATCAATTAATGAGAAAATCATTTACGTAATCTATAATTAATGCTCAAAATTTGTGCTCTCCGATCAGTACGTATTTATGTTTCTTGAGTTGCATGTATTTTCACTTTGAATCTTGTCTACTCTAAGATAGAACTTTGAACGTTATTTGTTAATGGACGTTTAGGTGAAGGTATCTGAGGATGTTCAACATCAAAGATTAAATATTTCGTTCTTTACGATCAAATCTTGCTATCTGTTTTTTAGTAAACAAGTTTCATAAACTATTTTCATATCACAGGTAATTTTGGTTCCTCGGAAAACTGGTTGTAAAGACTTTTGAAAAGTAGATCCATTTATCCATTTATGCCCACCATAAACGATAGAATATCTGAAACCACTGTGTAATACTGCAGGCCAACTTCGACCACAACATTTCTCAATCTCCAGCGAAGGCTGGTAGAGCTCAGCTTGCATTTCATGTCCTCAGCGTCGCCGCAGCAACCGAGTCAGTTTCAACAGAACCTGGGACAGTTACGTGGATGGTTTCGGTTCTTTCAAAAGAGGGTACTGGCTTGGTTTGCGCAATATGAGCCGAATTTTAGCGTTGGTAAAAATTGAAATAATTAAATATATCATCACTTTCTTGATATTTCCTTGAAATGAATGGTTTTTAAAAAATCCTTAAACCACCTAAATTTAAGGCACTATTAATTTGAAATAAGCATTTTAAACTATTAAATTTTCGTAACGCTTAACCAATATGGGGTGTTTTTGTTTAAGGTGATTAGGAAATCCATTTCGAATACATGCGGTCTTTCTTTGATTTTACTGTTTTTGTCTAGAGGGAACAAAAACCAACTTCGAAGACATGTGACCTTTCTTTGATTTGACTGTTTTTGTCTAGAGTGGAAAGAAATTAAAATTCGAAGACACGTGATCATTCTTTGATTTTACAGTTTTTGTCTAGAGTGAATACAAATGAACTTCGAAGACATGTGACATTTTTTTTTATTTTACTGTTTTTGTCTAGGGTGAATAGAAATCAACTTCGAAGACATGTGACCTTTCTTTGATTTTACTGTTTTGTTTTTTTTTTGTTTTGTTTGTTTTTTTTTTGTCTAGGATGAATGGAAATCAATTTCGAAGCGATATGATCTTTCTTTGATTTTACAGTTTTTTTTTGTCTAGGGTGAATAGCAATTAATTTCGAAGACATATGACCTTTCTTCGAATTTACTGTTTTTGTCTAGGGTGAATAGAAATCAACTTCGAAGACATGTAACCTTTCTTTGATTTTACTGGGTTTTTTTTTGTCTAGGATGAATGGGAAATCCGCTTCGAAGACATGTGACCTTTCTTTGATTTTATTGGGTTTATTTCGTTTAGGGTGAATGGGAAATCTGATTCAAAGACATGAGACCTTTCTTTGATTTTACTCTTTTTTTTTTCTTTTTTGTCTAGGGTGAATGGGAAATCCGCTTTGAGTTCAAAGACGACGAGGGTGGGTCCTACTTTGCCCAATACGACGGGGTAAAAATAGAACAAGGAGGAAGGTAAATTTATTCATGTGTTTTTTGCTAATTGGAAAAAAGGAAATAATAGTTTATTGAGCGCAAATTCCGAAAGTTTCTATTGGAATTTTCTAAAGAAGAATCCTTCTTAAGTACGGATTCAGTGAAAATATAACGGAAAATATAACGGAAGGAGATATCGAGAATCAGTGAAAATATAACGGAAGGAGATATCGAGAATCAGTGAAAATATAACGGAAGGAGATATCGAGAATCAGTGAAAATATAACGGAAAATATAACGGAAGGAGATATCTAGAAATAAGTGCGAGGGGGGACTTGTGTGAAGGGATTAGATCCCTATGTGAGGAGGGCACAGATGGAAAAAAGAGGTTAGGAAAGAGAGGTTCATAAGGGTGCAGAAAGAGGAAAATGTTATGAAAACTTTCGAAGTAGTAGATCGTGTTGAAAAGAGAGGAGAAGAAGAAAATCGAAGATGGTGCCTTATTTTAATCTTTCTTTCCTTCTTCTTTTATAATCTCTTTGCCAAGGTGTTAGCGAGAATGCATAAATATCTTTTTGGTTATTATGCGTTATTTTTTTTAGTAACACTTACTTTCAGTCGTTTTCTACTAAACGGTCAGAAATTCCAACTTTGCTTGCTATAAACTTTAAACTCTTATTGTACAGACATCTAACTTTTCACAATTCATTACCGATCAAGAGCTGGCATTAATATAATGTGAAATAACTTTCCTGACGAACGTAAGCCATTGGTTTGGGCAGAGACCCGGTAGGACGGAGCTCGTTCCTCAAGAAGACTTCTTGGGGATTATTTGACAAAAATCATTGGAGCTAGAGTTAAGTTTCAATCCATGTCCGAGTGTTATAACTAGTTCATTTACTCTCATAGTAAGAAACGGGAAAGACTAACCTTTGTCAGAAAATGATATTTTTTTTCCCGAACACAAAAGGGTGTCACCTATGTTACATTAATATCTAAGACATTTTTCTTCCAATTTTGATTGTTTAAACTTTTTTTTTATTGACACTTCGAATTTTGTAAATATTACAAATTTATCTTTATAGAAATTGTCTAGGTAATTTTTTTTTTCAACGAGAGCGTGTTCTGAGAATTAATACTATAAAAATTGAATCTTAAAGCTATTTAAATTTCGAATCTCTTATATCCATATCTTTTTTATCATCAGAAATATAAAGCCGGAAATAATTTTCTTTTTGCAAATGGGCCATACATTTTTATGTATCACTGTATACACAAAATGAACTAATATTTCATGATTAGCCTACAACTAAATGTCTCATCCCTATGATTATTATTAACATCCTCCCTAACCTCTAGCTATGGGATGACTGTTGGCAATCTAAAAGGGAAAACCGTGGGATTGATTGACGCTCTGAAACCAAGCAGGTGCACAAGATATGAAAAAGTTCCATTCATTACCCGAGACTCTAACGTCCCTGACGAACGGCCTAGATGTGCGAGTCGCTGGGGAGGAGCGTGGTGGGCTCCCCATGATTACTGCCCCACTGTGAACCTCAATGGCGTCATGTGTACCCGGTTCATGCACTGGTTTAAGGTGAACTACCTTGTTTACTCACAGGTCATGATACGGAGAACTTCATCCTAAATAAAGTTTACCTGTAAAATGGCTTGGAAATAAATATGCTTGGGCGGCATGCGCTTTGAGTTGAACTCCTTTCTTGATGCAACATAAAGCCTCTCTTCTATTGTTCTCGGATTGTCTATAACCATCACTCACTACACACTTTTTCCCCGTGTTAAGGAAGACGTTTCCCAGTCATTCTCATTATCACCTCGGTCTTGAGATGTACAGGTGTGGCTGTAATACACAGCAAGATAAGCAGGATAGAGATGTACAGGTGTGGCTGTAATACACAGCAAGATAAGCAGGATAGAGATGTACAGGTGTGGCTGTAATACACAGCAAGATAAGCAGGATAGAGATGTACAGGTGTGGCTGTAATACACAGCAAGATAAGCAGGATAGAGATGTACAGGTGTGGCTGTAATACACAGCAAGATAAGCAGGATAGAGATGTACAGGTGTGGCTGTAATACACAGCAAGATAAGCAGGATAGAGATGTACAGGTGTGGCTGTAATACACAGCAAGATAAGCAGGATAGAGATGTACAGATGTGGCTGTAATACACAGCAAGATAAGCAGGATAGAGATGTACAGGTGTGGCTGTAATACACAGCAAGATAAGCAGGATAGAGATGTACAGGTGTGGCTGTAATACACAGCAAGATAAGCAGGATAGCGATTTATACAATATTTTATAAGATAAATTAAGCCCGAGATTCGTGGAAGTTTTTGTTTTTGTTGTTTTGTTTGTCTATAACATGAGGATTTCTTGCTGGGATGCCTGTAATGGCTTGTAATTACTTCTTATGCAGTAACTTAAAGAAGAAAAATAAACTCATGTACAATTAAATTTTTGTTAGAGGAAAGTCTTAATTCAAGAACTTAAAAAAAAGGAATGAGGGAATTTGTAAATACTGATTCGATTAGGTAATGATTTCCATATCTATCCAGCGGGGGCGAATATTTTTATACAGCTTCAAATAATCCATATCTATCAAGGCCACCATTATGAGTTGTTGCATCACTTGTTAGATGACCCTAAATTAGGTTCATTAGGCCACGGTTTCATAAAGCGTTATCGTTCATCGCGTCAATTTTCAGCATTCACTCGCATCATTCGTCGATCATTTAGGCTGCTTACAAAACTGTTTATTTGGCTCATAAATAAATGATAGAGTGCCTTTCCGCTTTGCCTAAACCAACGAAAGGATCCCGACACATACGCCAATAGCACAGGTAGCCCGTTGCACGAAAAGTCTCGAATGAGACAAGAAATATAACTCTCTATTTGCATCTTTCTCTTTCGTCCTATCGATCTACTTATTTATTTATCATCGCATTTCTATTTCTATCTTTTTATCTATGTTCAATCACCTGCCTTCCATCCATCCCCCATCTCTTTACACCCGCCTCTCTCTTTTTCCCTTAGCTGTAACTGCCTCTCTGTGTATCTAAATATCCGCTTGAATCTCATCTATTGACTCTCTTTTTTATTTTTTTGTTTGTTTGTTTGTTTTCCGTATGTCTATCTGTCTGTTGTCTTTGTCTCTTTTGTTACTTTCTTTCGGCCTTTCTACTTTCGCTCCCCCTTTTGATAGGCCTTTATGTTTCTGTAACTATCTGCCTGACTGTCTTTAAGTCTGCAGTTCGTTTTCTCCTCCATTTCTTTGACCGTTTCTGCTTCTAAGTAAGATGTCCCTGCATTCTCTACCTTTGCCCGTAAATAATGTTAAAGAAATTAAAAACACTGTTAGCCTTCAGGTA
Organism: Elysia crispata; assembly: GCA_033675545.1. NCBI lineage: Eukaryota > Metazoa > Mollusca > Gastropoda > Plakobranchidae > Elysia > Elysia crispata. Next base: position 274,150 of record JAWDGP010001738.1, on the reverse strand, counting down.
GATCTGAAGAATAAATTTACCCAAATTAAAACTACCATCAGACAGGGCGCGGTGCGCACCTCATTGACAGCCTGCGTACAAGTTGTTGAACTACTACCTGCACCCAGCTCCAGCTCTCTCGTCTGATGCGTCAGTGTTCAGGCGGTGCGCACCTCATTGACAGCCTGCGTACAAGTTGTTGAACTGCTACCTGTACCCAGCTCCAGCTCTCTCGTCTGATCCGCCAGTGTTCAGGCGGTGCGCACCTCATTGACAGCCTGCGTACAAGTTCTTGAACTACTACCTGCACCCAGCTCCAGCTCTCGCGTCTGATCCGCCAGTGTTCAGGAGGTGCGCACTTCATTGACAGCCTGCGTACAAGTTCTTGAACTACTACCTGCACCCAGCTCCAGCTCTCGCGTCTGATCCGCCAGTGTTCAGACGCTGCGCACAAACGAGCAGGAACGCGAAAGTCTAGATAAAGATCTAAAAATGATTAAAAAAAAAAAAAATACTCCTAATTAGTTTAAGCTGCATCACACATTCTCAAAGCATTCATATTTTTTTCTAAATTACTTAATAATTTGGTGATAGCATGCGTTTTTATATCATTGGATAAATATAATCATAGTTAAAGCCCATGCCGAGTCTCTCGCCTCCATCCCTCTTCCACAAACACTCAAGATAAAACGAAATAAAAAATTGCTTGTTTTTTCCCTTTCTATAGTTATCGTTTTTTTAATACCGAACCCTCCATGTTAAATTAGCATTTACAACTGCTTATGAAAATTAATTTCCTCTGCGCATACTCTCCTTGTCCTGTACCTAAGTTTTACACTACATACAATTTAAACCCGCTTTAAGTTCGCGTCGTCGAGGGTAAAAAGAACATAGATAGCCGTTTAGCCCGCACTTTGGGAGTCCACATTAGTACACCCTATTCACAAGGCCACCGCATGCTGCAACACAAAACATGTGTTTTGTCAGTATATGGAGAAAGATCCTATATATGGTATTTAATTAAATAAAGGGTAAAATTTAACCACTAACCCAAATATGAAGTCTGTTTTTTTTTTTCCTTTCTTCTCCGATCATAAAAAATGAAAGTGTTCATTTCTTGGTGGCTAAACTATGCATCAATGATAAGAGCAAGCTAAATGTGACGTCCATGTGAACTGTTGTTCTTTCTTTATTACTTAAATTAAAAGAGAATGGAAAGAAATGAACAATGTCATATTTAAACGTTGCCTTAGGAACCGTTTCAAAATGTGGATGCTTTTTAAGATGTGTAACTAGATTTAGTGCTATGAGCACTGGGTAACTCCAGATCAGGACTAAGCCACGTCATGCAAATAAAATTGGCATGGGTTTAAAAATACCATGGAGACCGGTCTACGAATAAGCTCGCAATGGCCGCAAATCTCCTTCCTTGCAGATGTTAATCGAACCGTCAAGCCAATTGTCGTTGCCGATGGACTGACGTCAACCAAACAGAAGTGTAATAAACATATCTGTGACAGACGCATGAACAAACTTGTACTGTTGATAGACCAGTAACTTTACTACATGTTATGAAAACAGTTTTTTGAAGTTTTTATTGATAGTAGTTGACTTGTTCATAACACCTAAAATATAAAATGTGCAAAGAAATTTTAAACGGAGGGTGTCTTTTGTTAATTATTCTTTTTTAAACAAGAGGACGTGCAAAAATGTTATTTTTAAAACGAACAGTTTTCCAAATCCATTGCAACTTAAAAAAAAAAGGGGGGGGGGGGAGCAGAGAGAGCGGCCATGACTGAGATGAAAGAGTCCAGGTCGTAGAACTACTTTAAAGATAACAGGAATTTAAAAAATGGCCAACTGGGTGTTATGCAAAATGTGGAAGAAGAGAGAGCGAGATAAAGAGAGGAGAGAGGAGAGAGAGAGAGAGAGAGAGAGAGAGAGAGAGAGAGAGAGAGAGAGAGAGAGAGAGAGAGAGAGAGAGAGAGAGAGAGAGGGAGAGAGAGAGATTTTTTTTCGAACTGATAGCGATTTGGACTAATGCTACTTCTTCCACCGACCCCCTTTGAGGTTATCGACAAAGTATTGGATTTAACTAGGAAATTAGTAGACCTTTTTCTTCTTCTTTATTTTAGAAGCCTAACACAACACTGACGCACAAAAAGCCAACTGATTCACCGTTACACAATAATTGTTTTGTAAGAGGTCAAGGTTAAGAAACAAAAGGCAGGTTAGAATTGAAATCGATATGTGAATTCACGAAATTAATGGAAGTAAGGGCAAAAAAGGAAAGTTTAACTTTGCTATTTACAATCAAATAGGACTGTAACATTTTTTCCCTTTTCTGTTCTAAAATTAGTGAGAATCCTTTTAAATAGATTTCCAACTACAGAGTGAGATCGTCACAAAACAGCAGTGTAAACAACAGATTCCTACAGACAATCTGACGCCGGGCCATGCTTCAAGCTCTCGCATTGACCACACCAAATCTTGAATCTCCAATCTTTTCGAGCAGTGCTCTACTATCATAAATCGTTTAACAAAAGAGAAAAAAAATGTCAATAACAATAGTCCAAAAGAAGAGGGTTCGAAATGGCAGTATACCGGTGGTGTAACTTCACAGCCCTATTTTGTGGTGGTGTTCCTGCTTTCGATGACATCGGAAAATGCCACAACAGTTTCAATTAGTGGTGAACATTTTGGTGTGTTGTACAACATTCACTTTAAGAACCTATTGGAACTTTCGATTGCGAGCTCGAGCTTGGAAGCATGAAAAATGCTTCAGTTTTAAGCCTCACTTTGCTTAACCCAACTGTTTCACAGAAGACACTGTAATTTACATTGAAGATCGGCTGTATATTTGAGGTAACACTACAGCTTTCACTGGCTATAAATAGCCTGTTATAACAAAGAAAAACAACTCATGTTTCAAGCGACAGAACCAGCTGATGTTACAATTTACAGAATCATCTAATGTGACATATGCACGTTTATTAGACTCACCCCGTGTCATAAAAACACTATCACCCCATGCCACAATTAAACGAACATTTTATGTCCACAATTAACATTTAGTATCCAATTTAAAATTTAACAGGTCCATCTTGAGTCACAACTAACATAACTGTTCCATGTCTCAGCCGACAAAATAAGTGACAACTAACAGAACCATCTAATGTCACACCGGAACCATACGAAACTAATAGAACCATCTCATGCTCACAGTCAGAACAATGTCACAATTAATAGAACCATCTCATGCTCACAGTCAGATCTATGTCACAATTAATAGAACCATCTCATGCTCACAGTCAGAACAATGTCACAATTAATAGAACCATCTCATGCTCACAGTCAGAACTATGTCACAATTAATAGAACCATCTCATGTCACATTTCATATCACAATTGAAAGAATCATTTCATGTCAAATTTCATTTCACAATAAATAGAACTATCTCATGTCAAAATTAATTGAACCATCTTATGACACAACTAGCACGACTATCAACTATCACCATAGAATCATCTCTAATCACTTTTAACAGTGCTGTCCTATGTCAGAACTAACAGATTCACCCCATGCCCCATCTAACAAAAACATTCCATTTCAGAATTAACACAAACAAAATTACAAACAAGAGTACCTTCCCAAAACTATCCGAACTTTTCATGTCATGATTAAAAAAAAATAATTCTTTGATTTAGATTGATGAGTACCAGGCAAGCTTACATCTCTTGAAGCAACTTGGTGAATTTTTTAACAGCGATTTTTTCCTTCGAAACTCATCTCCTCCTTTGATATGTCTCATGTAACCTTAGACAAGAAAAACAAAATATGGCTAGTCATATTGCTCCCGCCCTAAAAAGGACTTCTACTCGCCTTAGAAAAGATAAAAATCTGACTCTCCTGTTGAAGACAGACACTACAAACTTTTTGGAAAAAAAAACGGTATCTATTTTTTAAGAGTGTTTACGTTGCCCCAGTTGTTAGATTGCCTGTGGAATTCAACCTTGGAGCGCCATATCTGACTGAAGGGATTGATCTTTGAAATATATCTTCAGCCGAAAAGGCAAACTCACATCACATAAGTCAAGCCTTTACTATAGACGGCATGGCAGTATTAAGAAGGTGAGACGCCGTCTTATACACAGACCAAGCACGGATTAAGTCTGACATATCTACATGCAGATCTGAAGGCGAGTACTGCAGTGATCTACTAACCTCTCTCACCCCAGAGAAAGTTAACTAAATGGGAGTTTATTCCAAAGGGCAGAAATTGTTTTTCCTCCCGAACTCAAATCCTGTGCCGTTTTGGTCCACTGTGAGATGAGCGGTTGTAGATCAGGCAGGTCAAAGAAAGACACAGTCGTAAAAAATGTCGACCCTTCCCCCCCCCCCCCAATAATGCGAATGACCTAAATGTAAAAAAGGCCTTATGACAAAGGAAAATCTTGCTGCCAATGTGAGCCATCCTGACCTGATGGCTGTCCTTGGACAACAAAATCGATTTAAAAAAAAAAAATTTATGCTGTCCCAACTCTGCCAATAAATTTATTGAAATAAATCATTACTACGCATATGTCAAAGTCTGTTTACGTTTAATGGCCTCGGTACTGTGTGATAAGATAGGCAGGGCTGCGAGGCTTGGCAAGCATCAAAGTACAAAATCAATTTTTTCCCCCTAACAATTGTTTGTTCTTGCTTATCAAATCCTTTGCTTGCAGTAATTAAACGTGACAAGTCTAGTCGCAGCTTGCGCACGTCAAAGATTTGAAGCGCCGTAAATACTAATCTATTCAACGTTATGTCAGATTAACAGGGATCAGTTTGTTTCTCCAATAAACTCTAAGTTATATCTTTAGAAAAAAAGGGCGCTTTAACCCAATACTCAACGCCATGCCTGTGTTATATAGGAAGCAAATTTAGAAGTGAGAAATAGAAGTCGGAAAGAGGGCGCTGGGGCAAAGGAGAGGGAGGGGGCTGGGGCCAAAAGAGATAGATATAGACGGATGTGACAAATATCGATAGATTAGGAACGGCAGATAAAACGAAATAAATGTAACATAATAGAAAGAGAGTTCGGTAGGCAAGGTAGAATAAAGAGTGGATTTCATTTCATTCGTTTATAATATAAAAATCGGAATTGAATAGAATGGTGAATAATGAGAGAGACAGAGAGAAGAGAAGAGAAGATAGATAGATAGATAGATAGATAGAGAGAGAGAGAGAGAGAGAGAGAGAGAGAGAGAGAGAGAGAGACAGACAGACAGACAGACAGACAGACAGACAGACAGACAGAGAAAGAAATAAAAAATCGCGAGAGGACACACTGGTATTTCGGTATCCAGGTTACTTTCTTTACCATAGTCACCGCAGTAGGCGTCACCTTGGTAATCTTCCTCATCGTTATACTAACCGTTACTATAGTCACCGCAATAGGCGTTACCTTGGTAATCTTCCTTATTGTTATACTAACCGTTACTATAGTCACCGCAGTAGGCGTCATCTTGGTAATCTTCCTCATCGTTATACTAAACGTTACTATAGTCACCGCAGTAGGCGTCATCTTGGTAATCTTCCTCATCGTTATACTAACCGTTACTATAGTCACCGCAGTAGGCGTCACCTTGGTAATCTTCCTTATTGTTATACTAACCGTTACTATAGTCACCGCAGTAGGCGTCACCTTGGTAATCTTCCTTATTGTTATACTAACCGTTACTATAGTCACCGCAGTAGGCGTCACCTTGGTAATCTTCCTTATTGTTATACTAACCGTTACTATAGTCACCGCAGTAGGCGTCACCTTCGTAATCTTCCTTATTGTTATACTAACCGTTACTATAGTCACCGCAGTAGGCGTCACCTTCGTAATCTTCCTTATTGTTATACTAACCGTTACTATAGTCACCGCAGTAGGCGTCACCTTGATAATTATCCTCATCATTTTACTAACCGTTACCATAGTAACTGTAATAGTCGTCACATTGGTAATTATCCTCATCGTTATACTAACCGTTACCATAGTAACTGTAATAGACATCAACTTAGTAATCATCCTCATCGTCATACGAACCGTTTCCTTAAAATACTGCACTTTTCTCAACATCGTTTCCACCAGGTATTGAAACATAAGATTCACTATCTAAATCTTTACCAACTAAACCAAATCATTCTTTTCAACAAAACCGGCCTAACAAATTAAACGGCTATGCTGCTGCTGATGATGATGACCATCTTCATCACCACCATAGTTTTCATTACCATGATTACCACCACCACCATCACCATCATCATCTTCTTCACTTTCATTGTTATAAGCATCATTATCATTATCTTCACTATCATTATTATTATCATCATCAGCAACATCATATAATTTTCAGCAAAAGAGAATCAGGTCCGAATAAAACATTTTATGCCCCTTTTTAACCTGTACTTTGGAGCGGAAGTTTTTTTTTCAACCATTCTTTTCCACAAAACTTGCATGATTATTCAAATGACCATCAACATCATGATCATCAAGACAATTGTTTTCATCATCACTATCACGTGGGAGTTTTCTGGGGCTGGTGCTATACTCTGCTCACTCTTTGAGCCACACGTGGGAGTTTTCTGGGGCTGGTGCTATGCTCTGCTCACTCTTTGAGCCACACGTGGGAGTTTTCTGGGGCTGGTGCTATGCTCTGCTCTCTCTTTGAGCTACACGTGGGAGTTTTCTGGGGCTGGTGCTATACTCTGCTCACTCTTTGAGCCACACGTGGGAGTTTTCTGGGGCTGGTGCTATGCTCTGCTCACTCTTTGAGCCACACGTGGGAGTTTTCTGGGGCTGGTGCTATATTCTGATCACTCTTTGAGCCACACGTGGGAGTTTTCTGGGGCTGGTGCTATATTCTGATTACTCTTTGAGCCATACGTGGGAGTTTTCTGAGGCTGGTGCTATGCTCTGCTCTCTCTTTGAGCCACACGTGGGAGTTTTCTGGGGCTGGTGCCATACTCTGCTCACTCTTTGAGCCATACGTGGGAGTTTTCTGAGGCTGGTGCTATGCTCTGCTCTCTCTTTAGCTACACGTGGGAGCTTTCAAGCTCCTTTATCTCTCTCGATGTTCTGTGAACTCCTCTTGAGAAATCTGTGCGTCTGTGTGTTCGTGTTGATGAAATATTAAAACTGACACCGCACTGTTCCTATAAGAAAAGAGACGACTCGTGTGCGGTACAGAGACAAGACTTATCTGATTTATATAATTATTTCTATTTCATTATTGAATAAGAGGTTTTGGCAAAGGACACTTTCATGGTCTCAAACAAAAGCTAAAGCTCTCGATATTAATCTAGATCTAACTTGGGCGCGTTCGGCAACAGGAAAGAAAAGAGTGCTTCAGTCTGAATAATGGCATTGTCTTTATCTTGATATCACGGATTAAGTCTCCATGATCTAATATAATGTTGACACGAAGGAATATGTAAAAAGGTTTAAATATAAAATTCCAAACAATCTTTGATGAAAAACAGAGTAGAAGGGGGTACAGGAAGATGAAACAAACAGTGTCAAACGAATCAATTATAAGTGAGATAGAGAGAGAGAGAGAGAGAGAGAGAGAGAGAGAGAGAGAGAGAGAGAGAGAGAGAGAGAGAGAGAGAGAGAGAGATAAAGAAAGGGGGAGGGAGGGAAAAAAAAGATAAACGGACAGATAGACTTACAGACTGACATAATGAGCAAGAGAGAGAGGGGAGGAAGGCGAATGAGTGTGTGGAAGAGGGGAGAAAGGCATAATATAATGTAAACAAAAGGAGGATAATGGAATTAATCCATTCAAACATGAAAACGTAACACAACACAATGTTTGGCTATTCAAAATTGATTTAATATTTATTTTTAGCAGCAAGGTAAACTCAGCACATCACGCACCTAGTACCTGTATTTAGAAACAGCTATTTTAAATTCTTGATTCAAAAGACAACTTAGTTATGAGTTCAATGCAGCAGACGAACAGTCAAGCTTTTATACACGCAACAAACATCAATAGATGATACACCTATGCCTGATTGTTTTCACAAGCCCAGTCCAACTCTAACGGTGATCTCAGGACTTCCGCAACTGAGTTAAATGTTCTTTTTTTTTTTTTTTTCAATAATAATTAACAATCTTTTAGAAACTCTTCTCACCAAAATTAAACAAAAGGACACCAAGATATGTTATGACTGACTTTCTCTAGGTGAATCATACAGCCCAAGAGAGCGCTCGTAAAAAAAAAATACTTAGCCGTATTGTGTTTTGATCCCTTGAAACCTTCGTGGCCCCATCAGGCTGAATGTTAATTGGCATTAAACTTAAGTTTGTACATAAGAATACGTAAAATACATCGACTAAAGCCACGTTAAAACGAATCAACTTTTGCTCTATTTATTCCAACTTCTTTCATGTAATCTGCGATTTAACTAGAATTTACCTCTAAAAAATTGTGAACAGATCACTCGATAAGAAGAATCTATCTCTTATGTGTCAAAAATCTGTACACTCCAATAGTATATACGTTTCGCCGAGTACAACGGTTGCCCCAAACATCAAAAGGTCAGCTCCTATCTTTAGAACTGGTGGTTACACTACTCTGCTTACAATATACTTATCTGACAGTACCAAACAACGAATATCTCTTCATTGCAATGAGGTAAAACATATATCTGTGCTGGTGCATGCATAACTCTTCATCACATGAATTTTTCTTTACAAAGTTACAGGTTAAAGGTGAATCATCAGAATGATTTTATCAAGATTGAGCTTGAACTTTGATGTGCTGGGACTTAAAACTCTTCTGGCCGACTTTCAAAATTCAAGGCGATTGACGACTTTGTAACGATCATTTCAGTCAAGTTAAAAATCTCTGGTAACTTTACTGGACACACAGGAAACTAGATATCTAGCATGTTCGAAATGTTTGGGAGAATATTGCTAAATGGACTGCAGAAAACATAGGAACTCTGTTATATAGGAAGGCCTAGAGAACTATGAGAACTGAAAAAAATAATTTAAAAACTAGGTCTCCAGCTTTTAACCCTTTACAGTAAAAGTCTGGACCTGTCCTTGCTGTTTCTTGGGTATCAGTCTTTACACGTGACGGCAACTGGATTTCCATTGGGGCAACTGCACGATGGAGCTATTGTCATTACTGTCAATAAAGTGACATGCTGTACGATGTTTGCATCTCCGCGGATGCTCCTCCGTCCCGTCGCACTCCAAATCAGTCATGATAAAGCGGTTGATTTCTGAAGTGTTTACGAAATAACCCACAGTGTTACGGTGTGCGGTTGCGTACGGTTTGCCAGCGCTGCGACATAGCACTTTGGCCACATTGTTTGAAATAATATTCATTGAAACCTCACAAATATGGCCAAAAAGATTTTCCAAAGTAGGGCTATCAACATTCACTGCTCCTTCATTACGTGAACTGTTTCCCATTCTCCAGACAAAGGTTTCCAGGTCACTCTTCAGAGGCCCGTCCGGATCACAATCAATAAACGTATCAGTGTGCGGGTCACAGACGTATTGAGCAAATCCTTGTTTTGTGGAAGTGATAGGATAGAATCGAGTAGAACGATTTTTTGGATACTCATACGCAAAAAGGTTACCACTATAAACCTTACTCGGCCGGATGTTGCTACATGGTTCCCAGAACACAAACGTTTGGCTATTATGTCCGTCATAATATGCTCAGATCATACAGCAAAAACGCGATTCATCGAATTAACTGTGTCGGTCAAGGCGACCCAGTAAACTTTCTTTTTGTAAGGATGTTCTTCTGCATGCTTTGGTAAAGTGTTGAAAGAAAGAGCACAGGAGAAATATACCCCAAGCCAGACCCCCACGCTTTGAGATTTTATGGTTAGTAAGGGAAAGGTTTCTTGCTGCATATAACCAAATCTTCCACGGCTTTTTTGTACAAGAGGCGTGTGAATCGGTAGGGAGCTAGAGATCGATTGTATTTTTTTCAATCGCACGCGATTTTACAGGCTCTGTCTGGTGGTTACACTATCACAGACCTAAATCAACGAAACAGCTGTCTTAATAGCTCCAGGGTTATGCTGACATAATTCGGTGTTGTGTATTTTAATATAAAGTGACGTCAACAAAATCTCTACACTGCGAAAACTTTTGTATACAGGATCTTTTATTACCTCGATATGCGTGAAAACTTTCTTTTAAATAAAGGGTTAAATGAGATTTTATTGATACAAAGCTTTTAAAGCAGGGCAAGATAGATCTGATACTTTATGGGTTTGACTCCGCGAAGAATCCAGGATATCTGAGTCAATGGTGCTCTGAGAGAGAGAGAGAGAGAGAGAGAGAGAGAGAGAGAGAGAGAGAGAGAGAGAGAGAGAGAGAGAGAGAGAGAGAGAGAGAGAGAGAGAGAGAGAGAGAGAGAGAACGTTCCTAGGTGTTTTTAGGCAGACCATCTGAGTTCTCCAAGAAAGCTCCATTTGCGGTGAGGAGTTGAAAAATACATAAAGATTAGTTCAACTTCGCATTTTGCCTGTCGTGAAGAAGCTAGGAAGAACTCCTAGTGCTATATTACTGGGATGCATATTGCAGTAGCCATTGGTCCCTTAGTTACAGCCAGGTTTGTGAGACAAATACTTATATCTATGAAGAAATAGAAAATCGGTACAAAATTTAAAATTTAGTGTTTCGGTAAGGTCTGAAATTAAAAGATAAGAAAGTGCTAGTCTGCCAGACAGAAGCATGTTGAAATCCTGGAAGAGTTTGCGAGATTCACGACACGCTTGAGGAACACACGGCACACTTGAGGAATACAAATTGATAATGTCACAGTGATTTGCGCATCGACCTCATCATCCGAATTTATCTCATCTTTCCAAAATATTCTCATTAAATAATCTCAGTTCCTCAAGAAAAGATGGAGAAAGTCCGGAGAGTCATCATGAAAAGTAGCTTCAGCAGTCAACTCTTTTTTTTTTTTGTCAATAGCGAACAAAATGTAGCTCTGAAAGTTGAGTTTGACTCATAAATCTTACCTAGATTTATTTTGTTGCGAATGATGTTGTGGCCTCATTGTTTACTATTTTCTGTCTTTCAAGAGGATAATGTGGAGCCTCAGTTAAGTAAGTTGTAATAGTTTAGATTATACATAAAAGCATGGATGAAAGCTGGCTCTAGTTGATTCACCAGCAAAGTTTAGCCTAATTTTTTTTCTTTTCTTTTTTTCTTTCTTTCTTTTTTTTCGGGGGGGGGGGGGGGGGGCAATGATCCTTTATCACTAATTTTTTTCGCATAATCGTTCCACTGCTTCCAATCCTTCAGCTTTTCATCCATCTAATACTATAGACCAACCATTGGGAATGGGCTTTACCGTTTTGTCCCCGTCTATGGCAAGTGTCTGTATCTTCTACATATTTTTTAACAGTGGCCAAACTACAACATTTCTCTTTATCACTCGATATATTAATTTTGATATATCCTAAATTATGGTTGGAAAACAATTACAAAGACAGCTGAAAACCCTTTTTAAATATCCTAACTGAATAATAAAATATTGATCTACAGTACTCTTTTTTTACTTGAATGTGACAAATACAGATCCAGGTCTCATACCTGTTAAATTTACTTCTTCTCAACAATCCATTTTTTCACGTTTTTTTTCCTCTCACGGTGATATTTAATAGAATTAAAGAGAATACCTTACCTCATCTGTTTTAGATACAAATTAAAAAAGCTGGCATAAGCCACCTTCAGTTTAAAAATATCAAAATCTAAGTTAATATAGTGTCAGCTACATGGATCTCCATCTATTGATTTTAAACTTAAATTTTACCCAATCTTAAGATCCTCTCCTGCGCAAAGGTTTAATTTTTATCCCATAAGTGACGAGGCCCGCTGTGCTTTCGAGTATAATGTGTTTGAGAGCGTATGGTGTAATTTAGAGCACTAAGATGTGTACTTACCAAAAAAAAAGAAAAAGAAAAGCACAATAATTTGGAAGAGAATAAATAACCTTAGATGTAATGTAAGGAATTATTGCGCTTTTTTAAAAAATCATTTTGAAAGATGAACTTGGTTTCCAGTCTAGAAGATAAAAAAAAAATTAATAAGAGAGGTAATGAGAGGGGAACTGAATGCCTCGTCCGTCGATACTGGTGGACTGTGAAGGAGAAAAGGAGAAGGAAAATCTGTAAGTCTGCGGGTCTTGTTTCCATTTTAGTTGGGATGAGGAAATAAATCGAACTAGATATAAATTTTTAGGTTTTGTCACAAGCAAAGAAAATAAGCATGGCTTGGTTCAAACTAAAGCATGTTTACACTTACAACATTGACCGTGAGAGAGCCATAAAACTCTGCTCAAGGAGAAGCGATGGCATAAGATTGAGCTCACGCGAGCCTTGTTTGGTTAGGTCAGTCTAATCGCAGAAACTTATTCTGAGCCTTTTAAAGCAATAGGTGTGAAAACAGTATAAAAAAAAATAGTTGCGCCTACCATACCATCTCATTTTATGGTAAAATTGTTATTCTTTCAACAGATTTAAGTCTCATAAAGAAAGAAAAAAAAAAAAGAAAGAAATAGATAAACATTACTGATGATTTTCAGCAACTTTTGTTTTTAAAAATCTGATTAATGTTCTTTTGTAATTAAAATGGTTAACTACCTTTCCGGAATATTGTAAAAGAAATTTAGATTCTAGATCTACAGGTAAACGCATCGAAATTGTAGTTAACCTTTGCCTTTATTAGGTACCATAAATGGATCAAGAATCATACAAAATAACTGTGCGTTCATGTATTCAGTACATCACATGCACAGTCATCGTAAAATCAAATTAAAAAAAAAAAAAAAAAAAAGACAGAAGCTAAGTTGGTGGATTGCACAATGTGAGGGACAACTATTACTTAGGCCCAACAATATACTCAAGACCCGGAATAAGAGTAGGTTAGAGATAAAGAGAGAGGGTCCGCATTAGCATCGTCTCCTCCCCCCCCCCCTTCCCCACCTTTCTTTCTTTCTGAACACTCTCAGTCTCACTATAAAATCCTTTATTCAAGATGACACGAACGGGACTCTGGTGTCAGTTTGCCGGGTCTAGGGTGCGCGTATGTATTATTACTAAGCAGGGTTAAAAATAGTCTTGATATATACTACATGTATGCTTTTACTTACTAGATCCAGATATATATCTACACCTTGAATGTAAATATCTCAATACTTCTAAACACAGGATCTAGATTTTCAATCACCTGGTAATTCTAAGCCTAAAACTAAAATCTAAATCTTGACCTTTTGATTTGTGTCTAGTTGCTGTAAATATATAAGCCCTAAATCTAGAAACGTATATCTTACACTATAACATATACATGTAGATCTAGATCTATGCCGGACGGTTTTAGAACTGCCGTACCCCATATTGTAACTTGTAGGCCTACTTTCACTTTCGGTCTTACCATCTCTGCCTACGGCTGTGCTTACTGGAAGTGTACTGTGATCCTTTGGAGGCATTACGTCCAGATAAAAAATGACAGGCGTGTACTGGTCGTTTGGGACGCCAAAACGCGGCAAAGATTTCGTTCTTATTTAAAATAGTGTATTTTGATTGGAAAGCGCCTAAGTTAGAATGAGGTAAGGACGCTAGTTAGAATGAGGTAAGGACGCTTCCCATGTGAGAATTTATTATCAAGATAGCGTGGACTCCGCTGATTTCATCTCGAACTCCTGAAATTAAGCGGATAAGTTTTTCTTCATGAAAGTTTCAACCATCAGTTTTCCTCACCAGATACTAGCATGGTAGAGAAATGAAAATGTAAGAATATCGATTCACCAAGGTTTTTTTTTTTTTTTTTTTTTTTTTTTTTTTTTTTTTGCACACAATAAAGAATACAGTATGAACATACATGGATTTGTTTTGCACCAGCATAAGCGCTAGGTATGACCAAACAAGAGTCAAGTTTTTCCAAATCTCATTAGCAGAGGAAGAGGTGGACTTTTTTTTTAAATCTAACTTTCCGTGTCAAACTTGGAATCAGATAAAAGTCGAACTTTGTTAAAACCTTGGGTTTTTTGGGGTATAGAGAGATACATGTTTCATACATAAATTTTTTTACTCTTTTTTTTTTTTCATAGCGATCTATTATTATTTTGAATTTGATTGTTAGGAATAAGGATCTTTCATTTGTTTTCATTCGATTTGAGGTTTGCTGGCGCTTATAATGAGCCTTTTCAAATGTAGTAGGAATGGCGCCATGTCTCCGATAGGACACTAGAAGTAGGAGTAGGACATGTTGTCACAACTTTTCTGCTCTCTAACTAGTTTGGCGTCCTCACAGTTCCTTTAATAATTTTATCATAAAAAATGTACGGAAAAGAGGGCTTTCCTGGAAGCCTCGAATGGTCTCGTAGTTTTTGTCCGCCGATACTCTTCAGGCAGAGCTGACCACAGAATAATACTATAGAGGAATTAGATCTAAAAGTAAGTCTGTAGAGCTTCGTGACGCTTCCGTATTCGCCTCCCCAGAAGCTGAGGATGGGTGGTGCTGAGATGCTGGGGGATTTGGTCATCTAGCTAAAGTGAAGAGTGTTCCGCAGTTTTGAAAGATACGACCTGGGATTTGTTGTCCATTCTCCGTCAGTTAGAAGATTAATAGTTGCTTTAGGAAGAGCAGCCAATCCGTAATCTAAGACTTAACTGGCTTTTATTAGCAATAGCATGATGTTATAATTTACAGATTTCACTTTTAATTATAGAATTTAAAATTCTTCTTCAGTAACTTGACTTTCTTTAGTTTTATGGATCTATTTTTGTGCGGATGGTTGCTTTCTTTGAGTTTCAATTCACCCACTCAGGAAGGATGGATTCCTATAGTTTGCTTAGTTTCATGTTCATGTCGGTCCGGCAAGCAAAGATTTTGTTTTTGTTTGAGAATTTTATTTCCAAATTTGTATTTGGAGAAGAGGTGCTGTCTTTTCATCAATTCCTAGTGCTCTGCATAGACATTTTCGTTGAAAATGTATAAAGAATAACCACACGATTTGTACTGTACACTGCAGTTCAACGGCATTTACCGTATTTACCATAGTGAATCTGCAAAGCATTTACGAAATATTGTAAAAACAATTTCAAATAAAAATCTAAGTACACGTACATGTATTGTCGTTTTCACATTGATCTCTAAATTTGTTATTTCACCTCCTGACCCGTGAAAGTTACTTTGACCAGGTAACCTACACAGAAAAAGAGATTCTCAAATAGCACCGTACCAGCACTCAAAGAGAAAGGCGAAAACAACCAGACATTTAGTGAGGCTGATTCTGCTAGCTGAGTATTTCCCACTACTCATGATGATCGTTATGTAATTTTCACCTTTACAAATCATGGGGGCGATTAGTTGCCATATCACCGAGATTCAAATTAAAATCACAAATTAATTATAGAGGCTAAATTCCTAATCCATGTACAATATTAACAACGTCGCCCACGCCGTCAAATTAATTACAAGAAGCACAAATCGATAGAGATGCTAAATCTGGCCAATCTGACCAAACCGATGGAATGATGGTCAGTTAAGCAATCTTTCTTGGTAAAGAAAATACATGTACTCTGAATTTGTAACATTCTGTTTTTCATTTCCTCTTGTCACCTCTAAATGTCGATTAAACTCACATGTATCTATTTTAATTGCTCTTCTTTCGTCCATACTCTATGGAGTGAGGGGATGAGGGTGTCACACATAAAAAAGGACAAGTCAAACCCACTGATAAAAAAAGCTTTTCCGCAACCGGGGTTGCCTGCCCCTAAAAATTTGGGTTATCAAACGGGAATTATGAAGCCATCCAAATTTTTAAGACCTTCAAAATTTGTGAAGCTATAAATCAAGATAATTAAAACCTCTACTGGGTCTAGGTAGCAGCCGTAGCAGGCTGGCATTTTGAGAGATTTTCAAACTGTATGTACTGTTATCTAGTCTTTTGTATACCGAACTGCTAATACATGGATTAAGTTGCAAAATAATGATTTACATACTTATGTTTGTGCAATGTGCAACAGATGGACTTCCTTCACTTCGCTCATAAGATCATATCGTCGCCCATCTCACGTAGAGGCGTATCGGCCATTTTAGCCATTTTGAGTTAGTACTACTAATAGTTTCTGAAAACTGAAACGAAGAGCTAGCGTTCTCACATGGTGGCGTATCGATATCTCAAACGGATTACAGTTTATAGCCCTTTTTCTTAAATTGGCGTATAATATTGACTCTTTTCATCCTCACGAAAAGGCGTATACGTCTATACGCCAGTACGTGGGAATCTAAACACTACGTTTATATCATTCACACAAACAGGCGTATATGCCATCACACAAACAGGCGTATATGCCATCACACAAACAGGTGTATATGTCATCACACAAACAGGCATATATGCCATCACACAAACAGACGTATATGCCATCACACTAACAGGCGTATATGCCATCACACAAACAGGCGTATATGCCCAATCATGAGAATGCCGTCGACTCCGATGACAGCTCCAAGGCAGTGTCAAAACAGGGCGATTAACTCTCAAAAAAGTTGACGAGCTCTTTTTTTCGAACTTCATCAAGATTTACCGAACTTAAAAGTGGTCCAAACGGATAGTGAGGTCAATGTAATAGATGATAGCATGATTTGTTTAATATTTCGATGATCCTGATGATTCTCACTATTCGCCTGACAAGTATCACCTGAAAGGCTGCAAGGAGGAAATTTTTGTTGCCTGACAAGTATCACCTGAAAGGCTGCAAGGAGGAAATTTTTGTTCCATGCTTAGAAATCTTTTGTGCTACGACCATTTTTTTAGGGTATGAGACTCTTGCGCTCAGCATGGAGGAAAATCGAAACAGAAAAATGTGCAACGGAAAATATCGGTAGTCGAAGTTGGAACTTGTGAAGACAAACAGAGGCCTCCCATTGTACCAGTGATATCAACTGTTGAAGGAGGGAGGAGAGAAGTACCCTATGCAAAGAAGTTACAGATTGACAACAAGAGGCAAAGAAGAAAAGAAGTTCTGGCCAAGAATACACC
Organism: Elysia crispata; assembly: GCA_033675545.1. Taxonomy (NCBI): domain Eukaryota; kingdom Metazoa; phylum Mollusca; class Gastropoda; family Plakobranchidae; genus Elysia; species Elysia crispata. The sequence continues at coordinate 257,104 of JAWDGP010001738.1, read as the reverse complement.
AGCCCAAAAACAACAAAGGTGGTTAAAAAAAAACGCTTACGGACCCTTGTGTTAGGAGGTATCTCACTGTGAAAAGCTAGGAAGGAAATTCCACATAATTACAATGAAAAACGGAAAAGGGGTTTGAAGATTATTTCAAGCTTGGTCTTTTGCGCTCACAGCGTGAGTGCAGTGCCAGACACACTGAAACAAAACCGGCACTAAATAGGTCATCAACGGAACGTCGCATCAACACAAATACAAACTTCCTGACAGGCTCTGGCCAACGTACCCATAATGTGTGTCAAAAGTTCTTACTGGGTACATTGGGGACATCACGCGTGCAGTGACAAAATAGACGGAGACATGAATTATAGAACCAGAAAAAAGAGGCGGCAAACAATCTGCATAAGTGAAACCAAGAGATGAAATGTGGCGGGACATGATAAGCAAACACACTGAGCGTTCCCCACGCGTAGAATCGCACTACTGCAGGGCTTTTACTTCAAAAGAATATCTTCACTCTGTCTTGACTTTACCAAAGATAGGCTCCATGTTCATCGGAGAAATTGATGTGATAAACCGAATTTCAGTACTTACTCAGAGGTCTTCAATGGCATGAACCTTGGCTTTCATTGGCCAAAAAAAAAAAAAAAATCCAACAAAAAAACCCAATGTTCTCTGTGCATGTCGTTTCTAAACGGAACTGAGTCGCCAAAAAGAGAAACTGAAAACATGCTACACCACACATGTTCCTGAAAGGTCACAGTGTGAGAGCTGAAGACGAGTTGCAAGGAATCAGCTCAACGTGCGAAAGATACTCTGTGTGCAACCTTTGACCTGCAACAGGCCATACGCCTTCCCATATCCAAGGAGAACGCTCTCTTTTACAGGCGGCGCTTAGCTAACTGTAATCTCACACTGTGTGCAACCTTTGACCTGCAACAGGCCATACGCCTTCCCATATCCAAGGAGAACGCTCTCTTTTACAGGCGGCGCTTAGCTAACTGTAATCTCACACTGTGTGCAACCTTTGACCTGCAACAGGCCATACGCCTTCCCATATCCAAGGAGAACGCTCTCTTTTACAGGCGGCGCTTAGCTAACTGTAATCTCTTTTTACAACATTGCTGATGGGACTTGTGACTGCTTTACATCGCATGAAGGGCTGAGTAAACGTGGCAGTTCTGGAACTTCCACAGCGATCAGAACGAGGGGGTGCTCAGCCCGCAGCGTTATCACCACTGCAATCAAACACCCGGGAGAAGTGTTTGTACCATGCCAGCTCATGTCCGTCTTCAAACTCGCAAGGAAGAAACATCCAGCTCATGTCCATCTTCAAACTCGCAAGGAAGAAACATCCAGCTCATGTCCATCTTCAAACTCGCAAGGAAGAAACATCCAGCTCATGTCCGTCTTCAAACTCGCAAGGAAGAAACATCCAGCTCATGTCCGTCTTCAAACTCGCAAGGAAGAAACATCCAGCTCATGTCCGTCTTCAAACTCGCAAGGAAGAAACATCCAGCTCATGTCCGTCTTCAAACTCGCAAGGAAGAAACATCCAGCTCATGTCCGTCTTCAAACTCGTAAGGAAGAAACATCCAGCTCATGTCCATCTTCAAACTCGCAAGGAAGAAACATCCAGCTCATGTCCGTCTTCAAACTCGCAAGGAAGAAACATCCAGCTCATGTCCGTCTTCAAACTCGCAAGGAAGAAACATCCAGCTCATGTCCGTCTTCAAACTCGCAAGGAAGAAACATCCAGCTCATGTCCGTCTTCAAACTCGCAAGGAAGAAACATCCAGCTCATGTCCGTCTTCAAACTCGTAAGGAAGAAACATCCAGCTCATGTCCATCTTCAAACTCGCAAGGAAGAAACATCCAGCTCATGTCCATCTTCAAACTCGCAAGGAAGAAACATCCAGCTCATGTCCGTCTTCAAACTCGCAAGGAAGAAACATCCAGCTCATGTCCGTCTTCAAACTCGCAAGGAAGAAACATCCAGCTCATGTCCATCTTCAAACTCGCAAGGAAGAAACATCCAGCTCATGTCCGTCTTCAAACTCGTAAGGAAGAAACATCCAGCTCATTTCCATCTTCAAACTCGCAAGGAAGAAACATCCAGCTCATGTCCATCTTCAAACTCGCAAGGAAGAAACATCCAGCTCATGTCCGTCTTCAAACTCGCAAGGAAGAAACATCCAGCTCATGTCCGTCTTCAAACTCGCAAGGAAGAAACATCCAGCTCATGTCCGTCTTCAAACTCGCAAGGAAGAAACATCCAGCTCATGTCCATCTTCAAACTCGCAAGGAAGAAACATCCAGCTCATGTCCGTCTTCAAACTCGTAAGGAAGAAACATCCAGCTCATTTCCATCTTCAAACTCGCAAGGAAGAAACATCCAGCTCATGTCCATCTTCAAACTCGCAAGGAAGAAACATCCAGCTCATGTCCGTCTTCAAACTCGCAAGGAAGAAACATCCAGCTCATGTCCGTCTTCAAACTCGCAAGGAAGAAACATCCAGCTCATGTCCATCTTCAAACTCGCAAGGAAGAAACATCCGTTTTCAGTCCATCAGTTGCAGGGGGAGGACTTTTGGAAATTCAAAAGGCTTTCCCAAGATTTAAAGTTACTTTGTGTGAAAAGGAACTCAGAAGGTAATGAACCTATCAACTGGATGGACATCATGGAGGTGAAAGTCACCAAAGCTTATCCATCAACGCCCTTCCTCAAGACAAGCCAGCTCGATGAGGCCTACAGGTCTATCACTCTAATCGTCAACAGGTCGACAATAGGAAGTTCCCCCTGATGAGGCTGAACAATGGGCCTGTCAAGATTCCTCCGGCCAAACAAGATGATCTCATCTCTTCCAGTCTTTGTGCACCGGACCCACAGCCCTTGTGAGAGAAAGTGACCACAACGGTTGCTTCATGTCCTTGTCCCGCTAGGTTATCTAGATGTGAGAGAAAGTGACCACAACAGTTGTTTCATGTCCTTGTGGCGCTAGGTTATCTAGATGTGAGAGAAAGTGACCACAACGGTTGCTTCATGTCCTTGTGGCGCTAGGTTATCTAGATCCAGATCCCCTAATCAAAAGTTAATTTCATGCTGTGTAGGGGCGTCATTGTTAAGTCATAACCTAATACGTTGTAGTTTATATTTCCATAATTAGCCATGTCTTTTTTTGTTTAAGTAGTTACTTCACAATAGAGAGCGTACCATTTTTAATTGCCGAGCAAGTGTATCCATGTATTCTATAATAATTGTTATTTCAGAAGATTAAGTTATTGTTTATCCGATTCCTACGTTCTTGTTCAATGTAGTGCATTGATGTTTGTAATAGACCTAGACTAAACATTTTCACTTGCGTTTTTGCCAACAAGGGAAATATTGCATTATCGTTATGTCTGTGGCTTTTTTAACAAAATAAATTGTGTAAAATAAAAAAAAAAAGATTTTGAAACAATAAAATTTATTAGATATTTTATGAACATTGCTTTACGTTGTTTTGGACTTATCTGGGTTCAAAATAAGAAATAAAAAAAAAAAATTACATGCAAGAGCGTACCGGACTATTTTTCAATTTTGGCTGGAAAATACTAGTCTCGTTTATAATAAGTATAAAATGATGCAAGCAATACCCCCTGGAAAATTGATCCCAAGTTTGACAGCATTTCATGAAAGTGTTTGTCAACAGTGGAAGAAAAACGATTATTAAAAAATATGTTCAAAACTTTAAACGCTCATTTTGCAAAATGATAAAAAAGTCGATACGCCCCTACTTGAGCTGAGCGACAATATATGCCACACAAAACTACCCATTATGTTTTCAATCTTTATAAAATCAATAATATTCATGATTGTGATTGGATGTAATTTTGGCATGTACTGTGAATTTGAAGCAAAAGCAATGGTTTGTACGGCCCTTAATAACTTAATTGCTGTTTTATTATTATTATTATTTTTTTATCACGGTTATTCTGTCTGGATCCAGGCCTCATAAGCAGCTAGGGTTCAGGAAAGTTTTCTGCATCATTTTCAGACTCAAGTTGTCTTCACACTTTCATTAAAAATTAAATGGGGAGGGGGAGAATCCTGTTAGAGTGTTCTGAAGCCTTGATTAGAATTATAGCAGTACCTTAGATGCATTTACTAAGAAGGTTAGAATAAACCATTCCTGCCCACTAAGCACTCAAACAGTCTGATTGATCTATGGCCAAGAACTCAACGCCGTCAAAGTTCTAGGATATTTCCTTTTATTTTCACAATATTTGAATTAATGTTTTACAACAGTGTTTTTATTTTCTTTCAATTGTGCCAAAACTAATACTTAAGATGTTTTCCATTTTAGAAATTCTGTTTTGACCTAAAACAACAGGACAATGGACAATGAAAAATTAGCAAATTTAAGGTGTGCCAACAACAACAATAAAAAAAAAGAAATGAAAAGGAGACAGATCACTTCTTGAAATGAAACATATAAAAAGAAATGTTCTCATTCATTAATTGAAGCATCCTACTACCATCAACAGAATCAGTTTACCCTTACTAGTAAAATAATGTTAAATCCAATGTTGGCGTCAATAGATCCTGCTAGGCAATAAATTAAAATAATGTTCAACAAATGAGAACCAAACATTTAAGTCTTTTTTTTTTTAACTTAAGACGAATCTGCGAACTTGACTTTCTTGCAAAAACAAAGTGAAAATCCTGCATTTTTGTCAAAGCATGGCTTTAAAAAGTTGGCATTAAAATTAAAGTAAAATTAAAGTAATTTTTTGATAGCTTTGGTAAAGCTTATGTCTAAAGAAATGGGATCAAACACATCTGGTGCAAGAACTATTTTAGGACTTTTTTTTTTTTTAATTTTTTAACACTGGTACCATACAAACTGTAATCTGAGCCGCACCTAGAAGCTGCCCAAGGAAATTTTATATCATAATTATATATATATGTCATTTAAGATTTTAACATTTTTTTTTTTCAGAAACTAATAATTGATTAAAAAAAAAAAAAAAGATTGTTCTGGGAAACCACAAAATTCAAAAGCACTCACTAAAATGAAGAATCCGATCTATGAAGCTGTGTGAAACAAACCAGATTTTCTACAGCAAGTGTACAGCTGATAATAAAATCTTGTATTGATAATGATTTACATACCTGATATTTAAAAAGAGAAAAAAAAGGTAATGCAAAGCTCCACATGAGAACTGACTCTTCTGTTGCTAGAAAAATTATTTCTAGCTGATAAATCCAGTTTACATATATAGCAAACAAAGAAAACACTTCACCACAAATCTTTGCCAAGTTACCACACTTTTTGAACATCCACAATTTTATTTTACAGAAGATAAGATGTGAATTTTGTTCCGAATTATGCTGCTCAAAATGTCTGGTAGATGAACAGATCAATTGCTTTATCAGATGTGTCTGGTGACAGAGAGTCTCATGAAATCTGAGACAGATAATTCAACGACAATACTTTTTTTGTGATTTCATAATTTTCTTTCATAGCCAAGATTTTGAAAATTACAGATAAACAAAAAAAATTGGTAATAAAATCATTTCACTTTCCATGCAGAGATTTAGGGAGAACATTTTGATTTGGAACTTTTATCAATGTGCGCTCCATTCATTTGGAGGAAAAAAATCAAACGAAAGATTTTAAAAACCAATATTTTTTCATCTACACAACAACAATGTTGGATTTATCACAGGTGGTCTATACAAGAACAGATTGGTCATTTGTACCTCCCATGTTTCTCTCTCCCCCACCCAAATTAAAGAAAAAATTTTTGAGATATGTAAAAGGAAAAGAAAAAGTCTGGAGGCTTTCAACATTGAAAATTTATATTTATAGTATTTACATAACAATTCTTACAAGCTTTTTAGACCAATAATTTGTCAAAAGTTTCATTTTTTTTTTTCTGTTTGACACACTGGAACATTGTAACTCCCAGATTTAGAACTAATCTTTGCCCATGAAACAAGAGCAAAAATGAAATTTCTGTTATTCTTTTAAGTTAAAATGAAAATGTCCAAAATATTATGCACAGCAATGAAAAAAAATGTTACCGAAGAGCAATAAATGTGTTCAATGCTAAATAGCCATGTTTGTAAAAAGTAGTCTGCAACTATAACAAGAGAGGGCTTGTGTACTCTAACAGTAACACAAAATAGATGTATGTACAGATCATGAAAATCATATATCACAGACCTGCCAACCCAATACAAAAACCTCTGACCTTCAACTGGGATTCAAAATTGAAAGGTGGGGAGAACAAAGTAAAAAAAATCATAGGCCAAGAGAAACACAAATTTACCCTCTGTCACAAAAGGCGAAGAATTTTCATGGCTTTTTGCACCATTTGATTTGTGGGTTTACAGATTTTCAAAGTTAAAAACCTTCAGCAAAAGTGCAAAACTTCAGGGTTGGCAGGCATGTTACGCAAAAAGCAGACAACATCTGTAACATTCCCTGTGTGAAATAAATGAAGTCAAGTTTTCTAATTCATCAACATCTAAAATGTTTTTTTCATGAAAACACAACATTACAAGCACGTTGAAAAAAATGGTCCAGAAAATTATTTGATACATGAGACAAGCAAAGGGAATCAGACACAAGTAGTTGTTTCAACTTCTTCACCTGAAACAGAAAGAAAGCAAAAAGAAAAACAGAGTATGCATTTAGAGATCTTTCTCAGAGCAAATATGAGCGACTTGTGCCTAATAACCCCAGGGCACCTCACACATGAATAACATTTAAAATTTGTCATGAAGATCAGCTATCTAGCTTGAAACAAAATTGGTACAACATAAAAGAGCATGATCAATATTAATTAAAAAATAACCTTCTATGTGTAACTCTACTAAAGTTTGCTATGGGCAAGAGATACGTCTCATGCTCTTGTCTGAAGTGTTAAGCAATCGCAAGCCGAGAGGGTGGCCATGTATACTGATGTTAGGTAGGGAAACCAATGCCGAGATTTGTGGAGAGTACAGATGATCATTCTTAACTTACATTTTGCAAGATGATTGTAAAAATGTAATGAAAGAGTAAATACTGAGAGCATAAGGGAAACTTTCATGTCTTGTGAATTTTTTGGCCTTTCACTGGTAGATGACCACAGAAACAAGAAATGACTGCCCTAAAAATTCAACATTACGATTTATAAAAAAAAGAAAGAAAAAAAAAAACATGCATCGACCATAAGGATGATCTTTCTTACTAAAAGCCTGGACAGAAAATCAGTATTATTTGCCCTGATATGTCAGTGCAAAGCACAAATGTCCACCTTTTGATATTTTGTCATAAAAAAAAAATCAAATACAGCGATTCTCCTTAGAAGTCTTATGTTTTCTCAAACTGAATATCAAGGGCTAAAATAGAAGGTGGGGGACTTTAATAGAGATGGCCACAGTATCCCTGAGAATGCAACAACATGCAAACCACTTGCAGCACAGAATCTTAAAACTAAAGCCGAAATAAAACAAAGAATCTGGCACAGCCTCAGTTAGCAAATAGTAAAAAAAGTGTCTTTGTACTTGTGGAAAGTAAAAAAATGAAAAATTCCTCTGACAGCAGTAAAGTTTATAACCACTTCCAAGCCTGTCTCTCAAGATAAGTTCAATCACCTCCGAGCCCATCTCTACTGATTATCTTAGGCCTGTCGCAGTGCAGCTCTGGATCATCTGGCTTAGCTCGCACCAGACATGCTTGGCGTGTTCTTTGACGCTGTTGAATAAGCCTTCTGACAAGTCTGTGAGCAGGCTGGGCCCGTGGAGCGATGCTGCGCAGGTACACAGAATTTAGTGCGTTCGTTTGCATCGTGCGTGTTAGGCCAGATGCCAAAGAGCTACGCTGGGACCAGCCTTGGTCCTTTCCACACCTATCTCTCACGATTGTTTACAAGATCTCCAAGTCTAGCCCTCAAAATAGTTTTAATCACCTCCAAGCCTATCTTTCAAGACAGTTTTAATCACCTTCACAGATATCTTTCCATGAGACTTGTGGAAAGTCTTACATGTTAATGCAGTATCATAGTTTTCAAGGGTATATACGTCAATGAAAATGGTATGCAATTCATTTATATATACACAAACATAATTACCTCACAATGAGCAAGATATGGGGATTCCAGTTGAGCAAAAACAGTCTTTAGATTTATTAAAACAGTTTAAAAAAAAATTCCAATATTCACTGTGAAAATAATGAAGAATGATTGATATTTATCATTGTCGAACAATTAAAAAAAAAATACAGAAGTGTTGCATGGCCTCATGCAAAAATGTTCTCAGATTTGACAGTTTACAAAATGAATATGTTGTGAATCAAATGTTATGTCCAAACAAGACAAAATTTGCAAGCAAATATAATGTAAATGAAAAAGCAATACTGCTTGCATCAAATACCTCAAGTGTTAATAGGATTAAGGCAAATGAGCTAGAGATATGCTATTTGAACAATGCCAATAACAAAATCCATCTCCTACAGCCAGTACAATGAAAATCAACTTGACTTTGTTGGTGCTGGCCCGTTTGCCCCCACTCCCTCTAGTCAAAAAACAAAAATATAATATATATGTATATATGATTTCAACTAATGTTGTATGAGCATCGCAAACATAAGCACAGACCTAAAGATAAGACCAGCGACACAATATCCACAAAAGTGAAAACTCATACAGAAAGATTACTGACTTTAAAATTAACAGTACCTGTTGACATGACTTCATACAACATCACAATAATAAGCTACAGAGAACTGATACATGGTAAAAACAAAAAAAAAAAAAAAACAGTGTGAGGGAGGCTGCTGTTCCTCACCAAGAAGTTTTATTTTCCAGATTAGATAAATCTTACTAGCAGCCAAGCTTGGAAGCTTGAGAACTTCTGCCAATTAAATCATTCCATGATGTGGTCAGGCTGCTGACATAACTCTGCAATAGTGTCCAATTTTACCAATTGTTTTCAACCAAGATAGCTATTTTGATTAGCAATAGAGACAACAAGGCTTTGCAGGACATTCTTTTGCCTTCAGTATTTTTAAAACTGACATTTTAAGAATCAAAGATAAGATGCTAACCAACAAGTTCTACCTTTCCACAGAGATTTGAAAAGAAATCAGGAAAGGGCAAACATGAAGTAAATCTTCAACATGAATCTCCTCTTCGCTGAGCATTTTTGTTGGGGCTGGTTACAAGCTCATGCAAAATTTTTTTTCACCAAAATAATATAGGAAGGATCTTTTGAGATGACATAGCAAGTTGAATTCCATGAATACAGAAAATACAGCGACTCTTAACAGGCCAATTACAGAAACATTAACTATTTATGTGTTGAGAGAGGTTCTTTTCTTTCAGTAATGCTTAGACAGAAAAACTTATTACTCTACTCTCTAATCATCTGCAATTGCCTTTCATCTATCACTAAAAGCCCAATATGTGAAATATGAAAGAGAAAAGAAGGTTTTCATTTACTTCAAATATCAAAAAAAAGTACATGATAAAACAAAGTTTGCTATTATGTTTATACATAAGCCACTGATTCTTTTAACTGACTTGATGAAATATAATTGTAATGGAGTGAACAACAACGGTATTGAAATTCCAGTTACCCTTCTTACAATTATAGTCCGACTACACCATCCATTGAAGGCATAGTGGCTTCATATTTCTCCATTTTAGACTTCAGCTGAGCATTCTCTTTCCTCAGTTTGGCCATCTCATCCCTGAGACACGAGTTCTCCTTCTCCAAAAATGCTGCTCTCATAGCGATCTGGTTTTCTTTCACACGCCGTGCATCTCGGGATCGTTTGGCTGCAAAGTTATTCTTGTGGCGACGAGCCCAATACTTGTCATCCTTAAGTCCCTCTGGGACAAACACCTGTAGAGAAGTTGAAATTTTTAAGGAACAGAAACTACACACATAATATTTTTGTTACCAGAGGTCTTACAATTTCTTTTTCATTAACAGAGCCATCCCTTTCCTTTTCAAAATTAACAACATTGGCATTTAATAAGCTCATTGGGCAGTGCTACGTCCTCCCAATTATATACTCACAAAAAAAATTTACAACTGGAATCGTGTTTGCTAATAACAGACAACCAATTGTTGAAATATGACCAACAGCCTTTTATGCTTCAGAAAAATTTAAGATGTCACATACTGTGTCAAAGCTTCATCTGAATGATAAAATTTTCTCAGTTCTAGCAATCTAAGGGCTGAAATTACCTTTTTTGACTTTTTTATAATTGGCTGAGGTTTGAGCTCTTCCTCTGAGAAGTTTCTTTTACGAGGGTCAAATTCTCCATGACCTGAGAATAGAAAAAGCAAAATAAATTGACACTAAGTTTCACTTCCGAAAAGAAACTCCCTAGCTTTCCAATATTTTTACAAAAGTATGTGCAAAAGGACTGGAAATGAATAAAAAAAAAAATGATGCATGGCAAACAATTGTTTCAAATCTGAAATATGCATTGTTAAGTAAGTAGCCATAAATAATAAATTTCCCTTGATTCAATGCATTTTACCATTACCATATATGCTTTCTAGTCAATTCATGAGATTTATTTAGGGAAAAGATCAAAGTTAAAAGGAGCAAATAGACAGAAACCATGAAAAAAACTATGTTTTTATACAATGAAGACAACGTGACATATGTACAGTGCAAAATTGACAATGAAAGGGTAAGTCCACCTTTCATTAACATTTGAAGAAAATTTAAGTTTGCATGCATTCTTTCAAATGAGGAAAGGAGAGCAAAAGAACAGAAATGTTTTTATTATTTCAAACTTTTATCATTTTCTTTCTCAATTTCAGTTATAGTTTGCTATGGAACGCATGAAAGAAAGGTATCAACTTGTAAGAAAGGGTCAGGGTCAACTTGAAGTCATCCAACAAACAAAAAGCAATTGGTTAGACAGTATAATACATATAACAGCTTATAAGGCACATCTATAACATAAAAATACATATCATCAATTCAGTTTTATTTTACCTGCACATGAGATCTACTGTGTTACTAGCTATCTCCTATCCATCGGCAAAAAAACAATGGTCAACTATGAATTGATTACTTTAGTAAATTTTGCAAGAGCTTTTTGGCTAAACTGTGTTATTTTTTTATATAATAAAACATGAATTAGAAATAAATTTTTGCAAGGACATGCCTTGGATAAATTATTCAAAAGAATCTGCATCTTATTGCCCTTGGTCACTCCAAATCATGAGATTTCCTACAATTTAATTGGACAGCAGCGACAGTCTCCAGCAGTCATAACTAACATCCCTAGGAAACACCTGTCCAGGGCTCAGGCCTGAAATACTTGCAACTGCTGTTTGTGTCTATTTTAGCCACAAAATCGAAATTTTCAATAAGTTTTAACTCATTTTATCGTAATTGTTAACTATGAGTGACATTAATAGCAGAGAGAGCAAAAGTTTATCTAAAATACAGTGAAAAAAGTATGTTTCTATCACAACCTTCAGCTTCTCTAACAGCCTGCTAGAAAACAGATAATTTTTGGTTTAACTTTTCCAGTTTCCTTTTAAATTCAGGGATGAGAACTGGACACAAAATTTATTACTAACTTTTTGAAATCGATCAATGCAAGTGACATAGGCGAAATCATTCTCTCCCTCTCTAAATCAAACAAAATTTGATTGTACACAGAGCCACGATTGTGTAGCATTTAAAAAAAAAATGATTTAGCTCATTTTTTTCTGTGCTCAGACTAAGAGGTTGAATGACCTGTAGCCATCAACAGCTGTGTCCCCCAAATGTTACCGTTTTCTGTGTTTTACTGGCTCAATGAGGCACCAAAAAGGTTTGTTCATCAGAGTATACGTAAGGCCTATATTCTAGCTTAAATATTGAGCACTTTATCTTTTCTAAAGAATTTTTTAGAAGAATATGATAAATATAAGGTCTAAAAAAATTTTCAGTAGGCTTTTCCACCTGGCAATGTAAATAGAAAAATAACAAAATAACATTTAAATCTACATGTACATGTACATGTAGATTTTCAATTATTTGCTTTTGAACGAAAATCACCGACTAATTATAGTCTCATGTCATGTCATGCCCCGTTTCGATTAAAAGATCTAGAATCTAACTCTACTTAGGATTTCTTATTGATCTTTTGATAATCTACTACCTATAGATAATGTATAGTGACCAGACAAAAAAACAACTGTTTAGTCAGAAGAAGAATTAAGAATGATCCTTTATTATACAACCTCGAGGTCTGGGTATCAAGATAGAAAGAACCAAGTTTTTTTGACGAATGTACGATAATTAAACAACTTGACAGCACAAATATCTTGGATAGTTTCATCTATGATACAAATCTCCATATATTAAAACAATAACATAAAAAAAAGCCATATCGATATACTATATCGCCCAGTTTTATACTTTCGCACATGTTGATCCTCGATGATGGAAAATATCGGACTCTTCACGGAATTATATTTTCATTAATTCTTTTTCCATAAAATTTTACTTAATTTCAATCTCACGCCCTTATGGATTAAAGTTTCCATCTAGTTAAGGACAGGATTTACAAATAATGATATGGACCATTCAAAATATACGGAATTACGTAAATTTACAGAAAATTCTCTTCCCTGTAAATTGTTTTAACATACATAGGCTCAGAAGTAAAAGGAAAACATGTTCTGCTTTTGTGCAAAATTTCATATTCATTCATCTTTTTTTTTTAGATGGCACAATTTAAACTTTAAAGTGATTTTATTTTCCAAAGCATATCATTCTTCTCACACTATGTAATTTTATAAAGGCATTAAAGAGTTAGCACAGTAACGATAATGAAAAATTCATGGAATAAATATCGTCCCTGTAAAACTTAAGAATGCTTGTTTGAGCATATGATGTCAACTTTTTTTTGTCGAAAGATGCAAAAAAAGAAAAAAAGGTAAGACGAAAAACACACCTGTATAATTCTTTAGTTAAGGATGCTTTGGTCATGGACACCTGTATATGTAATGAGTAACTTTGCTTAGCCGAAATGAAACGCTGCTGCTATAAATATTGCCTTTGTGGAGGTCACTCAACCAAGCATACAAGAAAGTAATACTGTGCATGCAGATAAAATGTCTTGTATTTCTAGAAATCTGAGGTTCGGCTTAAAAAGATCAAAATATTCCTGCACTGAAAGTGCAACTTTAAATGCAAAATCTAGCTCTTTGCGCTTATAACAGATTTTAAAAATATATGAAATGGAATTCAATTTGACATGTGAAAAACAGGTGGAAAACAATAGGTGTAAAAACTTGGAAAAAATGCCATTTTTCTCCTAAGAAAACTAAGACAGATCAAGGTTTCATGGCCAGATTTCAGTGGAATTTTTTTTTTAATGAGATATAAGACATGACTTTTTGTATACTTATGTAAAAAGGTTTAAGGGAAATTTTCCAAACTGCTGCTAACAGGATCACACATAAAAGTGCAGCCATTCTCATGTTTTAACCATTCAATCCAAACATGTTTCAATGGAGAGCACACTATACTATACTGTACCTATAAATCGTAGAATATTCTGAGAGCCTTTGAACCCTTATCCTGTTTGGGTTAATTATCAAGTGATATTTCTAAGGGTAACCCAGAATTTTGTGGTTTTTCTTTTTTTCTTGAGTCTATTCACAAACTATCCACAATGCCAGTTATTTAAATCAGATTTAGGTTTGAAAGCCAAATCAATTATCGTAACACTGTGAAACCACACCTTAAAGGAACCTTGAAGAAAGATAAGTGCTTAATCAACTGTTTCAGTTTTTTGCTATGATGGGAGAAGATTCTAATTACATTTAGCCATTGGTTTAAGAGGCAGACCTTCAAAAAACTTCCAAGTACATTCTTAACAATAACTGACCAAGTTTTTCAAACATGAAAGAATAACATTATCTCATACAATGAAATAAACTTATGCCAGCAGATTAAAAAATGATGTAATGGGTGAGTTGAGAATGAACAATTTGAAGCACATCTATGATTTGAGCAAAAATGTAAGAAAAAACCCATTAAAATATGAAGGGTGTTTAATGTCGAAGTTTGCTTATTAGTTTTACTTTTATAGCATTAAATTTTAAATTCCCCCCCCCCCCCCAAAAAAAAATTAGCAAAACAAAACAAAATTAAGAAAGGGTGTATATCATCTATAACTTTAAACGTGTACACTAAATGCAATTCATCTGGACTGGCCGCATGCTTGCAAGAGAGAGAAATGCTTCCAGTAGCTTTTAAAAAGTTAGCTTCTTTGCAAAACATTATGTCTCCCTGCATACCAGACATCATTTCTCACAAGTAGGACCTCTACAATAGTACTATTTATGACTTTTGAAGCCAAAGAAAAAGAAAAACAGTCAAGCGCCACATTCTGCTGATTTTGGATGAGTCAAATGACAAATGACCTGTTTCACACATAGTTGAGTTTTATTCAAATGTAAGGGCGAGCATTCAAGTATAATCTTAGGGCATTGATGACATGCATTAAAGTTTCCAGAAATAGATGAATCCTTAAAATGATTCTGTTAAAAAAAATATATCAGTAGTTTGTCACTTCATATAAAATATAAAGATGAGATAAATTGGGAAATGTATATCTTTCTGATCATACAGAATTTTCTTCCATATGAAAAAGTAACGTATATATCTTTTCATTCTTGCGACTTTTTTTTTTCCACAACATTTAAACCACACCACTTATACCAAATAAAGCTTTTTCATCCCCCACTGACCATGTTTGACTCCGTTTACATGAGACCATGTCTGCCATTTTGGCCGATAGCCTGAAGAACCCTCACCATAATCTGGTGAGAAATTGAAATTGTGTCAGAAACATGGCCTTAAAAGTGTGCACTTTGCATAAATTCAAGCACTCACTGATTTATGAAAGAAGCTCACAATCATCAAAGCAAAAGGTACATTTTTATTAAGTTTACGAGTCATGATAATTATGATAGACTAGTAAAAGATACTAAAGTTCTAGGTCTTCAGGAAGTAAGGGATAGATCCTCATAAAAAAGTTTAGGTTAAATTGTCCAAAAAAAAATGTAAAAAAAAAAACTAATAACCTAATTGACAGTAAAGTTTAAAATTTTCCATTTCTTTCTTTTCTTTTCCTCTTAGTAAAAAAAAAAAAAAATAGGTAGCAGATATTAAATAGTGCACAAAATGAGAGCCCGTTCTGATCGTTCAGAGCAAGATTGTCCCTAGAGTATAAAGGCAACATTAAAGGAAACTTGTAGAGAACTTGGACAGTTTGCCTCACAACTGGCTTAACAAGGCCTGTACTTATATTTCGATTCATTCAAGTTAAGCATAGTAAGCAATCTTAGAGGGGTGCTTCATTGACACTATGAATCAACATCTAATCGAACATAAGTCATGAAATTGTGCAAAACCACCAAACACACTCTTGAAATAAGAAAGACAAGGTGGGCAAATCAAGAGAAAAGTTAACAAGTGGGATGAACACAACTTTAACTTCATCCCTATTTCCTATTAAGGAAATTCCTCTAAAAATCAGTAATCTACTAATGTAGGGGGGGAAAAGCAGAACAAAGAATAGAGATTACTTCTTTTGTAAGAAAACTCAAAAACCTACAAGATTTGAAAGATAAAAGGGATACAAACATATACAAATATTAATTTTTTTGTAAAATTGAAAAAAAGGGAAATAAAAAGGAAGGAGAGAATAAACAATCCAAGTATGCATATATGTATCATAAGTCAAGTGCCTTGCACAACGTTCAAATGAGTTTCATTTTTAAAATCAGGAACAGATTAAATTGGTATTTTCAATAATGAAAACTACATGAAACTAACAGGGTTCCGTAAAGAGACTTGATTTCATCCTTTTTTTAAACTAAAAACAGAAAAATGAGTGTATCTCCTTATATTGGTTGAATTAATGAATTCTAATATCCAACTCATTAGAACTGGTTGCAAGACATAGACATATGTGAATATGTGACATAAGTCCTTTATAGACAAAATGTCATGTGATAAAAAAGATGAATCCTCTGCCTTTGTACTTTTCTAGATTGGACTGAACAAAATGTGGTTTTGTGAGCTTTATTTTCACTTCTCTGACGCTAAGAAAAGTGTTCTGATCCTTGTTGAATTAGGTTAAGATATCTGGCAAGGACCAAATGCATTGCAGTGTAGGATTACATCTCTAGGGTAATATGTTTATTATATGAACCAAAATGGAGCAACTCTTGAAATTCCAAAATAAGAACAAATTCTCTTTTAAGTTCATGCGAAATCAAATTAGAAAGAATAAACACAAACGGTGATACTGACAGATAAAATTTGATAACATTGCTACAGCGATATTTTGATTCTTTAACTTAAACTCCTTTGAGTCAAAATATAACTAACTTAAAGTCACTTCCAAATAATATCAATAATAACAAACAAAAGATTTGCAGTCAATAAATTCAAATCTAGTGGGGCTTTGAAGATGGAGCAAAATTTGACCTCGCAAGAGACATAAATTAATTCCTCAATCAGTTTCTCTTTGATTTCTGTTAATAGAATGAATTAATAGTTGGCCATGAAATATTTGTTTTATATTTTGCAATTCAGCATAATGATGTTCATAAATCTCAGTTTAAAAACTAATATGAAAAAAAAATAATTAAAAATCAATGCAAAATGTCTTCTACTCTTAGAGCTATTAAAATAACTTTAATATAGAGTAAACATTAAAGTCATAATTATGAAAAACCACAACCATAAAATTAGAGATATACAGCTATATTAACTTGATTAGATGCAACAATAAGTTATTATGAACAGGTTTGACATGCATGCTAAGAGAATAATCTGTATTAAAGCAATGTGTGAGGCATACCTGGGATGGATGCGAGGGCCAGGTCCTGCTCACTGACTTGGAACTCAACATTTAAGGGACTCACAGGAGGGGAAGGGCTCTTAGTACTAGATGGATGTTGATGTGGTGACATGAGTTGTCCAACAGCTGCTGCTGGTGTTGTGGGGGTCGTGTAGTTGGGTGAAACAGCTTTGTAATGACCAGGACTAAGAATGGGAGGTGTCTTCAAAAACTGCCTTGGGGAATCTGGCATTGCAGGGACAACTGAAACAAAAAGGCATCACAAATAGTGACATATCTTATAAAAATATTTAATAATGATCCAATTGATATATATATATATCTCATAATAAACCAGTACTTGCTTATAATACAAACAGCTTTTAAATTAAAAGCTTCAGCAAATCAATCTTTTAAAACTCAAGTAATCTACCCCTATCTCATTTTTAAAATAAGTCATATACATCAAAAGCTTACAACAAAAGATGAAAAATAATAACAATATATATAACATACAACATTTAATATAATTCTCGCAAACATCAAGTATCTTTAAACTTATCTATAAAATTTAGATTTCACACGAAATCTTATTTTTAAACTTAGAAAATTAAACCATATATCAAGCAAATCTCACTGTTTGATGGAGTGCTAGAATTGGGTGATAGAGCAGCATTTGTATTGTCTTCCCCAGCGAGAGGGATGCCATTCTCAGATAGGAACTCATCCAGATCCATGTATTCCAAGTTAAAGTCAGTACTGTCCAAAGTTCGGTCCCAGAGGTTGGGTCCCAGAAAAGCTGAGCCATAGTTATACTTGGGGTATACATTGTCATCCTCTTTCTTTACTTTCAGAGAACTGCTTGCTGTGGAGGGGTAAAAATGAAAGTGACATTTCTCATTTAGTTTTCAAATGATCAATTAGAAACACCACTCCTAGTCCTAGATCAATCTTATATTTTTGAGATCCAGCAAAGAAAACACCTTCAATTTGAAGTCCACTTTGACATGGTATGTTGAGCTTGGCTCTAGTAATAGTAAGTTATAAACATTAATACCTCTTGGGTGCCCTTAAGTGTGAGTTTGTAACACATTGTGCTATAAGTTGATCTATTCATTTCCTCACCCTTTTTTTGGTGCGTAACTTTTGGGTAACGGATCAACTAGATCTATATACATTGTTTTATGTAGTTGCAAAATGTTTGTATTTCAAGCCTAAGAACTTGGTCTTGTTTATTGAACACAGCCCGCACTTGTATGGCCTAGATTCTTCTGGAATCTCCTACCTAGTTCTAGCATAGTAATGATCTTGTTTACCTTTGTTTTGATTGGTTGATAAATGCTAATGACGTGTACTAAGAATATTCTCTTACGATTTATGTAATTCCTTTTCTCGATGATTCGACGAGATTTTGAATAATTAAGAGTCAAAACTATGTTCAGGCAGTCAACATCAAGATAACCTACAGTGAGTTTAAGAGTCTACCTACAGTGAGTTTAAGATTGTACAGTGATTATAGAGTCAAGCTCTCGTGTTGGATTAAACAGTTTAAAATTTTTACTTGCGGACTTCAGACTCATTTTCTACGGGCGGCTCGTGTGATTGGCTATATATATTTTCATATCCCTAGACAAACAGAGCCTAGCAAATCACCCCCATTGTTACAGAGTTCAATAGAAAAATCGTTGATTGATCAGATAAAATATCACCATTTCATGATAGATGTGATAAAATAGTTCATACTACCAAAAGCCCTCGTTTTTCTCGTCCAATTTCATTCTAACTGCAGTTTTAAAATAATTACCAAAAACAACTCCATCAAGGCCAACAACAAGTATTTGTATCGAGGTAACTTTACAACTTGCTGCATAACCAGTTTCCATATACTCTTATTTATTATCATTATGTTCCTGACATACTGCAAATAAAAAGGAAAATATCAGCCGACCCTCACAAATAAAGACATGAAATGAACAGCTGCCCTAGTACAAGACCAAATCATGGTTAATGATAAAAACTGAGCAATGGATAAAGAAATTTCAAGTATCTAGTTTAGAAAAAGATTCCTTTTATGGCAAGTTGTCATGTGAAAAGAAATTGTCTTTGTGTTTTATTCCCAAAATATACCCTGCAAAAAGAGATATGGTTTCAAATTTCATTATGATAACTTCCATGTAAAAAAGATCTTGATCCAGTACTGCAGTAGTCCAATGATAAGAAATGATACAATCACACTTAATATTAATTTGAAATGTGTTATGGTATTTCTTTACATACTTTAATATAAAATGAAATAAGAAAACAGAAATCTTATTTAAAAGAGCATGTAGTTTTGACATTTTTTTGTTTCTAAGTTGAACCAGATTCAATTAAACGAAAAAAAAAAAATAGACCATCTATGTCAAAGACAATCATTCATCATCTTGCAAACACCTTTTTTTCCCTGTGATAAATTCTCAATCTATTTAAAGCAATCATAGTCTGAACTACTATTAGTACTAATGCTTCAGCTAGATAACTAGGCCTAAAATTTGGACCATGACTTTCGTTTTGTCAAGAAAATCTACCATGAGGCCGTCAATGGCTCGAGTTTAGATTGTCTTCCAGGTGAACCTTGTATGATGTGCAATTTAAAAAAATCAACAAAGTTAAGCACTGTTACCACCAAAGTGAGTTTCACATGAGCTTCATTATTGAGACAATTTATCAAACCACAAAAATTATAAGTTGAGGATACCCAAAAAAGGCGCAGCCTAAGTCACCAAAATTTACAATCTTAGCTAAAGTTGATCTATCCTTTCACTTCTGGGCGAGATTTATAAGATTGAATCAAAACAACAATCTAGTTTTTTTTTGGAAAGTGCCTTAATTCAAAACTTAAAACAAGTAAAGATTAATAAAAACAACAATCTAAATTTATTCGGAAAGTGCCCTACAACTTACAAAAAAAAGGTTTAAATTTCTCATCAATAGACACAAATAATCCTCTTTGATAGTTTGAATGTTTACTTTTTTACACCCAATTTTTTTTCCTTTTTTTTTAAATAAATTCATATTTGGCTTTCAAGACAAGGCTCATACCTAATTGCATATAACCTATAGATTCTCTGTAGACGGCGCCTGCAAATCTTGAGTATTTTAAGTTTAGCGCTACATAGCTCCTATAGTGACAAAACAAACAAATTGCTGCCTAAACATTTTTGTTTCTTAACCATTATTTTCTTTGTCATTATTTCAATCTGCATTTTTATCGTTGCAAAATTTTTCTTTTTTTTTTTTTTTAAATAAATTTGAACGAATTCCAGAACCCAAATTTAGCCCTGAATAAGTGAAATTCGTGAGTTAAATCAATCAATATCCAGATCTAGTCTAAGTCTAAATTAGATCTAAGGCAATAGTAGTTTGTATAATTGTTTGTATAATACAGACAGATCTGTAGATGAGCTGCCTAATAATGACCCAGAGTTTTTGTTTTTGCTAGGACTTTATGGTGTGAAACAATTTTCTTCAATAACATGTTTAAATCCTTCTATAAAACTTGGGGGGGGGGGGAGAAGAGTTTATCAAGATATCCGAGTTAAAATTTTAACAACAGATCTAGAGATAAAACTAATGTAACCAAAAATTTTGGTTGTAAATACCTTCTTTCTTTTTTTAAATGTTCTTTTTTCTTTAAAAACGAAAAAAAGCTCAGTTTGAAGGGAACAGTAAGAGCAAAGATGGTCAGTCATGAGAGAGTTAACAGAATAACAGCAAATGATTTACGTTTTTCTCTTCTCCCCTTTTTGATTATGATGAAGGCCCTACTGTAGGCATATGACTTTTCTAAGACTAGAGAATGATCTGGACCACCAGCTACATGTACCTAGCTTACATTCCATTCAATTTTGTTGTCACTATTTTTTACCGATTAAAAAAATGAATAAAGGATAAAACACTTTCTTAAGAAATTGCTAATATCTATCACCCTTGCTAATCTCAGTATATCTTAAGTAAATACAGAAACCAGCCCATATCTAGCCTTACCCTCTCTACCAGAGGTCAGTCCAATTTTTTAAATTTGTTTCTGATTTCAGCTGGATCTTCCATTAGCAGCCGTTGATGTATGATACATAGATTCTAGCAAGCCTAGATGTAGATTAGATTCTTAAAAAAAATAGAATAAAGATTGCAACTTTTTCCTCCTCCAAATCTACTCCATCATACGCTTTATTAATTTTGATACTACATTTGATCTTGAAAAGTGTGAACATAGACTTGCCCTCACCATTGATCATTAATATAACCGACCATTCCAAAGCATGCATATAGAATAGATGGACAGCTACATCCCCTATCACGTCATAATGCACAGAAGAGCACCAGGGGTTAGACTTGGGCCTTTCAGAATCTGCTCTGATATTAGTGCTGGAGCTATCGGCATGGATCGGTACTCTACCCGTGGCACGTGACACTCACGGCACATCAAGTAGATTCACGGATTGTGATACTGTGCTGTGCCGTACAGTGGGATCCGTGCTAGCTTCTCAACAACACATATGTACCGTCGACTTCAAACTGATTCTATGCACAAAAATGACATCATGCGTGGTGTGCAGTGTCACAAGTAGGCGACAATTTTTTGTTTGTTAACCGCTAGACATCACTCAGCATGAATAGCTGGCGGCGAGGGTCAGCCCTGCGCAAGGGAAATTTAGGGGAGGGGGGGAGGTGCAGGGGGAAATGAAGGAGTGGGATGCAGGAATGAAATAATAACAAAAAACATCAACAGGTAAAAATAGACAGTCCTCACAGAATTAGACAGCAATCAATGCGAGGTTTGTTTAATGCACACTACCCAGGTCTCTTCATTCCTCTTTGCTATGGCGGATTAGAAACACCCTATCTTTTTGTTTTGTATTCACTTGTTACATTGCTGTCCCTAAGGCTTATTGCACTTTAAAATAACGAGTTGATACTATTTCAATGAAATCGCTTTCTGTTAATTAAATGATCATTTTTCTTCTGTTAGCATTTTTGCATGATGAGTAAAATCTAGTTACTGCTGCTCTTACATTGTTCTTTGAATTTCTATACTTCATAAATTTCAATTGCAACAGCACGTTCAGGTTGTAGTTTTTATTATTATAATTTAAAAAAAAATTACAGATTCATGTTATAATTATAGTGTATTATTCATAAATGCATAACTTATTGTTTCGCATCAGCTTTGCTTGCATGTCTCTATTTTAATTCCTTAAATTATAGAGTTTTTACTTCAGTCAGTTTATTTTTAAATTGGATTTTAATTGTGGGGTTAAAAAGTTATTTTGTTACAGCATTATCTAGGCTCAACCCCGCTCGTTAAGCCACAGGACAGCTTTCTTCCCTTTAAACTATGCAGCCAATGTCCCAAGCTAAGCCAAAGGATGTGTGTGATTCTGTAGACTGGATGAGCGACATGTGGGTATGTCTGTATGTGTGTGTGTTAACCAAGGTGCTGGGAAGTGTTAAGGGTGCGCCCTTTCAGTTTTTACTAGATGTCTCGAGAGCAGTTGCCTGCATCAACTGCCGAATCCCTAAATTTAACTTTATCCCCTCGGATTGGAGATTATCCCCCACAGATTTGGATATGCAGTGCCACGGATAGGGATGTGCTGTGCCGCGGATCGGGGCATGCCGCGCCCGCGGCACCCGATACTCAATGGGTAGTAAAATATCGAGTAGACCCCAGGACTATCTGATATCCAATGGGATCTTTGTGTATTTAAACCCCACCCTGTCCGTAGATAAGAATAGGAAACTATCTTTACAGTTTCACCATTAACATGTAATAAAGATCTAAGATTAGCGATATGGGAGGGCTAGACCTAGATCTATCATAATCAAACAAAAGTAACAAATGAACAAGCTAGGGCCAGCAGTTTTGCCCCTACACTCTAATCTAGATCTAGATCTAGATCTAGATTCTAGATGTCTATCTTTAAAAAAAATGTTTCAGTGGCAGAGTCGAGGTATTCATAGACCGTTAACGGATGCTCATTTAGATTTCATAAATAAATCTGAATCTAAATTCTAATTACTGACGTTCACCATGTGATTAAAGTTCTACAGATCTAAAATTGTATCATCCATGTACCCTGGAGCGCACAATATCTATTTAGGTCACTATGCAAATTTTGCCTAACTGCCTTGACCTAAGGAACGACCTCACGTTGCAACGAGCATGACACGATAAAAATAGATCTCTCCCCATGGCCTAACATGTGGAAATAGGCACTGCCGGACACTGTCTAGATTTTGAAGAAACTTTGGATATTTAAAAAAAAAAAAAAATAACTCCTAGAAAAGTTTTCTATTGACAAATCGTCTGACTACAAATTTAATTCTACATCTAGATTAGATCTCGATGTTTTGACCTAAATGTAATATATTATCTAGACTGATCATCTTCAAGCTAAAGACCTGGATAGAATCTAGATATCTAAACCTAGATGCAGATAACGTTAAATCTATGCATCGGGCGCCTGTGAAAATCTTTGATAAACTGTTATGATGATTTAATTTACAGGTCTGAGTTTCAACAATAAATGATGGGCAAAACGATCGTTTTGGTCTATTCTATGGCCTTGGTTGTATCTATATCTAGGTCAAACGGAGGGCTGTCGTAAACAAGACACAAGTACTTACATTGGCCGATGAGGGGTGGGTTTTTCAGGTTAGGATCCTCGAGAAGAGCCTTCAGAGTCATACTGCCAAGAAAATGTGGCTGTATCGCCATCTTTGATATTTGCCTCTACACTCAAAAACGATTTTTATGTCTTTAAAGATATAGGTACTATCTATGTGTATAGAGCTGGATCTGTTATATACTCCGTCCCGATGTTCAAAGCCGAGATGAATGCCTATAGGTCAACCAACCTGGATTGTGCTATCAGCTTCTCGCGCAGGTCTAGGCGAAACTGGGCGAGTTCGAAGTATAAAACTACAAGTAGTCGTTTATTGTTTCGATTACTTTTATATATCGTCGTGCAGCGCATTTGAGAGTGAAAATCCAATGCAAAAGATATGATCATGTAAAAACGAGTTTTTCAACCTTCGTGAAGATATACTTTTTACAAAAAAATAACCCTTTTGTTGGTATGTGCTTACTTGTAGATACCTTAGTTTCTGAACAAATTTATGATTGAGATATGCCATGGCTTCGAGTACAATCACTATTCATGAGAATAGAGACCAATCAGATTACTTTTTAAGGTCACATGCAAGCCAATGTTTTCATTAGTCGCCGCACTTCCCACTGAGCTTCGCCAAACATTGAACGTGTGGCTGCTTTTTTTTTTTCAGTTAAATCATATCATTATATTTGTTTGTTGAGACAACTTCCAGGGCTCTTAAGATATAAAGAAAATATAGGGTTGGATTATCTCGACTGTTCATTAAATCTCTCTCTCTCTCTCTCTCTCTCTCTCTCTCTCTCTCTCTCTCTCTCTCTCTCTCTCTCTCTCTCTCTCTCTCTCTCTCTCTCTCTCTCTCTCTCTCTCTCTCTCTCTCTCTCTTTGCCCTTCTTGCACGGCTGCTCTCTATTTTCTCTCTTAGTCTTTATCTCTATTTCCCTCCTCTCCAATACTAGCCCTTTTTTTTATCTCTCTTTTCCCTATATCTTTATCCCCTGTGCCCTTTTCATTATCACTGCTCTCCTCCTCTCCTTTCTTCTTGTTTATGTCGATCGCACACATTACTCAATGAGGCCACCAATTAGACAATCAGAATATATCTGTAGAGCTCACAGCGTGATTTGCAGTAATAACATCAAGCCTGTCTTTTACTTAAGGTTAGGGGTTGTTTGTTGGATATTGACTTTCCACAACAAGAAGATATCAGGCTTTTATATTAACCAAGTAGGGCTGGACTAAAAAAAAATGGGGTGGGGGTGGCGATCTGGAGATTTTAAAGTTCATTGAGAAAAGTAAGCCTAAATTTCTCTGCGTGTATATGCCTCTTTCGCTCATTACGCACACTTAAATAAAAAGAAAGAGAGGAAGAGAAGAGAGAGAGAGAGAGAGAGAGAGAGAGAGAGAGAGAGAGAGAGAGAGAGAGAGAGATCGTTTTTAAACTACATTAATCCAATGCGTTTTAAAAGAATGTGATTGACAGTTGGCGGTCTTGTAATCGTTCATAACAGAATATATACATATTATGATCTCTAAAAATTAAGAGCCAGAACTTAAAACTAACGCCCCCCCCCCGTGGTGTGCTTTATTGTTTATAGATTTATTACTGTTGGTTCCTTAAATTGATAACTCGTTTCTTTTGCTTTTGTTTTATCCCTTCATTTAGTGTTCTTGCTTTAGAGGCTCTAGACATTGCAACAGATTATCATTTCGAGATAATAAAAAAAAAAGGTTTCAAAATTTATCTTTTTACATTTCTTCTTATTATTATCAGCATTGTATTCTTTAACATGATAAACTCTACATGATTTAGATACATGCATGGTGGTAAATGGTATAAGAGACTATACGCGAAAACATCTTTTCACCTATCTGTCTGTCTGTCTATCTATCTTGCTAGATGGTTAGCTATCTAAGTATCTAACAATCTGTCTAAAAAACCCATCTATCTTTCCACTCCACCCATCTATCTATATCTCTATCTATCTCCATATTTATCTATTTAATTTACATCTACAATAATGTTTCTATCTTTTCACCTGGCTCCCTATCTAACTACCTGGCTACCTTTGTTAGTTTGTCTCTCTGTCTCTCTGGCTGGGGTTTATTTAATCTGGTTATTGCTACACTCACTATAAGGTCTCACGTCCAATCCTCGTCATTCTTCTCGCTCTCGTCTCTTCTCATGCTGTCACTCAGTGTTAAAACCACTTCTGAAAATTGTGCCGATTTTTTCATCCCAGGCAACAATTACGCATGTCATTGCTTAAGAAAGTCTCTTAACTTACAAAAAAATAAATAAATAAATAAAAAAAAATTAAATAGTGACTTGATGCTTGGAAACTTAAAAGTCAAAGAATTATCAAATTATGATACTGTCGCAGCACTTAATTTCCAAGAAGACTAACGTTTTTGCAATTATTTGCCTTGGTAGAATCTCAGATGAGTACATGTACACTTTTTTTAATCTCTTGTGGTTTTAATGACTTAGCTACGAAGGCTTCCCAGTATAATAAGAGTTTATTGGGCTTCGACTTGTTGATTTTCATTTAGGACAAGTACAGGACTTCCCAGTAACACACAATACGGCATGGTTAATTGAGCCAGAAGGTGTGAGAGTATTATATTTATCTTATATTAGATACATGTAATTCTATTGCAATTTTGATAAACGTGAGGGGAAATATGAAATGGCATACACTGAGGCTAGTTAGTTGGACCTGATTGAAGGCAAACTTTTAAAACCTGCAGGTAACTAAATTTATGAATAAGAAAGGATATTTCATGAGCAATTTTGTTTTTAAAAAGTGTAAAAACAAACTTTCATTGAAGAAGTGCCGCAAAAGATTTTACCAGAAGATGAAGATCACGACGCGACTTTAATACGTTCTTAAAAATATATTAGTTAAAAACTTTATTTTTATAGATACTTAATACATTATAAATTAATTCAAATGAAGGCAAAAGCCTCGATATGAAATGAGTCAGAAGAGTTAAACGTGTCATATGACCTAAAAAAAAACATAGTTGGTTTCAAATTACTTTGAAACAAAAAGTAGAAACCAATTGAACATCTAATGCCCAAGGGATTAAATTAAAAGATGTATATTGAATGAGGAAGTATTTAAACTTGCACTTTGATTGTGATAACTAACGTCGCATAAACTAGATTCTTCTCAATCATCGGAATAAAAAAAAAATTACTTTGTCTATAACTTTATCCTTTGTTCACACATTATAATTATAGTATCAAAGATTAGCTTTATCATCGTGACAAGGGTTGTTCCATCTGGTATCTTTATGCCCGTGTATGTGCGGGGCCCTCATTTGGAGAGGAGAAGAGAGTAGCGAGGGCCGCTTGTCTATCGCACGTGATCCATACATAGTATGTCAACGCAACAAGATAGATGCTCATCTCCGTGTAGGATTCCTCGCTATATTTCAGGGACGTTTAACTTTAGGCATATTCTCGAAGGTGACTCAACCCTGTAGGGCAAAGTCTGTTGTTATACTATTACTACTACTACTACTACTACTACTACTGCTACTACTGCTGCTACTACTACTACTACTACTACTACTACTACTACTACTACTACTACTACTACTACTACTACTACTACTACTACTACTACTACTACCTTACTACTACTACTACTACTACCTTACTACTACTATTACCTAGTACCATTTCTACTACTTCTAATAATAATAATAATAATAATAATAATAATAATAATAATAATAATAATAATAATAATAATAATAATAATAATAATAAATGTTCAAAATGCTCTGTGAGTGGAAGGCCCCTCCCAAGGAGAATTTTTGGCGGTCAGCAGAGAGACTAGGCCCAAGCGTCAAAATCGACTCTCTGTCGGTCTTTCAGGCACCGATGCAGCTGGTAGCCTTGGACCGTGAAGATCATGTAGAAAGGTAGAAAGGTAGAGAGGCCTGCAGCAGGTCGAGAGGATTAGGTTTAGGAAAAATCTAATTCTTTTAGTTACGCTCACAACACAGGTGCTTCACCTTCTAAAAGAATTACCTGGGTTTAGAATATCGAAAGGAGCAATACGTACTCAGCAGGTAAACGAAGAGATCTAGAATTATTTTTTTATTCATTTAAACCAATCATATATTCGTGGCTATTGTTAAGAGTCATGCAGCCGAAAATGACGGGAGGTAGTGAAATGCGTTACATACTATAGGAAATTACAAGACATGAGGTGAGGCGAAGAAAACGATGCTACAATGTTGGTCTCTGACCTCAACGCAAACCACAGATTGATTGAGTGAAGTGGTAAGATCTTATAGATTGGGTAGCATTAGCGTTATTCGTTTCAACGGAATAGATAACGCGCCTGAGGGCGAGAGAGAGAGAGAGAGAGAGAGAGAGAGAGAGAGAGAGAGAGAGAGAGAGAGAGAGAGAGAGAGACAGACAGACAGACAGACAGACAGACAGACAGACACACAGACAGACACACACACAGACAGACAGAGACAGACAGACACAGACAGACACAGGCAGAGACAGACAGAGAGAAGAGACAAACAGATAGAGAGCCAAGTAAGCAGGCAGACCAACACTGAGACAGACAGACAGACAGACAGACAGACACAGACAGACACAGGCAAAGACAGACAGTGAGAAGAGACATAAGATAGAGAGCCAAGTAAGCAGGCAGACCAACACTGAGACAGACAGATGGATAATGATTTGGGAGATTTATAGACAACAAAGACGGATACGTGGTGGAGATAAAAAATAAAAAGAGGGAGAGAGAAGAAGAAGAAGAAAAAACAAATATAGAGAGACAGAAACACTCAGCGAGAGAGAGAGAGAAAAGGGGGGGGGGGAAGAAGAAAGGGGGAAGAACAAATATAGAGAGACAGAGACACTCAGACAGAGAGAAAGTGTCAGATATAGGGAGAAATACTGAGAGAGAGAGAGAGAGTAAAAAAGAAGAAAAGCCAGATATGGGGAGACAAACAACAAGAGAGAGTTAGAGAGGAAAAAACAAAGAGAGAGGGATGGAGGGAGAGAGAGAGAGAGAGAGAGAGAGAGAGAGAGAGAGAGAGAGAAAGAGGGAGATAGAACCAGATATAGGGAGACAAATAGTAGAGAGAGAGAGAGAGAAAAGGGGGGGGGGGGGGGCGGGGGGTGGAGTTGGATGTACGTGTGAATGACGCAAATTATCAGGCAAGTTTTTAATCTCATGAAGCTCTAGTAAAAAACAAAAAAAAAAAAAAAAATGAAGAATGATTTGGAATTGTAACTTAGAGCTAATTTCGGGCAATGAGACCGCTTACAATACGAACAAACAGATGTTTCTTTTCCGTTGGATAGTCAAATGCAAAACAAAAAAATCATCAAAAAATATGAAAAGTGGATTGGTTTTGGGAACAACAAAACCTGGACTTTGCACTGTTTAGCGTACTTGGAAATATCGCAACCTGTTGAAGATCTGATGACTAAGTAAGTTGCATGCATGCTCAGGAGCGCTGACGATCATTTCCTTCCATACATCAATCCCCTGATGCTTTCAATAATCTTATCAAGCTTACCGCTCTAAGCCACTTTGTAAATCTCTCTCTTAACTTCTCTCATTGTCTTTCAGTCCATCATCCCAGTTGTCACAACATATTCCAGTTCCGCTCTCCTCATCACAAATATATATATGTCCGAAATAAAAGCTGCTTGGCAATTTGAAACTTATTGACCAGACACCGATTCATGAGATTTCTTTGCTGTTCATGGAATCCGCAGCCTTTTTCTCAGAAAACTTATTTCCGTTGCCCCTCGTTTCTCTCAGCGTTTGTTTCAGGTTGAACAAGCACAGTACCCTTGAGTCATGATATTTTCAATGTAGAACCTTTTGAGTCTTATTTAGTCAATATGAACTCTTTTGTTAGAACTATCTTCATTTTCATACAAAATTACTTTTGCCTGTGCTGTTCTTGATGAAGTTTTAGTAAATTTGATTTTAGAGATGAAAGTGCGGTGTTATGGAAAATTATAATTGAGAACCATGAATCTTTTATCTGTTTAATTACAATCAGTTTTTCCTGATATTTTCTCCAACTTTTCTGATAGCTCTTGCACGTTTTGTTTCTACCAGTTTGCAGTGTCTAGGCCACAGCAAAAGTTGACTATCCCATTCAATTTATGCTCTTGTCGGGTTTTTATTGTTGTGTCACTGCTGTAGAGAGAATAAAAAGTATGGGAATATAGCCTATATTATATATATACTTTTCTCATACCTCGCCCTGTGCTTTTTAATGTGTTGACTGTTTTCCATCTCTTTTCAAGTGTGTGTCAGCTGCTACATCATCTTGTCGCAGCACATTCTATCACAGCCGTTGGTGTAGTCAATAAAACATTTTTTACTTTTGAGATTTCTAGAGCAAGCACAATCGAACCCCATAAAGTGGAGATTACCTAGAACTACCCATTGTCCCGATTATATTTTGGTTCAAGTGTGTACCTTAGTCGCAGAATAACGAGTTTTCAAAGTAACTCTTGTCTTATAAGGCCCAGGAGGCTGACTCTTCGTTCGTGATTTCTTAGCATCTATATATATAGACAGGACAATCCTGAGAAATCTGTTTTGAAAAGGTGTTCTGTGATCTAACACATTCTACACTCGTCAAGTGCTACTACAAGCTCCATTCTTATGTGTCTGGACTTTTCCCTTGCCTTCTTTATTATTCCTTTTTTTTTTTTAGCTATTCTTAGTTCATCTCTCACAAAAGGGGGCTCAAAAAATTCCTCTAAATTACATTAATAAAGATTTACCTCTCTGTGATTAAACAAAAAAAAAAAGATCCCGTAATGTAAACTCGCATTTTTTTTCCGCATCTTCTCGTTAGAATATGACTGATGTTTGGTTTTAAACAATCCATGGATGAAAGGGATAGTATCTTGCGATTTCTTCAATGTTATTTCACTGTTTTCTGCTTACTCTGTGCTGTGTCAGTTATTTTTCTTAAAGAACGTTTCCAATTGTTTCCCTTTCTCTGCCTTTTTGAATTATTTCAAATTTATTTTTTGAACAGTCTCAATGCACATATCGTGTGATCTGATCAATTTGTAAACATTGCCGGATCAAGTGGAACGTTGCAGATCGTGTTTCTGCTTTTCTTAATAATTAGTCTGTCTTCAGCCGCCCCTGGATAGGACCACCAGAGCAGTAGCAGGATGAGTATTTGGGCTGACACTGAGATAGAGTCCATCAGCCAACATCAATAATTAGTCTGTCTTCAGCCGCCCCTGCATAGGGCCACCAGAGCAGTAGCAGGATGAGTATTTGGGCTGACACTGAGATAGAGTCCACCAGCCAACATCAATAATTAGTCTGTCTTCAGCCGCCCCTGGATAGGGCCACCAGAGCAGTAGCAGGATGAGTATTTGGGCTGACACTGAGATAGAGTCCACCAGCCAACATCAATAATTAGTCTGTCTTCAGCCGCCCCTGGATAGGACCACCAGAGCAGTAGCAGGATGAGTATTTGGGCTGACACTGAGATAGAGTCCATCAGCCAACATCAATAATTAGTCTGTCTTCAGCCGCCCCTGGATAGGGCCACCAGAGCAGTAGCAGGATGAGTATTTGGGCTGACACTGAGATAGAGTCCATCAGCCAACATCAATAATTAGTCTGTCTTCAGCCGCCCCTGCATAGGGCCACCAGAGCAGTAGCAGGATGAGTATTTGGGCTGACACTGAGATAGAGTCCATCAGCCAACATCAATAATTAGTCTGTCTTCAGCCGCCCCTGCATAGGGCCACCAGAGCAGTAGCAGGATGAGTATTTGGGCTGACACTGAGATAGAGTCCATCAGCCAACATCAATAATTAGTCTGTCTTCAGCCGCCCCTGCATAGGGCCACCAGAGCAGTAGCAGGATGAGTATTTGGGCTGACACTGAGATAGAGTCCATCAGCCAACATCAATAACTAGTCTGTCTTCAGCCGCCCCTGGATAGGGCCACCAGAGCAGTAGCAGGATGAGTATTTGGGCTGACACTGAGATAGAGTCCACCAGCCAACATCAATAATTAGTCTGTCTTCAGCCGCCCCTGGATAGGGCCACCAGAGCAGTAGCAGGATGAGTATTTGGGCTGACACTCAGATAGAGTCCATCAGCCAGCATCAATAATTAGTCTGTCTTCAGCCGCCCCTGGATAGGACCACCAGAGCAGTAGCAGGATGAGTATTTGGGCTGACACTGAGATAGAGTCCACCAGCCAACATCAATAACTAGTCTGTCTTCAGCCGCCCCTGCATCGGGCCACCAGAGCAGTAGCAGGATGAGTATTTGGGCTGACACTGAGATAGAGTCCACCAGCCAACATCAATAATTAGTCTGTCTTCAGCCGCCCCTGGATAGGGCCACCAGAGCAGTAGCAGGATGAGTATTTGGGCTGACACTGGGAGGAGAGCGTGCCTAAATCAGAGAGTAATCAACACATACTCTAATTGATTTTTAGTTTGGGTCTTTTGAACTTTTCCTCATTCATGTCCTTATTGGTGGTTGATTGGATCATTTATTACAGATAACACAAGGTTGTTGGCATGGCATCTTTCAACTTTTTCCCTCGAATTCGTTGCCAATGCCAACAAATCTGGGATCATACTTTTCTTCTTTCTATTCTTCCTATTACTTTTCCATCAATATTAGGAAGTGAAATCTTTGTTCTTAATCGCTATTTTTTTTTAAAATAAAAGATTTGATTAAGGAAGATCGTACAGGTTGTCACACCCGTTTTAAATACAAAACGCTGTTTTCTCCTCGGCGGTCGCAATTAGGCCCTCAAGGCTGAAAAGAATGGCAAAGTGTTGAGTGAAAAATGTCACAAGTACAATATGTTTTTCCTGATCCTAAAGTATAAAAACTCAGCATCAAAATTTTTGCACAATTTCTTAGTTTAAAACATGGTAAAAATAAGTTGCCTGTGATTGGTTTCCTGAAGAAATAGAACTCAATGGTACCCGCGGTTTGGCTGACAAGCTTGGTCCTCGTTGAAGATAAAAATTTTTTCGATTCTTAAGAAAACTTTCTTTGATTCTTACGATGTTTCTTTACAGTCCACTCTTGATTTAGGCGTTTTCCTTGTGTCGAAAGTGAAAATGGAACATCATTCTCACATACTGATTCATACTTTAGTAACTCTTGCCAAATCTGAAGAACAAGGTCATGGGGTATTGTAAAAACATGAGATACCTGTTTAATATTTGTTCTAAAGTGATACTGATAGTGGTCAGTGTAGTTTGCTAACAACAACCTATGAATTTTATGAAGGTGACCTAATCAGATTTAAAAAGTTGCAAATCGCAATAAGCGAATATGAAGAGTGAGTTTTTAGCTGAGCTCTACCATTGTTTCGCCTTTAGTTCTAAAACGCCAGCAGATCTAGGGATTTAACGTGAATCTCTTCTATCTTTTGCACTCTTAACTCTGAGAGAGAGAAATGAGCGGCCCATTAATAAAAATAATTGCAGGTATTTGTGCAACAATTAAAAACAAATATGAAGTGGTCTGTAGATGAATGTTTACGATGGATGTCTGTAGAATCAGACAATCTTTTTAACCGGCACCGCATAAATGTAATTACATTAAAGTCTTTCAAGACATTATCTACTGTAGATTTCTAAAAACGCTGACACTTGTATATATTTTCAGTGTCAAGTCAGCATTTTAATTTTTTTTTTGTGTGTGGAAATATTTTTTTTTTAAATATCAGTTACAGGTTAGTCTCTTATCAGTATTATTCCAGACATAGCGTATGTTGATTTTCTCAAGGACTTTAATGTCTCTAAAACCTCTCTTTAGTTCTTTTGGAAACTCACTAATTTATTCCCTTCATCTGTAACTTAAGGATGATGTTCATCAGCCACGTTCTTATTTTGAATGCAGAAAAAGACCTTCAACTTCATAGCCCTGTTTGATATATCTGCTTTCTCTGTGTGTGTAAAGGGAAGTTGCTACTAATTGACCAATTATGACGTCATAGCTTTGGTGATCGATTTCCACACGCAGGCGCAGCGGCTCTTGAGTAAGCGCTTCTAGTCTAGTCTTGCAGTACCTGTGGTGTCGAAAGATCATACATGTCTATCCTCACATTTTCAACATGTTTACCTTATCTCCTCTGGAAAATAGATCTGTTATGCTCATCTACTGCTGCTGCTGCTGCTGCTGCTCAGTTACCACTTATAAAGCTAAGCGGCGGAATACTGCACTGGATATTTCGTGCTCTGCGGCCTTTCCATCAGCTTAAATTGCCACCTTTTTGCATTGACATATTGAACAAACTGAACGAAGGAGCGTAATAAACACAGAAACTTTTGAAAAATTGAGAAGAGAGGAGATAAAAACTTGACCTCAGAGGTGGTACATATATTAGGAAACAAAAAACTTTCTAACATTTTACCATTGGTCTATCGTGGCATCGGAGGCGTGATGTTGACATCATGTACAGCTGCTATTTCTGAAATCTTGATATTAATTTTCTTCGGCACGCAAGGAATTATAGTTTATAGTTATTTCGTTTTTTACGAAATTTAAGCTCATCTAGATATCACTTTCGTTATTGTAGTAATTTACAATAATCTACAAGTCATGCATAAAAAAGTGGTTGTAGCCTATCATTTAGAGCTTGACCTAGAAGCTTGATTTAGATCAAGATCTGGTTATATAAGAATAAGATACTAAGAACTGAAAAATAATTTTTTTAGCGCTCACCGAAGTCGAATCAGTGAAGGGCGGGGAGATAAAAAAAGTGAAAGTCCTATCAACAACAAAAAAACAACAAACAAACGCGTAGATATGTTCGCCCCGTTCTACTTAAAAAGCTGACTTACATAATTTTGCCTTCTTAAAAAAATGAAAATTTAAAATAATGAGGGATTATATTTCAAAGTTGGTCGTTGTAATGAAATGACAAGACTACCATCAGCTGTCTTTCCCACGCATGAAATTCTTTCACATTCCATTGAGCCGGCAGGAGTTATCCAAAAGCTAAATGTCGCTCAAGATAATCATCGTTTTAGAAACGTGTCTTGGATTTTGAAGGCACAGCATCTTGTATAGCGAGAGGCTTTTTGCTCGTA
>JAWDGP010001738.1:212500-217500 GCA_033675545.1 Elysia crispata | reverse complement strand
TTATAAATAGATATGTTAAAACGATGGATCAGTAAAGATTGGACACATGCATATCTTTATAGATGTAATTTATAGATGGCTTATGAATAGAATAAAAGGTAATTTATAGATACCTCGGCGAGGTGGATACATTTAGGCCCTATAAGGAAGTAATATTATTGAAAGCTTCAGGAGAAAGCAAATAGATCGAAAAATGACCATAGAGTGATCGGCCTACTCAAAAAAAAAAGGATGTATGCGAATTATTTTTATAGCTATTCTGGAAGCAATCTAAATCTTGGTGAGAATTGAACAGAATTCATCAGAAGATAATTGACATACGTTTTATGTTTCAAAAAGTGGAAAAACGGCCATACGAAGTGGATAGCTCTAAAATTGAAATTAACGAAAGCTTCTCAATCAATGGTGAGCTTATAAAAATAATTTTTTTGTTCAGTTTTTACAATGTTTAAAGTTTCTTCTGGGTTTTAGAAGACTAATAATATACGTAGATAGCTAGTTTTGTAAAATCCAAATTTATCTACAGATTCGTTTAAACGTACATTATCATGAAGGTTAAAATACAATCAACGGATTGTTATGAATTTCCCCAAGGCAATGCACCATTAAGCAATATCTGCGAGAATTCAGAACTTTCTAATAAGCGTTTACGATGATGTTTAAATAGATTGTGAAAGCATACAATTACCTCATTTTCCATATTAACAGACCTTTAATTCTTTTCTTATTTTTGCAAATCTATTATCTAAATAATCCAAAACCTGCCATTTAAATTGGCAAAGGAAAAAAAATGTCCATTACCACTCTTCATTGAAATGATAATTTTTATCTTAGCATTTCCCACATTGAATAATTTAATGAAAATTAAGACAAAAATGTAGACCTCATACAAGTATCATGATCAGATCTAATCAATTCACTGCAGCTGAAAAAACAAATTCAGGCCAGATATCTATCTTGCATTGACAGTTCAGAAAGGATTTTTTTTTTAGAGTAGGCTTTGAAGTGTTAAAAAATTGGTCGTATCAACCATTCATGCCAATAGCGAACTCCAAATCAAACAGTTACTACTTTACGTATGATAGGCCTATCTTAGAGATAAAGAATGGATTGTCGGTTGACTCAGCCTTGAGCTGCCAAGCAGGTTCTTATCAGACACATTTTACATGTATATATTTTATCAGCAGTTCTGTTAGATTAGAATGCGTACCTTGAGCCCATCAAATTTATCACGCCTGAATGTTGGCTCTGTTCCTATATCATTGAAATGAAGGACTATGCGGTTTAATAAAAAAAAAATTAAAAAAGGTGAAGCTTTATTGGCGCCGTAGTTACTTTCATCGAGAGTTTGAAACAATGATTTCAATGATTTTGAACTACGCTACACACACATAAAAACAAACAAACAAAAAAAAATAGTTTAATAGAATTTTACACAACGTTGTTACGAAATCAATAAGTGTGTTCAGAACAAATTTGCTACTTTCACTGGACACTTATAGATTTCAACCATTTACAGAGTGTTGAAGGGCACACCGTAAGTGAATTCACGCATGTAAAGACACACAAATGCGAATTCAACCACTTTTCAGCAGAGTGTTCAAAACACACGAAAGCCAATTCAACCCATTATTCAGAGTGCTCAAAACATGCGAAAGCGAATTCATTTTAGATATCGGAATGATGTACTGCAAATCTCACTTAGGCGACTTCAGTTAAAGTTTAGGGTATTGGAACACCACTGCGACTTCAACCATAGTTTGGAGGATTATGGAGCATAACATAATGGAATCACCCTACAAATCAGACCACCCTAGAAAATTTAACCCAAAGTTCCGAGTATTTCAGGACAGATTTGTATTATAAGGGCTCTTATGGTAGAGAGTGTGGCAAGGCATTCTAGCCACTAGCCTACCCCAACTTTCTTGCCCTCTGTAAATCGGACGCTCTTTTTGATGACCAATAAAAGGAGAACGATTTTAACTGATTTCTTAAAGCTGAACATGCCCAACATAAAATAATTTTTCTTGCAGTCTGATAGAAAAAAATGATTAAAAACAAATGATTAACAAAACAACAACAAAAACAAAAACAAAAAAAACACCAGTTTGCCATCTTCCGACATACGGTAAAGCTTTTGGTTGATGCCGTCCCTCTCAGCTCCTTCGCCTTCTTGACAGATATAATTATGCGCTTTATATTCTAAGCAACGCTTTCAGCTGAATAGAATAATTTCTTTCAGAAAGTAGCGGGATTTTTTTTATGAGAATTGGAAAAAAACAACCCTCAAAGTTAGTAGATTTTAATTTGGAGCATGCATACACTATCTTAATTCCTGACCTCATATCTGCATCATCGCAACAAATGGCAAAGATTCCAAAAGGCGCAATAATCTGTGTAACAATATTATTATACTATTAAAATGTCAATGGGCGGTGTTATTTTTGTTGGTGTGTGTGTGTGTTTCCACCGTTTTATTCTGTTGCTCCTGTGCGTGTAGTTGTTTTGTACAAACTAGGAAATCACAAGTATCGATAAAGGCAGCTTTGATTTCCCTCTCCTTCCCAAAGTACTCAATGGACAATGGGAAAGTTTCCTGGATATTGATCTGCCACGATAGGTGTCCCACGCAGTACAAAAAAGTTAAAGAAAAGTTATGGATTTAGGCTAAAAATGCTTTTGAAAGTTAATTATATTTTTATTCTAATTAATCATCAATTTTTTTTTTGCCATATTTGTTATGATGAATCAAATAAAATTTTAAAGACTGTTCTCATCGGTTTACAATTTTCATAGCTGGTGATGCTTTAAAACAAACTTTTCTTATTTGGTAAATATATATATAAAAAAACAAAAACAAAGAAACAAAACCATGTCATTTTAATTTAATAACTAAATCAAATTTGACCAACTCCAGCGTAAAGACAAAAGCGTCATGACAAACAGGCCGTTCTTTGCAGGAAAGTAGAGGTGATTTGATTGGTCAATATTTTAAGAACAACTGTCATCGTCGCCTTTTGTTTTTACAGTAGCGGCGGTTGCCAAAGCAGACACCACTTCTGCTTGTTTTGCACGCGTTTCGTACCTCCATAGTGTATAATATCGAAGATACCGACCAGATCCACTAATTGTCTTCAAGGAACCGTAGAAGTATTCATTTTATTAACCTGCCACTCTTGTCTCGCATGAGCAATACAGATTGTGACTAGATGTAGAATAATTACATGTATAAGTTTTATAAATCCAAGGTAACCCAATAAATTTTTAAATAATCCAGGGCTTTAATTTTTTTCTCTGTTTTATTGTTTGAGTACTTAACTTTGTTTTAGAGAGCACTTTTTTTTTACCACATCAGGCCGACCACTACATTGTATCTGTAACTGTAATGTACCACAGTACCACAGAATGGTTGCTGTAGATAGATAAGCTGAAAAGATGGCTGCTTTAAAGATTGGACCCAAATTTAGTTTACTTTTTTGTGCTTGAGAAAAGAATTCCAACGTCTCAAAGTTCTATTATTTCCAAACTGTACTATGAGTGGCTTTGGAGGAGATATATGTCGTAAAATTTGCTTTTCTTTCATGTTGTATGGTTCTTGATGAGATATATCTGTTAATGTTATTATTGTAAAATTTGCTTTTCTTTACTGTATTAGTCTTCCCCAACTATTCATTGTTGGGTGTTTTTATAGCTCTGGAGGATTATAATCTGTGTTATTTTTGTGAAGTTTGCATTTCTGCAATGCAATTGTCTGCCCCACCTGTTCGTTTCAACCTGCGATTATGCTTGTATCTTATATGACTGTGGGTAGTTTTACCAACGATGTCTACAAGGCTGCTATTATATTGAGGCAGCAACATCTAACTTGAGAAAAATGAAGGCTAACTATGGAACTAAAATTTCAACTGTTAAATTAACATAATTACGTCAGATTCAAGTAGCAAACAAGATAGTAGAGGGTAATATCTTAAATGTTTAAAAAACAAATGAGAAAACAAGAGAGCGTGAGAAAAAGAAAAGTTTTAACACAGAAAGAGACACACAAAGAAGGAGATAATGATAGAGGGTAAATTATCGAGAGAAGAAAGAGAGAGAGAGAGAGAGAGAGAGAGAGAGAGAGAGAGAGAGAGAGAGAGAGAGAGAACAGAGACAGAGACAGAGACAGACAGACAGACAGACACAGGGAGAGAGAGAGAGAGAGAGAGAGAGAGAGAGAGAGAGAGAGAGAGAGAGAGACAGAGAGAGACAGAGACAGGCGGACAGACAGAGACAGACAGACGAAAGACAGTGAGACATGCAAAGACGGAGCGGAAAGTAGGCGAGAAGAGAGAGAGAGAGAGAGAGAGAGAGAGAGAGAGAGAGAGAGAGAGAGAGAGAGAGAGAGAGAGAGAGAGAGAGAAGAAGAGTTAGTTTTTCAAGAAAGCCATGACGCCATATTGGGCAAACGCAAAAATAAATAAAAAAAAAATGTATCCATTCATTCATAAAAAAAAAGATAAATAAATAAACAGATATTAACCTCAACCTGAAAAAGAGATGTAGACTTAGTTTATTCTTGTTTACTTGATAGTTAGTGATAAACTATATTAAAAAGTAGCCTATTTTAAAAAAATTGATCTTTAGCCCACAAGCCAGGAAATCGACGCCTCAGTTTTCATTTGATCTATGTCCACATGACGTAGTTTGAGAAAATGACTTTTAACCTTTCATTCACCTTATACACATATGTTTGACATAGAACAAAAGTTAGAGAACTTGACCGATTTTGCTTGACTGTTGGTTCTAAAATTAAAGGACATTTAGATAATGCTATCAAGGGATGGAAATTGACGCTAGCCGTAATTTTAGTGAAACTGGACATAGAACAAAATGAACATTGAGGTGTCGAAATGGCTTGATGAACTTTATATTGAAAACTGCGCAATTCAAGTTAGATCCCACTTTGTATCACTAATCTTGTAACCCAGGGGAGCTAAAGCTAATCTCAATTAAAAAAAAAA
>JAWDGP010001738.1:127500-205000 GCA_033675545.1 Elysia crispata | reverse complement strand
TAGCACCAGATGACATATCATTTTTCAACATAATCACCGTCCCGTTCGATACAGAGCCGCCACCGACGGACGACCTGTTGGATGCCGTCAGCGAAGAAGTCAGCAGTCTTGTCTCTGCACCAAGAAAGAACAGCATTCTTCACATCTTCGTCTGTCTCGTAACGGTTGCCCTTGAGGTAATCCTTGAGTTTTGGAAAAAGGAAGAAATCGCTCGGAGCAAGATCTGGGCTATAAGGCGGGTGCGGTAATGTCCGGAGGCCTAAACGATCTAAAGCCGTGCGAGTTTCCAAACTTGTGTGAGGGCGAGCGTTGTCGTGATGGATGGTGGAAACTTTCTCACTCCTTACCCGTCGCAACCTCGCTTTCAGTTTCTCCAGTGTGTTCACATATTTCGTAGAATTCACGGTGTTGCCTTGTTCCAAAAATTCTGTGTGAACCACACCCTCACTGTCCCAAAAGATCGTGAAAAGCACCACCATCCATCACGACAACGCTCGCCCTCACACAAGTTTGGAAACTCGCACGGCTTTAGATCGTTTAGGCCTCCGGACATTACCGCACCCGCCTTATAGCCCAGATCTTGCTCCGAGCGATTTCTTCCTTTTTCCAAAACTCAAGGATTACCTCAAGGGCAACCGTTACGAGACAGACGAAGATGTGAAGAATGCTGTTCTTTCTTGGTGCAGAGACAAGACTGCTGACTTCTTCGCTGACGGCATCCAACAGGTCGTCCGTCGGTGGCGGCTCTGTATCAAACGGGACGGTGATTATGTTGAAAAATGATATGTCATCTGGTGCTAAATAAAATGACCTTTCATTTGGTGTAAGTATCATTTGTTTGTCTTCATTATTTCAAAAGTTATGGACTTGGAGGCAAAACTTATCAATATGCCCTCGTATATTATATTATTGTTACAGCTGTTGAAACAAATAAAGGATACATCTACAACTAAATATCAGTTTTTCTTCAAGCTTATGACAAATATTATGATTGACAAGCTTTTATTTTACCAAAACAAAAACAAAACAAAAATAAACCTAAAAAAAATGCCTACATAATGGCTGTCATGTAAACAAATGGGTCCACAAAACTCAATGGGTGCCCTGTTTTCAAATATAATAAAGAAAATGTATTCAATTGGAGCACTTCCCTGTAACATAGAAATGGAGTAAAATAACTGAATTTTGTAAATATTTTAAGAACTATGCATTTATTTGTGAAAGTGAAAATGTCTAAATCCTTAGAAAAAATGCAATTTCATAGCTCAATGTGAATTAGGCTCATAACTAGACCATGTCTATGGGTGTCCATAAATTCTCTGTCATAATTAGACTTGTATAAGGTCTAGAGCAGGTAGGAGTAGATCATACCAAAGGCAGGGATAAGTAAACATAATAGCCACTTCTTGGTGTGAATTCTGCAAGACCTTTCTGACTTTCTCAATGCTATAAGTTGATAACCTAGAATTTTGTGTTAATGTTTAGCCATAGCAGCATTACAGTGAAGTGTTAATCTTGCTGTTTTCACTGACACAGGCAAGATACTGGATCACAAAGCCTCTACTTGTAGTTATACAGCATACTTTATCTTGAGTATCACTATAGGTAATTACGGATTGAGCATTTTAATATCAAAATTAGCTTTTTCAAATTTGATGCACATAACTTATTTCTGAATCTTTCATGTTTAAGTGAATCTTTGATTTACCAATGTCAGATAAAAAAATGTTTAAGAATAAGCTATATATTTATCATGGCAAACAAGACTTTGGATCTTCAGGTCTCCTAGTCTCTTCTGCTCTCTTTGCCTTCAAACACCTCTTATCCTTTCCACAATTTTCTAACCAAAATATTAAAAGAAAGAAAATTGAGCGCCCCCACTTAAAGCCTCTTCCTGGTCTAATTTCTGTTGAAATGTTCCCTTTTTTTTTTTTTTTTTTTTGAAAGGCAGTTTGAGCATTGGCTCTCATACATAGCACGCATTGTGTTTCCTGAAATATTTCAAGGCATTACATTGCACAAAATCCCTCAAAGAGTCTCAGTGTTGCCTTTATGTTGACTAGAGAATAGCAGGCTTTTACAAAAGTATCTTTTGACATAGCATATCTATTGTATTTTGTAGGTATAACTGAATTTGAGTAATATAAATATATCCTCAGGTTTAAGGTTTTGAC
Source organism: Elysia crispata (assembly GCA_033675545.1). Lineage (NCBI taxonomy): Eukaryota > Metazoa > Mollusca > Gastropoda > Plakobranchidae > Elysia > Elysia crispata. The sequence continues at coordinate 202,826 of JAWDGP010001738.1, read as the reverse complement.
CAGTAATGATGGAAAAGCAGATGATGAAGCAGAAATTTGGTCTACCTCCAATGCCTCCCATTGCATCTGGGTAAAGTAAAACCTTACGTCATCCACTATTTATGTTGATCATGTATCCCACAAGATCACATAATATTAAAAGGAGAGTGCCTTTTTTTCCTGTGCAGACCCTGTTTTGTGCAGGTATAATTTCTATTTTTTTACATATTATATGTTGCATTCACATTACTATGTCGTGTCATCTGCTCTCAAGATATGCCGAAACGCCATATGGTTGATGAGAAATCAAGGGAAAATGATTTGCTATGTGTTTGTTTAATTGGTCCTAAATTTAAATCTAATACCATAATCTGACTTTCTGATTAGGCCATTTGTCAAAAAGTGTTCTATAAATTTGTAGGACTGCTGTGAATTAATGCTGAATTCAAACCAGCTGGCTGAACGCAGATCATATACCCATCTCCATTGTATCTTTATCTCTCAGTGAACCAAGTTTTCCAACTCGACTTTAGTGTCTTACTTGAGGTTTCTCAGTTCACCCCTTCCTCATCATGGTGCCAACAGTCTGGTAATTAGACTTTGAAAGGCTAAATTTGCTAATAATCCTCATTTTCCCACCTTACCCATATTATCTGGTTTATCTTTTGTGAAATAAATATGGAAGACAAGGGTAGCAAACTGCCACATTGCTGCTCAAGTCAATTAACAAAAAGGTGAAGCAACAGGAAAACAGGCGAGTACAAAACACCCATCTTTGAAAGTTTGGATTGATATTCCTCGGAAATCGTAGGAGGCATAAAATCTTTTAACTTTGAATCTACATTCTTGAACCCATCAACTTTTTCTGAATTAAAAAAAACTGATGTTTAACTCGACTGGTTTTCTAAGTTACAGATTTGATGAACACGTAGAGCATCTTTACTAATTTTTGTCTTAGATTTATATGTGTCATTTCTATCACAAATTTTCTCCATCTAAAAGTACACCTTAAACCAAAAAATTGGGCAGAAACAAGAAATGGTTCATGATCTAGCCAGTACTCTTAGTTTGGCTTGAGAAAATATTTCACTTATTCATTTTTTTTTTTTTTTTTGGGGGGGGGGTTACTCTCGTTAACAAAAAAATTTTCTCCTATAGCAGAAACTGCAATCAAAATGATTTTTGTACTGGAGACCATGTTTATGAACATATGTCAGCTCCTAGTTTTTATTATACCAGATTATTGGATGGTATATAATAAAGGAGTTTTACACATGCGTGTGTGTGTGTGTATTTATTTAATTATTTTTTTATAATAATTTTGGAAGGACAAAAATAAAAAATTACAGAGAAATGACCTTTTGTGAGGGCCTTGTTTTACAATTCTTTTCAAAGTTATTCTTTAGTACATGTGTCATTCAGCTTTACCTTACAAACCTGAACTCAGTTTGAAGAATAATCTTCTGTTGATTCAACATGAATATATCTTTTAGATTGTTCATAAATACAGCTGTTTTTTAGAAAAGCTGATTTTCCTTTGTCAATTATGATTTTACAACATTTTTCTTTTTATTCCCTTTTATCTGCAGGTCAGCTGCAAAGAGAAAAAATTTGATACGAAAAAAAGACTACAGCCCTTTACATTGGGACAAATATTTTAAGAGCAAACATGATGTGGTTACAGCTTCTGGAGATGTATCCTTTTTCCTTGCACTCAATTTTACATGTATAAAATTTCTGTCTCTGTATGTACATTTTTTTTGCATCTAAATTATAGTAGTAATAATACATGTATTATATTCTGCACATTTTGTCAGCCTAAAAGATGCAGATCAAACTTTTAGAAATAATTCAACAATTAATTTTTTTTTGTACCTTATAAAATAATAAAATTGATCTTAATGTGTTAGTTTTGTTGTTTCTTTTTCATTTACTAATGAATCATCACCAACTCAGTAATATATATTGGAATTCTACCCAATTACTGCATTTTTCTAACTTGGAAAATGTACAGGGCTACAGTCAAAATCAATACTGGGTAGATGTCTTACAAAGTTAGCTACTTCTTACCAACAGTAGACCTACATTCATGATAGTTAATTTTATGTAAAAGTTATGAATAAACTCTCATATAAACATGTCTTAGTAGAACTGTTTCATCAATATAGATTAATCATCATATATTAAAATTGTATTACCTTTTCAGAGATCAAATTATAGCTTGTTTTGAATTGTTGTTAAGTTGCAATGTATAGCACAATTAGATCTAGTTACTTGTTCATATTCTCCATTTTATGAGTTTGGCTCAAAGCCAGCAGACCTTTCCAAACTGAAAGGTCAGATTTCCTTAATGCATTTTTCATTAAAAAGCAATTAATAACAAGGCAGTGCTCAACACACTACTGTCTCTAATTGAGAAGTTCTGATATTGAAACCACATAAAAGAGATGTTTATTGCTACCAATGATCATTTATTGGGTTATTGGCAATGTTTCTGGGTTTTTTTTTATCATCATGCATATATTCCAGATGCTACAAAACATACAGTTAGTCAGAAATAATTTATTTGCCTAAGATAGTAGTAAGAGTTTGTGAAAGGCGCAGTGATGTGAGCCAATGGGTATAGACTGCATGGAAACCACTTGCATCAGTTCCATGACCAGTTGAATAATATGCATGAGTAATTGGAATCAAACTGAATCTTCTTGAAAATCTGTAAAGCAGAAGTTGAAAAAGAAAAATGAGAGATTTTTTTGCAGGCTCAGTAAGTTACAAGAAAACTGAGATGATGATTGAGAAATCTCAAGTCATAGTCACATTTGTAATCCACTTCATCTATTTAGTTTTATGGTATTATGTGTCTATTATCCTTCACCCGCTAACAAAGTCATTTCGAGTGTATGAGTGTGGAGAGGTTGGACCTGTCTTGTTGTTCCTTCACGGTGGAGGTTTCTCAGCACTCTCCTGGGCACTGTTATCAGTAAGGAGGCAGTTCCAATGTGTTATGAATGAATTTGAAAAGTTTGATTTTTTTTCCTGTGTAGCCTTTGTCTCTTGCTTTTTGGCTTCTTCCTTTCTTTTTCTTTTTCACTAAGAAGTGTCGAGAATATTTTGGAAGACAATTTTTACAGTTGTTTTTTTTTTATTAAACATTAAATTCTGTTTGTCCATCTAAAAGTATTTTCACACATTTAAAATTATTTTCAAACATGTTTGTCAAGCTTTGTCTTTGTTTCACCAACATCGTTCTTTGCTTTTTTTAAAAATTGTTTCAATTCTAGCTGAGGCTAATGGTAAATATATTATGGAAGATTGAGAAGAAAATAATCCATGACCAGTAATTCTGGAATCAAACTTTTTACATATCCTGATTCCATCTAGATTCATGATCTATTTTTCATTAAGTTATGCTGCCTAGTGAGAGGTCTTAATAGAAGCATTCAAAAGCAGGCAAAGTATAATTACATGCAGAATATTTTATTTTTCATTTTTGCATTGTAGAATTATAATCCGTTTTTCTTCTGAACATTGGTCGGTGATTTTGAAGGTATAAGTTCCACAGAGCAATTGCTTGATATGCATAAAAAGCAGAGCTCACCATAACTCTTTAAGAAGTCACATTTCCTTTGGCGTTAGAATTTATTCAAGATCCATTCAGTTCTCAAGCAAATCTCAAGTCTTTTTGACAAACAAACCCCATGGCCTATATTAAACATATATCTTCAAACTTTTTATGCTAGTTCAATCAAAAGTGGAATGAATAAGCTAAACCATGATGTATAATGTGATACACTTTAATGAATTTGGGTTACAAACAGTTGAATGTTTTGAACATTTCGGAGTTTTATGTTTTTGTTGTTACTAAAACCATTGCAAGGGAAAATTGAATTTACCAAAATATACATTTATAGTAATGAGTTGCTATTGTTTTTGCTATTCATCTTCTTCTTCTTCTTCTTCTTCTTCTTCTTCTTCTTCTTCTTCTTCTTCTTCTTCTTCTTCTTCTTCTTCTTCTTCTTCTTCTTCTTCTTCTTCTTCTTCTTCTTCTTCTTCTTCTCCTTCTCCTTCTCCTTTCTTCTTCTTCTTCTTCTTCTTCTTCTTCTTCTTCTTCTTCTTCTTCTTCTTCTTCTTCTTCTTCTTCTTCTTCTTCTTCTTCTTCTTCTTCTTCTTCTTCTTCTTCTTCTTCTTCTTCTTCTTCTTCTTCTTCTTTTTCTTCCTCTTCTTCTTCCTCTTCCTCTTCTTCTTCTTGTTCTCCTCCTCCTCCTCCTCCTCCTCCTCCTCCTTCTTCTTCTTCTTCTTCTTCTTCTTCTTCTTCTTCTTCTTCTTCTTCTTCTTCTTCTTCTTCTTCTTCTTCTTCTTCTTCTTCTTCTTCTTCTTCTTCTTCTTCTTCTTCTTCTTCTTCCTCTTCCTCTTCCTCTGCCTCTTCTCATCCTCCTCCTCCTCTTCCTCCTCCTTCTTCTTCTTCTTCTTCTTCTTCTTCTTCTTCTTCTTCTTCTTCTTCTTCTTCTTCTTCTTCTTCTTCTTCTTCTTCTTCTTCTTCTTCTTCTTCTTCTTCTTCTTCTTCTTTTTTCTACTACTACTACTACTACTATTATTATTATTATTATTATTATTATTATTATTATTATTATTATTATTATTATTATTATTATTATTATTATTATTTTTGTTCCATTTTTGATGTTTTAGGAAACTATAACTTTCGGTAGGCAATCAGCAATCCAATGTTGCCCGCCAACAAAAATAATCTAAAAAAAGAATAGTGCTTGTTCTGTGGCCTATGGATCAAAATGGTTTGTCCTCTCACTTAAGACTTGCATTTTGTGGAAAAGAATCATAATTTTTGCTTTGCTGAATGCTCTGATGGTAATGTTTGCTACCCTGTCTTGATCAGCCTTTAAGAAAATAGGCTGACCTCTGATTGTCATATTTTGCAAGACCAGCCAACAGATATAAATTATTATCCCTGAAACAGTTCTTACTACCTTCATTCTGAGGGCTAGATGGAAATTTCTAAAAAAACATTTTATCTGGATAGCATATTTTATATTGAACCCCTTGGAACTGAATTTTTATTACTGATAGCTTTGCTGGAGGATGCCAATTTCCTGACTTGTTTATTCTTAACAATGTGAAACCGAGCTAGAGAAATTTTACTGTGGCCAAATTATGTAATATCTGAGTGTTATTCTTGTAATGCAGCTTGTACTGCAATGTTTTTTATTGTTTCAGGCTGAGGTGACAACCCTTGTAAAGTGCAGGTGTGTCGCATTTGACCTGCGCGGTCATGGTAATATTTTTTTGCTTTTTTTTTTCTGCAATATAGAGTTTCTGCACCTTTAAAAAAGTGCTCTTTATTTATAAATTGAGAGAAAGCTTTTCAGGTTAGAATGTTTTCTTTTGTCGCTTAGATATTGTTGAAGAACGCCAATGAAAACAAAATTTAAAGTGCAAGTGTACACAAAACTAGTGTTTTCATTCTTAAGACTACGGCCATGAATGACTAATTGACTTTTAGAATACATTTCAATCGGGCAATGGATCAATTACAATATGACCAAGGGAAGTCAATGAAATTTGGTCACAGCTGTGAACTTCAAACTTGTTAGATTCCCCCGCAAGAATAATTGATCCCAAGGTGAATGGCCATCAATGAGCAATGAATTGCTGTTCCCTCCATCAGAATAATTTACATGATTAGGTTTTCAATCTGAGTTTGACTTTTAATCCATTGATTGTAGGAAATTTCCAGAATATCATGGGCAAATTAACATTTGCATGTAAATAATTTATTGCATCAAAAAGTAGCAAGGAGTAGGCCTCTTATTCCTAGAGTTTTTAGTATAAATGTGAACCAGGGCTAGATTAGAATAATTATCAGTTTGAAAAGAATTTTGCACTCTGCTTTAGTAGTGTTGCCACTCGTACAAAAAGATTACTAACAACGCCATTGAAAACAAAGGAGGCAGGATAAACACTTTTTTTCATGTTATTTTGGATTTTCTTTTTTTTTTTTTTTTTAACAAAATGGGTTTAATATGCATAACTCATAAAATGAGGCCCCCACATAAGGCAGCCATGACCCGCAACCTATGGGCAATTACCTCGCTCCATTGAGCAGAACCTTTCAACGTTTCAGTTGAGGGTGTATCAGATGCTGCCAGGCTTTGCAAAGCAGCAACACCAAAGCTGGCTTTTGTCTGGATGAGCAGCTGTCTCCATAAAAATTCATTTATTCTTGCACTCTTTCTATGGAAAAGATGTGACTCTGTGGGGATAAAAATGTTTACCTACCATAGTACTTTGTTTGGGTTTTTTTGTTTTTTTTTTTATTTGTTTTATTTTTTCATCTAATTTATCCATAATTTTCCTTATCTTGAATTACGATGAAGCAAATAAAAAAAGAAAAATTAAAAAAGTAACAAAAGAATCATTTATCTTTGGGATAAATTTCATTGGCTGCAAAGTAAATGATTGATTTTGAGACATGTTTTTTTTCCCTCTCTTGGTCCAAAGCTGAATGATTGATTTTGAGGCTTTTCTTTTCCCCCTCTCTTACTCCAAAGGGGGTGGGCTAATGATTAGGAATGAGTGGTAAGGTCTCAGCTTTGCACCTCTGCCCTGTTTGATGGGATCTTCATAGTAGGACAAACTGACATCACTGTAGAAATTGGCACTATCAAGCAAATGTTATTTGATTGTTGATTTCATCTTGACTTTATATAAATCACAAGGAATGAGTAAAGGCATTAATTTTTATTCTCTTCAGGAGACACGGTAACTTCTGATGACACTGATCTAAGTGCAGAGCGAATGTCCAGGTAAAAAAACCTCCGGGTATATCTTGAGTCATGTGTTCATGTGCCAGAACTGCTTTGGAATTGACAAATCAATACCTTTATTACCTTGCCTTTTTTGCTAGATGAAAACCTAATTCTACAAGAGGGTTTTTGTTGTTGTTGTTGTTTTTTTTTATTTTTATTTTTAAAAAATTTAAAACTGAATTATTTTCAGTTTTATCATGGTATAAGTTAAAGGATGAATTATTTTGAATATCTCCGACCTCAGCTTCCTCATCTGAAAGCAAATTTTTTAATGGTACAATACAAACGAAAATAAATTTTAAAAAAAAAATGAAAATAAAATTATTCTTTAATCAATCCACACAAATGTCTTATATTTGCTTTTTTGGAGATGACCAAATAAGGGGATAATGAATCTTAACTTTTTTGATTGAATAAAACTCTTTCATCTCTATTGTTTGCTAAAAATAAATTCACTGCATTTAAAAGTCTTGCAAATATGTATGATTTATTTTATTTTTTTTTAAGTTGAACATGTCTTATTCCCCTGTTTTTTTTTTTATTCTACCCCCAGTGATGTCGGAGATGTTGTGTCTAGTCTCTTCAAGGACGACCCACCTCCTATAATACTTGTTGGACACAGGTTTGTTGAGGCATATAGAAAAGCAAATAACAAAAAGCACCTAGTGTCATGCATGGTATTCATGTCAGGTCCCAGATTAAACTGCCTGCAAACTTTGTGTTAAACGTCCATGAAAATATACTTATGTTATATAATCTAGAGTCACACCACCAGACTAGATTCAGAAACAAAATTCAGATATCGTATTTACCTCTAGAAAAAGACAACCCATTTTTTTTATAGATCTTGTGTCTTCTGTTGCATGGGAGCTTATCAATGTTTACGCCTTCCTCTTGTCTGTGTTTGATTTCTGCCTTTTTAACAAGATAAATTGATCATTTTTAACAGGCTTATTTATAGTAAAAGGTGTCCAAACTGATCCTTTTTATTGGCTCATTGCTGATAATTTCTGTTTTGACTCACTACCTCTTGCTGATTCTCAATAATGGACATTAGTTTGTTCATTTGATTTTTTTCCCATTTCTCTAATTATCTAGCATAAATCATCTTCATTATTTTATTGATTCCCCATTGTTCATACATACATATATATATATATATATATAAGGTCGAGAAGAAATCATATTTTGATAGGGTCGAGTTTCTTTTGTCTTTGCTTTTTTGGGTGTTTTTTTTTTTCATTTTCAGGATATCCTAGCTTGCTTTAACTTTTTAGAGATTGGTAACTCATCAGGCCCAACTATTTATTTTTTTTTATTTTTTTTTTAACTTGCTCTTGCTCTGTCCTAGAGAAGTGGATGTGTTTAAGGTTTTCTAGACATAAACTTTCGTTTTTGCATTCTTAGATTTCATTTGTAGATATTTTTACTCTGTTGTAATCTTACACTGCCTGCAATAAGTCACTCCACTTTTTCTGAACTAATATCACTTGCATTGGGTCATCTTCATATTAGGAAAAAAAAAGATCCATGAGTAGGGAAGAAACAAAAAAATCTGTTATGTCACGTATTATATGTTCTAACTCATGTTGACTCGGCTATCAAAGACTTTACGTGTGCAAAGAATTTTATTTTTACTAACTCCATAGAAATTAAAATTTTAGCGATGAACACCATTACATAATTTTTTTTTACACTGTCCTAAATATTTTTTATTTTTTTTTCTTCATGGAAGTAGTAAAGTTGATTTAGGTTCAATTCAAGGCGATTTTTTTTTTTTCAATCCACAAATATAGCAATAAAGGAAAAAATCATAAGTTTTTTGTTTTGGGAAATTTGTTTATTTTAATAACGGATCACTCATAATTTTTTTATCATCTAACTTATTACTAATTGCCTCATAACTATTTTTCCCTCCAGTATGGGTGGAGCGATCGCAGTACATACAGCAGTACGGGGCCTCATTCCAACCCTGATTGGCATTGCCGTCATTGATGTAGTGGAAGGTGAACCATCTGAACATATTTGTTATCTCGTGTGATTTGCATGTGAAACACGAATTTTTTTTTTTATTTTCATTTTATTCAGATGGAAAGAAGTATAAGTATACAAATACGGTCAAAAGATAGGACGCCCATAATCCTGTGTTGGCAGATCTTATTTTTTTTCATATATTCTTTTTTTGATCACAACCACTCAATTTCACTTCCCAATTTAAAAAAAAATTATTAAATTTCTTTCTAAAACACTCAAGCAATTTGATTGCTGTGAACCTTGTTGGAGGTCAACTGTTCTTTGATCCTTTTAGGCAGTTATATTCGAAAATTATTTCAGTAAAATAGGCATGATTTCTTTGAAGGACAAGAGCTTATAAATGAAATAAAGGGCAAAAGACATCAGTTCTAAAAAAAAAAATAAACAGATGTGAAGAGTTCCAGAATGATTCACTGTAAGTCTGCTGACTGTGCCGTATATGTATGAAGCAAAGCACCTGAAATAGTTGGGGTCAAGTGTGACCAGTCTTAGAAAAATTCACTTCTGATCTGTTCTCTGTACTGTGGATATACAAACTATGTGCTGAAAGTAATAACAAACAGGTGCAAAGAGTTTCAGAATCATTAATTTTTAATCTATTTATTCAACTGTGCAAGCACCAAGTATCTACCAAAAGTTGAATAGTCCTGTGAAAGCACCAAGTATGCACTAAAAGTTGTATGGTACTTTGTAAGTACCAAATATGTATCAAAAGTTGTATAGTACTGTGCAGGAACAAGTAATTAATGAAAGCTGTTTAGTTTATCATATTGAAAATGTGCTCTTACAACTGGTAGATAAGCACACTGCTGCAAAACTTCTATTGTCCTCTTTCGCTATGTAAGATTTTGCTAGCTTATAGGAAAAGCTTAGACAAAAAAGGAAAAAAAATCAAAGCTTATCTTGGACTTCTCTTCTCTCTTGACCTCCAGGCACAGCCATGGACGCTCTGACCAGCATGCAGTCATTTCTGCGAGGCCGACCAAAGATATTTGACACTATGGAAAAGGCCATAGAATGGGCGTGAGTGGGTCTTTGTTACATAATGTGTCACATTCACCTATCTTGGCTTATGGCTTGCTGGTATTCCCAAAGTCTCAAAGTTATTTATCATGGATCATGGCATTGATGATGTAAAAGATACACCAAAATAAGCTAATAAAAGAAATATAGGGGAACAAAGCTTATGACTTAAGGATTAGAATTTTTTTTTTAATTTTAATCTTGTATTTGCCTTCATCTCTCGGAGCAACCTTTACTCAAATCCTTAAAAACTAGCTGCTTGAAGCTGGAAACTTAGAATTTATTTCTTTTGTATTTGAGGCTTACAACAAACTTATAGTCCAGATAATTTCATACAGTTCCATCTTTGAGAAAAATATCTTTTTTTTTGATAATACCTTATGGTGTGAAAATTGCAATATAGCACTTGTATGGAGTGAATGCAAGACATAGATCCAGAGAGTATTTTTAGGAAAACTGCAAGTGTAGTTTCTGTGAAGGACAATCAGCAGCTACGATGTTGATCAAACAAAATAAATCCACAAACCTCACCCTTGTGTATAAACAATGGAACTTGATTATCCATGATTGGAAGTTGTTGGTATCACCTTTTCAACCAGATAATGTGTCCATGGTATCCAGATTTGATTCATGTCTTGTCACTGAAATCAAATACTCAATTACATGAAAAAAAATAGAATCAGAGCTACAGAAAACAACTCAACATATGAACATTGTCTGCTCTTAAGGCTCTGAAAGATCTTAATTCAGTTGCAGTAGAGCTTATATAAATTACAATGTTCTGTGTCATCTAGCTCTTACTCCAGATATAGATATGTTTGATTGTTCATTTTCCTGCTCTGTTCAGTTTGCATTATTTGGGGGAAAAAGATAAAATGGAATTCCTGGGAGATTCTTTATTTGCCAATGGAAGAAATATTTGGTCTCCATGATTATTCAGGCACAACTCTAATAATTGTTTTCATCTACTAGTTGTTTAAGACAAAAGTTGATAACCTAATCATTTCATATCCTTTTCTGTAAACATTGCAAGTTAGCTATCACACTTACAAGCTTAAGTATAATTATCAGCAGAAAATTAATTTTTTACAAGTTCCTTCTGATCTGTACCTGAATCACTCTTTCTCTCTCACATTTGGTCAATAAAAACCCCAAGGTGGTAAGCTTAAGGAATATTAATAAGAGTTTAATTAACTTCTCGTCAGTTTTTAGCATGTAATTGGTTTCTCAAGAAATCAAGTTTGTTTTGTGATTTGGGAAAGAGAGGTGCAAAGTCAAGATTTCATCAAGTGAACATGATATGCATTGGAAATTTTCCCAATGGGTGGAAGTTTAGTTGAAATTAACATAATCTTTGCATTTTTTTTTTCTCCACAGAGTAAGGAGTGGTCAGATACAGAATCTAGAATCAGCTCGTGTATCCATGGTGGGGCAGCTCAAGAGGTACATAATTATTTTTTTATGACCACAAACCACAGATTGACTTCGTCTCTTTCAATTTCAGCTTCTTGCATGATTTGTTTTCAATGTTCCATGGTTTCAAGTTCTAATTGTTTAAACATTGATATCTTTTTAAGAAATTATAGTTTTTTCTTGAAGTAAGAGCTGTTTGAGTCACTCGTATCATGAATTTTGTTTAAAATGTTCTCTTCCTCCCCATGATGAAATTTTGTGTTTGTTTGATCAGTGCAGAGTCAAACGAGACGGGTACTGAGGAGCTGGAGCATTCCCATGATTCTCAAACAGATATCATCGCAGAGGAATTGGAAGAAGATGGAGAGGATGAAGATAGTAGCTCTGGCTCCAACCATCCTTACCCTTTAATCAGAGTTCAGTCTCCTTCCTCTCCATCTATCCAGCCCTCTTCCACCAGCGGTTTTGCTTTGAAATTGCCCTCACTTCCAACACCCAAGGTGGGCTGTCAGCATTGGTCGATGTTTAAAGAGATGTATCAAAGTTTCATCAAAACCTTGTGAATCCACACAGACAAATTGACGTATTGCTTTATTTAATTATGAGTATAAAACTTTCCTTTGTATTTAATTGATCTCAGGCCTCTTTTAGCACATGGAATATACCATAGCCAGCCAGGGCAGAACTTACAGGGAAAGGCAAAAAACTGAGGCCCTTTTGATTGCTTGGTTTATATTCATTAAGATTTTGTCAGTAAGAGCCACAGGAATAAGCTTTCAGCAGGCTGTGGAAACGGTTTATTCGTTTCTTTGGCATCTTTTGATTTTTAGGCAAAGATTTTTTTTATAATTGGCTTATATTGTTTTTGTAGCATGGTTTGTGATTGAAATATCCTGTTTTTCTAGATTTGTTTTGTAACAATTTTACTCAGTTCTGTTTGGTTTATATTAGTTTTTGTATAGTTGGTTTTTTTTTTTTTTTTTTCAGACAATTTTCACACACACACATACATATATAAAAAAAAAGAAATTTACATAGGATTCAAAAGGAGAATATTTTGAAAAAGATTCAGAAGTAGATCATTTGTCATTTAGCTTGTTCTAATAAGTGAGGTGTCATAGGTTGGAACAAGGAAATACATTTCATTCTAGATAAACTCATATTTAGCTTACTATTCTGACAATTTCATGTAATTTCCTTCAGTTAAAACTTGACAAAATTTTCTTCTTTTTAAATATGAAACACTTAGATATAATGTAAGTGATGTGTGACTCATTTGAACTGTGTGTGAGTTGCTTCAGTTATTTTTTTTTATTTATGCTGAGTGAATTTGTCTCACAGAAAGCTGGATAAAACATGTGGTGATGTCTAGAATTTAGAGCTGTTGGTAACATTGGGTCCATCTGTAGATTTCTTTTCATTTCAGTATATATGGCAGATAGTAATGCACAAAGCTAAATTTATGGTTAAGGAAATCTAGAAAAATTCTTTGAACCTTTTTTTTTATTTTGACCACCACTCTTTTTCACTGGGGACTAGACACATTTAACAGTAGAATTTTTTTTTTTTTTAAGTATGTAAGCATGGTAACTTATTTAATCTTTCTTCTATAGCAACCAATAACTATAATGTTTTTTTTATTTTAATTTCATGTCCTTTCAGATTCACAAGTACACTTGGAGAATAGATTTGTCTAAAACAGAAAAGTTTTGGAAAGGTAAACTTTCATCTCAAATAAATGTGATTCTTGTGGGTAAGAAACAGGGTTTGAAATGGCATTTTAAAGACTACAGAATGTTAGAAGCAATTGAGAATTGTTTTATTGTTCTGTGCTGTAATTTGCTTTTTCAACCTCTAAATGTCCTTTAAAATTTGTTGCACATCAAGAGTCCTGCATTTCAGTTCACCATGGTAAGAAGATGCAGCTTATAACATTTCCAATTTTTCACGCATGGAGGTTAATTATTAGTTGGAGAGAGGTTTATCGGTGTGATCCATCAGAGTTAAGTTCAACAAACTTTTAGATTATATATTATCAAGGCTTTTATAAGTCTTTTTAATGGAAAAATCCATCACCTAAAGATCATCTCTTATGAGGTATGAAAAGTTAGTCTGAAGGGATGGGATGAATGGGGTGGGCGAGAGGGTAAGATCAGGGATAGGAGGAAGGGAGGGGCTTTTGTATTTCAGTAAGGAGATAATTACCTGCCGCAAAAAAGATAAATGTTTATTTTTGGCAGTCTAGATTGCACTGTAACAGCTTTTTTGTGTCCAAATAAGTTTTGCTAGATTCTCTATCTGGGATAATTTTGGTAGCGACACTGGAGTGATTAGATTATTCTTATCTAACTATTTGGTGTCCACACTGACATCGCTAAATTATATCTATCTCACCATTTTGTGTCCACAATGAAATGGCTAAGTTGCATTTATCTGACCATTTCGTGTCCACACTGAAATGCCTAAATTATATCTATCTAACCATTTGGTGTCCACGCTGAAATGGCTAAATTATATCTATCTGACCATTTGGTGTCCACACTGAAATGGCTAAATCCTACCTATCTCACCATTTGTGTCCAGGTTGCTCAGCTTAATTAAACATCTATTACCATTTTTTTCTTCAGGTTGGTTTGAGGGTCTCTCTCAGAAGTTTCTCTCATGTCCAGCACCGAAGATGTTGATACTGGCAGGTGAGGTCTACTTTTTGCATAGTATAGACAAGATTTTTCTTACTGTAGCACATAGTGGAAACTATAATTATGTCTTGTGGACATTTCAAATTAAAAGTGAGTTCTGTAAGGTCCTATTGATATGATGGCATTTGCGATTGCCATTGTTTTTATTTTTATCATCCCCAGACAGGTGAACAATACAGATTTAGATCATGCCAAGGACTGAGTGTTTAAGATAAAAAAAAACATTTGTATAATTTTCTTTAACATTCTAATGAAAACTCAAATTTGCCCTTTCTCTTAATGTAAAAATTGGGTTAGAAATGTTAAATTATCTTGAATTTAAAGTATTGAGCTGTGAATAATAGGCATATATGCCACAAAATTCAACTCATTCATGTTCATTTACTGACCCAAATGACATTAAGTGTCCTAATATCGATATGAAATTTGATGGTAAAATATAATGGAGTTCGATTAGGTCAAACATGTATCCCTTGAAATCAGGAATTCCTCAAACTTGTTGGTTTTTATTCTTTCTGATTCTCTTTTTGTTTCCTTCTTATTTCCACATTTTTGTCAAACATAGAATGGTTGAATAATCAGCCCTCAATAATGCAACGATCATGTTGGGCCCTTATGAAATTTGGCAGACTGACTGAAAAAAATCAACAGACACCTTTGCCTTTGATCACCAGTCACCAGCTAAAGTGACACTTCTCCTCTCACCCTATTGTCGCCTAGTCCTATGCACCTGGTGCCAGTTGTCTCTCGGCGTCTGCTATTCTACCTGCTTTTTGTCCTACGCGTACAAGACCAGGGTGCTGCTGACAGCCTGGGCCCACACCTTTTTCAATCAATTAGTACTTGGGTGTAAAAAAAAAATGATAACAAGCACTAGGGAAAGATCTTTTCATTGATGTTTTGGATGTTACAGCTCAATAGGCAGAGCTTTGGACAGACAATAGGGATTTTTGGGTTCAATAACCTATCGGCCATCTGGTGTAGGTGTAACTTGATAGACAGGAATGTTTGAGCATAACTTTCACAAACATATCGAAAATTCCCAAATGAATTCAAGTAATCTATGCGTGGCTATATATGCATTTACCTCTGGCATTGACGTCAACCAAGTAATCATAAATATTAATATGAGACAAACAAAGTGAACTCTAATTTGCAATCATGTTATCTGCACTATGAGCAAGGCATTGGGAAAATGCAGTTTCAAGAAATATCAAAATACACTTGTTTTTCAATACCAAGATTCTTACATAGTTGTTTTACAGCTCAGACACCCAGTCATTCTTTAAAACAATTGAGGTAAAATCTTGCAAAGGAAAGTCTTTAACCAACTTTTGCTAATCATATCTTTTCAGAAAGTGGATGCAATTAATCTATCTGAGATAAAGTTATGATTGATAGGACTGGTTTAGTTATATGTAAATATCACTAACTCGACTGTTCATGATAATTTGTGATTGTAAGCCTGACTATGTATAAAAGGAATGAGCATCAAACATCTCTCTATATATATTGCATTTCCTTTTTCTCCTCACATGTTTTATAAGGCCCTGACAGACTAGACAAGGATCTTACAATTGGTCAAATGCAAGGTAATCTCATAATTTGATTTTTTGTTGCATGCAAATATTTTATGACTTATTTGAATTGAAGGTAAGGTTTTTAAATTAATATCAGCATCCTCCCTTACAAATTGATTCAAGATCAGCATTAAACCAGAAGTCAGAAATAGTACTCTAAAGATTTTCTGAAGATGTAAATTTGAGATAACATATAAATGGACCTAATATGATAAAGTTTTTTTTTTAACCAGGAGCAAATTATTTCTTTAGTTCTCAAGTGTTGTAGATAAACTCACAGTTGTTTCATTTTGAGAGTTTCTCCCACTGAATTATAGAAGATTATATCTACAATCTATTCATTATTTACTAAACCTTAGACAGACAATGACCCAAAGCTTCTAAGAGTTGCTCAAAAACTACTGCTACATAATAATTTCCTACTTTTTTTTTAATTATTGAAAAGAAGAAAAATGTATTGGACAATAACCTTCATCTATTTATGATCGCCCTGTTCACTTGCAATTTTGTTATTCAAACATGTCTTTAAAGTGTAAGAATACGTAAAAGCTGTATTTGGGGTTTGTAGGAGCCATCCTTTGCTATTTGAGCTACATGATCATCGGGACAGGAGTTGAAGCCAGTCTAATCTGAGTCGGCAAATTGCTTTTATTAAGGGACAAGTTTATTTTAGACAAAATTAGAACTTATCAATCTAAGAATCTCTTTTTCTGGGTACATTGAAACCTTAACAAGTTTTTTTTTTTTTTATCTAATGGTGGCTGTGCTTGAAGAAGTAAGTAATCAAATAAAACAAAAAAAAGCAATCCACATACATGTTGACAAAAAGTAACCTTCAACTTATGTCCCTCTCTTTGACTTCTCTGAGTGTCAACTTTCCTTCCTCAGGTAAATTCCAGCTGAATCTCTTACCTCAGTGTGGTCATGCTGTTCATGAAGACTTACCAGACAAGGTAATATCACATGGTTTCTTTCCTCTCATAGTCTATGACTTATACTAGAGTTGAGGGAATTTCAAACCAATGTAGACCGGGAAAGTTTAGAAATTTGTTATTATACTGCATAGGAAAGACAAGAAATTCTACTTATCATTTAAGCAGGAGCAGAGAAGGGCGAAACGTTACTGATTTCATAAATTCAGTTCAAATATGAAAGTAAAGAAAGTTTCATGAAGTTTTCACCACAACCTGATAACTAAGAGCAGCTTTGTACATCTTGACTAGTGGGAAGTAATATATAGCCTACATAAGTATTCCTCCATGACTGCTGAAAACTGTAGCACAACTGATTGATGACATGTCACTCTAACTTCCTGTTGACCAAAGATGTTTGAGTAGGATTTTACTTTTTTACCTGAATCAAATGAGGAGCTGGTTAAAAAAAAAATTAGTTTAAAAATGAGCAATTGTAACATCTAGAATGAAAATAAATTGTTGATAATAATTTCCAGCACTTTTACATCCTTGCGTCTTGAAATGCCTTTGAACATTTTTATTTTTTTCAGGTTGCTGATATTTTAGCAAATTTCATGTTACGGCACAGAGTAACAGAGCCTCTAGCAAACTTTCAAAGGTAAATTTGAACATGAATTTGCCTTTCACAAACTACAAACATAATATAAAAAGAATCCATTGGTTTGACATGAAAATGTGAACATTGAAAACTCTTTATTTGTATTGAAATGTACAATGTTGAAGATACAAGGTCGCATTTTTGTCAAAATAGAGAAAACAGAAAACTGCTCTATTGTTGAAACGCATTTGACAATCAAGGCACCCAAAATATCCTTCTCAGAGCTCAAAAATCAAATCAAATAATTCACAGTTATTTTGGTGTATCTGATACTTTTGGATTCGATTAGTGAAGAAGGTTGTTTTTCCTTCCAGACATTTCTTGGCTTTTCTCTTTCTCTATTTACAGGCATTGTTCCTCCTAAATGTTCAACTGATCAAACTTTTATGTCTTTTTATAATGAAGGGCAATATTTTTCTTTTTTGAAGTACTTCATAGGGTCAATTCTTTATGTAGTATTCTTCTGAATATTGATTTTACTTATCTTAATCTTTATGAGTTTCATATAATTAGTGCTTTCAAACAAAGTACTGGCAAGTCTTTAACTCTGCAGCACATTTGATTTGCAATTAAAGCCGTTCTTCGGTTGGTTAGTGTTTTAAGGATACTTTTTTAGCTTTTCTCCACATTCTCTGCCTAACAATAACTTATATTTGTAATGCTAAATAGGATCCAAGGTAATCCTTTTAGTGGACAAACTAATGTAGCAAAAAGCCACAGCTGTGCAAGTTTATGGTATGATTATGCTCAGGTTCTTAAGAAACAGATATTTCTACAGAAGTCATGTGATGTGCAATGCAATCAAAAAACCACCACTCTCTCTCTCTCTCTCTCTCTCTCTCTCTCTCTCTCTCTCTCTCTCTCTCTCTCTCTCTCTCTCTCTCTCTCTCTCTCTCTCTCTCTCTCTCTCTCTCTCTCTCTCTCTCTCTCTCTCTCTCTCTCTCTCTCTGTCTCTGTCTGTCTCTCTCTCTCTCTCTCTCTCTCTCTCTCTCTCTCTCTCTGTCTCTCTCTCTCTCTCTCTCTCTCTCTCTCTCTCTCTCTCTCTCTCTCTCTCTCTCTCTCTCTCTCTCTCTCTCTCTCTCTCTTACACACATATATACTTACACACCCTTCTATCTTTTTGCTCTGCCAGTTTGGATTTTCATTTTTATTTTTTACATTTTACTTGAACTGTCTCACACTTTTCAAATTTTTAATTATTAGGATTAGTGCATCAGTAACATCAAAAGCAGATATGGCAAAGCATTATTTGTATGCAGCAGGTTTTGCCATGTAGATATTTCAAGTTGTATTCAGAATTGTTTCAAATACACCAGAAATCCTAGAAAGGTGCTTTGTTACCTCTGTACGCTGTGCTGAAGTCATCTTGGCAATATACTCATCATTATATTCCCTATCCAACCATATGAGATATATTGATCACTAAGACACATGTTCTGTCTGTCTCTATCTGGCAACTCCTTTTTATTTATTGAATTCATGCTGGTTTTTTTTTCACTTTCCAAACATCCCGGTTCTTGTCCTACATTATCTAATCAATTATTGTCAACAAAAAAAGACCAAGAGCATTGAACATTAAAGGGTTCTGGCTTTGATATGAATATGACAGTCTGTCATAACTCTTCCATGGCTTCTTTTTTCCCTGCCTCCTGGTCCTTAACCCCTAGGTCACTACTTAGCAAAGATCATGCCGCCGACTCCAAGTTAGAACCGGACCATCCTGCTTGGGTTGACGAAGATTTAAAGGGCCGAAAATGTACTGGTTTAAAGTGTTGCAAACTGGCGTAAATAGATGTAAGATGTCATACCAGAGAGGCACAGAATGATGAGAGGGATAGCTCTTTATGCTTCCATGCTTTGAAGATTTATCATTCAAATATTTTTTGCATCGGGTAAAGTTTGCTTCGAATTGGGTTGGAAGAATTAATCCACAAAATTTGAAAGATCTCCATCTACGGACTTGAGGAATTCCCAAGGTGAAAGAGAGCTAGAAAAGATAGGAAGTCAAAAGCATAAACTCGTCATGGTTAGAGGGTTAATTTTTATCCGAGCCCAGTCCATCATAAACTTAGGATTGAAGTTCACAGTCTAATCATTAATCAATGGCTCATAAAGAATCATCAGTTGAAAATTATCTTTGTTAAATCAACATGCAAGCTTGGCAGTAGTCAGTTAAAGAAGAAAGAATTCTCTGGCATGCAATCTAGCTCATTCTGAACAGTCACATCATCATCATCATCATCATCATCATCATCATCATCATCATCATCACCATATACATCAAGAGCCATAACCTAAACTTATGCAACCTAAACCTTGGTATCTTTTCCACTTATCATCACATACAGTTATAAGAACATCTATTCAAATTTGATATGCCCATGAGAAGTTGATTATTTTTATCAGAATACTTAAGGTTTAGGAAAAGGATACCAGTACCAGTATTTTTATCAGAATACTTAAGGTTTAGGAAAAGGATACCAGTACCAGTATTTTTATCAGAATACTTAAGGTTTAAACATTTTTTTTTTCTAATTGATGCAAATAAGTTTTAATTTTTTTTTCTCTGTTTCAGATCTATCCCAGGCTGCTAGGCTGAATTGAAACTGAACTTCTCTGAAGCTACACCTGATGGGCATAGCGACTGGGGCATAGAGTTGGTGCCACATCTATGTCACATGTTTTTGAGAGAGAGTGGGGGTGGTGGGGGGGATTAATTTGTTCAATTGTTGAACTATTCGTCAAGTGAGGGCTGATATTGATTCCTAGCTCTGTTTCTCAGTTTTTCTGTATTGTGGTAAAGCACCACTTTATAATTTTATCAGTCCAGTCACGGTTGATGTTCTAAAGCTGTGTTCTGAGTTACTGCCTCCATGGCTTTCTTGAAATGTAAAAATATTGGAATAACAACCATCATACTATTCACGGGTGTGCATTTTGGCATTTTTTTTTTTAGAGAAAAACTTAATTACTCATCTTTGACAAGGCAGGAATAAATTTAGCCTAAAAAATTTATACTAAATATTTCCAGACGAAGTGAATATTACAAGTACCAAAATGTGTGATCGAGTGCTTTTGCTCAGAACAAACATTTTTTTAATTGAGTATCACATGGGCCAAAATTTAATAAAGTTATTGAATTTATCTTCTTCAGTATTAGTTTTCGAATGTTTTGGAATGGAGATATAGAGAGAAAGGAATCTGAATAGGTTTTTACAACCCACATTAATATTCCTGGTATAGATTGTAGGAGTGAGATAATTGTCCTTTTTACAATAATCCCAGTCAACATGTATTTTATATTGTTGTCGTTTTTGCAATTTGAACAGTCCTTGGATGTTTCACTTGTTTTCTCAAATTTTTCCCCCCACAAGCAATCTCTTGGACAACCTTGTTAATAACACTCATCAAAGTGATGGCAATGACATCGGTATGATATTCATATTTTAAGTACAATTAAAATAACAATCATGATGATAGGCCTGTACAGTGTTTATGCATTACCATGCCCTGCACAAGGGCTTACCCTAATCGCTGAAAAGTAATGGGTTTTACTTTACAGGAATGGATAACTTTGCCTGTAGTGTTTTACGATTTGCTTCCACAAGTCCTGAAAGAACAATCTCAACTTTTCTGTCATTCTTAACTCTTGAATCAATTCAATGCTCCAGTGCTTCTCTTTGTGTGGCAGACCAGCCTGGGGGAAGAACAAACATGGTGTTATGAAAAAAATGATGTCCCTTTTATTGAAAACTGTTTGAGATAAAAATGTGAAAGTATGTCTAAGAACTAGATTCTTTTCCCTTTCATTCTTTTATCTGGAAGAAACACGTTATAAGGGAAGACCAAGTTGACAAATTCCCTTTTCCAATTTTAAAATGATAGTATTGTGCAATTTGTGAAGGATCTTTTTTTCAAACAAATTTTTATGTGCTGCATTTTTTTCAACTCTAGAAGAAAGTTTTTCCATCTTGCATCCACAACTCTCAGGTAGACAAAATGTCTCGTTTTCTAATCAATTTCTATAAGATAACGTGTGTTAACTGAATGTAGTGAGTGCTGTGTATAGAGAGGCTGTATATCTTTCTAGTGCCAGAACTTTTCTCTCTCAGCGTCCTCATGTCTGGGCAATGAAGACCACCGTCACAGCAACCTTGTTCTTTGCTTTCACAGAGTTCTGTTTCAGCCCTCTGTTATTGTCTTTTTTCATGAGGGATTCTTATCTAAACTATAAGGATAATAAGGGAGTGTCACCTGATCAAATTTTTACTGATGTTTTTGAGCTCATTATCAACTGAAGATTTGAGACCAGGTAGTTTGTTATTTAGTTCAATATTAAATCAGGGTAGTAAAACAAACTGTGCAGCATTTACAATTTTTAGTTTTAATATGCATGTTCAGAAATAGTTGAAGGCTGTGTGTTTACCAATCAGTCGCAAGCATTTGATTGCCAGTCATGTAAATACACTCTGTTTAAAAATTATTGTGTTTTCCTTTTGTTTAATTTTTTTTTTACTCTTCCTATTGTGATTTATGCATGGGTATTTTTGAGAATAGGGAGAAGAGAACGGAGAGAAAATAGAGTTTTTGTTTAATATGAGAAAGAGTGTGGATGAAAAAGACAAAGATAGGGAGCCAGTTATAAATATCAAGAAATTTAATCTCACATGGAGAGAAAGACAGACAGACATACAGAGTTGACACTACACGCTCAATTTATAAATTATCTTTATGAAAAAAAAAACAACCACAAAAACGATCTGAAGAAAACTGCAAGTTAACGGAAGTGTGTGGCCCAATCAAGTGGTTCAATTTCATGCTTGACTTTATATAATCTGTTACTGTTTGAACGAGTGTACTGCATAATGCATATATATCCTTGAATGGAACACGCTACAGACATGATGGGAGAAAGTGGTCAGAGGAGGACAAAAAGAAGAAGAAGAAGAAGAAGAATATGTACATGTAGTAAGATATTGAGTTGCACATATTCCAATCTTATTTTGTGTGACTTATTTCCCTTTAATTTCTGTCTAAGTGTAGAAAAGGGAAAGCAAAAAATCTAAGAAATAGAGTTAAAACGATAAACAGCTACCTTCGGATCCAATGAAAATAAATCCTCATTACTTTAGAGAACAAATTTAATGTGTATAGGTATGGAAAACAGGCACACAGAGAGAGAGAGAGAGAGAGAGAGAGAGAGAGAGAGAGAGAGAGAGAGAGAGAGAGAGAGAGAGAGAGAGAGAGAGGCGTTAAACGTATGCTAACGGCACAAGTACAACCAGGATGAAAAATAAATATAAAATATAGTATATTATGTATTTTTTTCCCATTCTTGTGCCTTTGTAAATCATGGAGAGAGAGAGAGAGAGAGAGATCTTTTAAAAGAAAAAAAAAATTCGAAAAGGCCGTTATGTAAATCATACCACAAGATTAAGACAAAATAAACTGATTGCTCCTTCTGCTGTCTGTGATCACTTTCACAGCAACATTATCGTCACTCAGACTTCCTCTCAGTTCTATGGAAGAGTCACTACGCGAGGTAGCAAACCGAGGCCTGTGTGACTTCACAAGTTGACCAAACCGAGGCCTGTGTGACTTCACAAGTTGACCAAACCGAGGCCTGTGTGACTTCACAAGTTGACCAAACCGAGGCCTGTGTGACTTCACAAGTTGACCAAACCGAGGCCTGTGTGACTTCACAAGTTGACCAAACCGAGGCCTGTGTGACTTCACAAGTTGACCAAACCGAGGCCTGTGTGACTTCACAAGTTGACCAAACCGAGGCCTGTGTGACTTCACAAGTTGACCAAACCGAGGCCTGTGTGACTTCACAAGTTGACCAAACCGAGGCCTGTGTGACTTCACAAGTTGACCAAACCGAGGCCTGTGTGACTTCACAAGTTGACCAAACCGAGGCCTGTGTGACTTCACAAGTTGACCAAACCGAGGCCTGTGTGACTTCACAAGTTGACCAAACCGAGGCCTGTGTGACTTCACAAGTTGACCAAACCGAGGCCTGTGTGACTTCACAAGTTGACCAAACCGAGGCCTGTGTGACTTCACAAGTTGACCAAACGGAGGGAATCGCGTACAGCATTGAAGTTATGTGTTCATCACTACCTGGACATATATTTGTCTACAGGCAGTTCATGATATCAAAACTTTCCCAGTGCAGAACGGCTACGGGCAGAGATGAAAGGCACACGATGCTGTGAAAATCACGGGTTGAGAGAAATAACCAATAGCAATCGATTTTAGTAGCCTATTAAAATTTTAAATGGGTTTAGTGGTGAAAGGATACGACGAAGCATATTGGGTTTTTTTTTTCTGTTGCTAATAATGTAAATCCTCACAGAATGCGCATAGGTCAATCGCGGATTCTTAAGACATTTTTTTTCTACGTAATTGTTTGACAGAATATGTACTATGTCGATATCGGTGAAGTTAACGACGTCTCCACGATACAAACTGCGATTAATTACCTTCCGGGAAATATCGTTCTCCGAGTAACGACTTGGTCTAGTTATTACGCCATAGTTGTGAGACATTCCATCTTCTGCCTGATTGCATCTCTTGAAGCTAAGATGAGTCAGGTTGGTCCGATTATAAGTCTAGATTCTCTCCCTTACATTTACAACAGTTCTAAAGTACAAATCGATTCGGCCGCCATAGACGAAATATTTTCTACATGGATAAGCTGTGGACGTATGGCAACATTTCCCGAGGTTTGAAAATTGCTTCTCAAAAAAGAAAAACAAAAAAAAAGAAAAAACCAGTGTTGGCTTGGGGAGGTTCTGTCAGGTCGAATTCGTGAGGCGGTGATACTAACTTAGGAGATGATCTTGGCGACCATGATGGTGATGGTAATTAGGTCTATTGATGTAAAGAGAGTGTGGTGGGGATTGGTAAGGAAGAGGAGAAAAATGATAATAATGTTGAGAATGAGAATGTTGGCGATTAGCGATATAAATATATATTTTAAGTAAGATCTTCTATATCTATGAAAAGCTCCCACTGTTGAGCACTCATCAATTATTCCAACTTATCTTCAAAAGTCAAATTATAATTTGCATTCCTCTCTTTCTTGAATTCTGCCCCCACTTTACTCTTTGTCCCTGGAGACTTCTGATTTGCTATGCTACATTGTTATGTCGTTATAAAGACTATCATATCCTTCACGAACAGCATGTCTTTTACTGTAACTGGTGTCATGTAGATTTTTAATCCTAGTTCTATAGACCATTCTCATTGTTTGTGAACACAGTAAATCTAGTTACTTTGAACACAATTCTTCTACTTGCTGGAAGAAAATCAATACAGATGTTGGTTTTACTTCTGAGGGAATCATTCCTATAGTATAATATTTTTAGTTTTATGATTTTAGAGGAAACGGAAATTGCAATCAAGAGAGGAATACCCCTCCCCCCCCCCTCTCTCTCTCTCTCTCTCTCTCTCTCTCTCTCTCTCTCTCTCTCTCTCTCTCTCTCTCTCTTTCACTCTTACTTTTGTTTTCAAAGACTTTAGTTACCATAATCGAGTTTCATGAAAGCACAAAGATACTATTCCAACTACAGCAATAATTTAAGATAAGTACACTCTTTGCTGATGAGCGGAAGCCAAAAAGAAAACACCATCTTCAGGGAACAAATCATCATCCTATTTTCAGAGTCCGGATATTGCTTTTTGGGTGAAGGAACCGAATGATTAGAAAATGAAAAATAAAAAAAAAATCGTGTGTTCGGATATGGAACGATGGAAAAGAATATTCTTTACACAACGTAAACACCCCTTCAGGTCAACCAGGGCGAAAACATCAATAAGTGAAATGTATGACCTATCAGCACAATACTTGATCAATCAACAAACGAACATCAATAAGTCAAATTAATGACACATCAGCACAATACTTGATCAATCAGCAAACGAACATCAATAAGTGAAATTAATGACACATCAGCACAATACTTGATCAATCAGCAAACGAACATCAATAAGTGAAATTAATGACACATCAGGACAATACTTGATCAATCAGCAAACGAACATCAATAAGTGAAATTAATGACACATCAGCACAATACTTGATCAATCAGCAAACGAACATCAATAAGTGAAATTAATGACACATCAGCACAATACTTGATCAATCAGCAAACGAACATCAATAAGTGAAATTAATGACACATCAGCACAATACTTGATCAATCAGCAAACGAACATCAATAAGTGAAATTAATGACACATCAGCACAATACTTGATCAATCAGCAAACGAACATCAATAAGTGAAATTAATGACACATCAGCACAATACTTGATCAATCGACAAACGAACATCAATAAGTGAAATTAATGACACATCAGCACAATACTTGATCAATCAGCAAACGAACATCAATAAGTGAAATTAATGACACATCAGCACAATATTTGATCAATCAACAAACGAACTTTTTTTCTGAAATTAAAATGAACAATAGTAACAAAACCGCTTAAAGTATAATGATACCCATAACCTTTTGACAAACAATTTTTCTTACTGACACATTCGATTATTTTCTTTTTTTCTTACATCAATTTCAGTAAAATTAGCCAAGCATGAGAAAAAAAGGAAATAATTAGCAAGGCATTTTTTGTAAGAATATATCAATACACTTACCAGTATGGAGAGGGGTTTTGATGTGATTTCCAACAAAATAGAGACTCTAAAGTATGTATGGATTATCCAAAGATTTCTTTACGCATAACAGATTTTTAAGGTTATCTTTAACTCCGCCAGGGCATCATAGATCATAATTATAGGTTTATGTTGTAAGCACTTCAGTGGCACATGGAATTACTAATGCTTTCCATGTCTGATAGAATCGATCCGAAAGGACTGCTGGGAAATGAACGTTCAATGAATAAGTTTAACATTCTTTACGTGATGACAAAAATTGTGTTGCTACTGCTGTAAATATTATCTCATCTGTACTCATTCCATTGGTAACATGAAACACGTTAAATAGCTCAAGGGACATAACTCATCGAGTCTGATGTCTCTCTTGAGAACTAGTGCTTTTTTCCTTCTCTGTATTTTTTTATTCTCTAGTGTTGACGAGCCCTGGTCTTGAAGAAAGTGCCAGCTTTTTCTCGCACTCATATATATATATATATATATATATATATATATATATATATATATATATATATTTATAAATATATATATATTCTTTCTGTTCTCTCCTCTTTCATTATTTTATTCACAGAAATGTCTGCTTTAAAAGGCTAAATTTTGACCCACTTTTCTCGCCTGTCGCTTTTGTCCTCACTTTAACCAAAAGCTTGTCCGCATCCTCAATGAAGTAAAAAAAACCCAGCTCGTCTTCTAGCGGCCGAGGCTTGACTTATATGATGGATTTTACTAGGAAGACCCACCATGTTATAAACTATATTACCGGGTCATTCATTTTAAGTTTCTTTTTATTTTATTTTAACATTTCGCGGCAAACCTCAACAACATTTGAACCAATGCAGCGTTCTACACTGTCTTGTCTTGATCTGTTTGTTGTGTCTTTGTGTTTCTGTCCATGTTATACTTCTTCAAAATGTTTTTAACAAACTTTAGGTGTAGCAATCATATTTTCTAGAAGTTATGAAATAGGAATTTAAAATATTTTAATCTTTCGTCCCCAAGGTGGTATAAAAGAAAATGGCGGGAGTTTTTTAATTACCTGAGAAAACGTGCACGTGATGCTGTACAGTGACCGCTCACTATAAAAACTACCTGTTTGCACCAGGCTAGTGCGAGTCGTTTTTAATAAGGACATTATTATCTATTTGTTTGTTTAAAAAATCACTTAAAAATTGGTGGACCAAATTGATATTGGTTGGTAGGTCTAAATTTGAGCTTTTTATCTTTCAAGCAGATTGAATAGGCAATGATGAATTACTATCGTATATGCGATGAATAGCAGACTGGTTTCTACAGGTTGAAACCGCAGACGCAGTACACAGAGAGTGAGATGGGTATTGTTCCCGTTGTGCTTTTCTTTAACTTTTTTAAATTATAAATTTACTTGAATTGTTAAATTATAGGCCCAGTGTCACACCGCTCAGTTATAAAGCAAAAAAAAAAGAAAGCATAACCACACATAAATAGAAATAGCAAGAACACTACATTAAATCTACAAAGCAGAAACTCTATTCGTCTCAGTTTCAGCAGAAGTACAGATATCTTGGACTGTATCAATTTCCTTTCGCAAATTGCAGATTGAAATAATCATTACCTTGATAGAGCAATCTCTGGTGCAGCAGAGTTCTCTCCCCATAAAAGTCTTGTAAAACTTAATACGTCAGATAAAACTGATCAAAGGCAAAGCATGGATAAAGAAATTATCCGTTTCTGTTCATCCTATTGCAGACAGATAACTATAGTTTGAGTATTATATTTTATTATTTCAAAATTGAAGATGGGTATAGTGAGGAAAGTTGAAATATTCTTGTTTCTTAAAATAGACTCCTTTTTCCTCTATATATATTGGAGCCAGGCAAAAAACGAGGGCCATCTAACCGAACATTTCTGAACGACCTAGGAACGTCAAATTTGGCATAAAATTGTAATTCTCCTTACTGATTGGAGTGGTAATATTATGTTTCACCAAAATAATGTTTTTCAATAGTTAAAAGCAAAAATGCGTTTTATTATTTTCTTAAGAGAAAAAGACGAATGTGCGAACTACTTCCTGTAAGCACATTTGGGCAGAGTTGGCAGGAATGAAACTGAAACTACACATACAATATAGGCGGCGCCAGATCTAAAACCTTCTGGAATAGATCTACATGGCCTGTAAAGCTCCGTTTATACACAGCGCGAACGCGCACGGTTTTCCGCCCTGAAATGGTTTAGTTATTTTATAGAGGAACCGTTCAAATAGAGAGCGAACGCGCACGGTTTTCCGCCCTGAAATGGTTTAGTTATTTTATAGAGGAACCGTTCATTCAAATAGAGTGCGAACGCGAACGCCAACAAATAATTGTTCGCTGTGGACTGCCGAGATTGCACCAAGAGCGAATTCCTCAGGACGCCGCGGCAGCTTTCTTGCTATCAAGTTGCATCAACAAATCAGCCAGCACCACCTCCCTTGCACCATTTCCGAAAATAGAAACTTGTAGGCATGGGTTTCCAAAGAAAAAGGTATGAAGAGTTAGTCTACTTTGCTTGTAGGGTAAAGTTATTTTCCCATCCTTGTCAATGTGTGTCTGCTCCAGTCTTTCCCACTCACGTATAAACATTGCAGGTCCAACATTAATTTGGTATAGGGAGAACACTCAAACTTTACTTACCTCAAACAAATGGCTAGTTGTTCTCTTGGGGTGATGGCCCTCTTCCAATTAGTATTTTGTTTGCATATGTAGTCTCGAATTAATTCCAAAATGTAGTCAAATCGCTCATCAGACATTCGAAAATATTGCTGGAATTTTACATGACGAAAATACAGTTCTTGGACGAGGTGGTGGTGCTCTCTATATTCACTTCTTCTCTGAAAAATTTCATGCACTGACACAGGCCTCTTTCTCTTTCTACGCGGTTTTGTGAATAGGTACAGAACTATAATCTCCTCCATATCTGACTCTGGCTGTGCTATGATTCCAATGTGACCAAATGACCAAATCTTAACCCTTAACGCCTCGAAAGCCGTCGACGGTTTTCCGCGTTCATGTTCGCGCTCTGTCTGAATGGCTAAACTGCTGAAAAGTCGCGGTCGCTTTATGGTGTAAGATCTAAGAAAATAATCTAAAAAAAAAGTTGCTTTAACGTGGATTCTAGATCTAGGGCCTGGGTATTTACGGCGGCTAGACTCAAATCAAAAGGTTATTACCTAGTTAATCTAAATTTTACTTTCAGGCTTAAAATAAGAATCCAAATCTCTTTGCCCATTTTTTTTTTAAACATTCATTATCATGTAGGTTTAAATAACTGCGCGGCTAAGAATTCCGGCAAGGCAGTGCACTTTTATGCACTTAATGTGAAATTCCCCAGCTTTCTAATAAGCGTTTAAAACGATCTAAAACAGATTGGAAAAGTAAACAATTAGTTGATTTCCTTTATTCCAAAAGGATTTAAGTTCTTTATCTAAATTTTGTGTTTAGAGTAAGAATTATCGAGATGTCTAGATTCTAGATAGAGATGGGTAGGTGGAGGCATATATATCTGGATCATGTAAGTAAAAGGATTGATATCAAGACCATTTATAAGCCTATCTAGAACAGACACGTACCCCAGCCCCGAAAAATTGAAGCGAGGGTCCCGTTTATAGAACGGGATTTTCAGCTTGTGTAAAGCATGAGTTCCAACATTCTTATCATGATCAAGTACATACTTCCTCAAAAGTCATATTTTAATCGTTTTATAACAACATTGCTTTGACTGTTTCATGCTATCCGCCCAATGTTGAAGTTTATGTAAGGATGCTTGGGACATGTATTGACATTAATATTTGCCAAGTGAAGACGGGAACTCCAGATCTCAAGATGGACACTCAACCCATTTCTGCCTCTGTCTGTCTATCTCTGTCTTTGTTTCTCTGTATTTGGCTCTGTCTGTCTGCCCTATGTATGTCTGTGTATTTCTCTCCCTCTCTGTCTCTCTCTCTCTATCTCTCTCTCTCTCTATCTATCTATCTATCTATCTATCTCTCTCTCTATCTATCTATCTATCTATCTATCTATCTATCTATCTATCTATCCATTTATCTATCTATCTCTATCTATCTCTCTCTCTTTTCTCTCTCTCTCTCTCTCTCTCTATCTATCTATCTATTTATCTATCTATCTCTATCTATCTCTCTCTCTTTTCTCTCTCTATCTCTCTCTATCTATCTATCTATCTATCTATCTATCTATCTATCTCGGCAGCAACAAACAGATGCAACCTTTGCACAGCAGAAAAATACTTCATTCTACACACAAAACCAAGCCTCAACAAAAGAAGGGAAATATTTTCATCGTGCCCCCACCGGAAAAAACATTTACTACAAAACTATCAGTGGCCCGGAAACGAAAATAAACAACAACACAAGGTCGGAACGGCAAGCGCAAACGAACACACCTCAGTCATACCCGAAGAGAGCGGAGGACCGGCGACAGCTTTGTCCTCCGCTTGAAACACAAGTGTAGTATGCATGGAAATTTAAGGTAAGATCTTCTATATTTATGTATTGCTCCCACAGTTGAGCACTCTCATCAATTATTCCACCTTATCTTCAAACTTTATCTATCTATCTATCTATCTATCTATCTATCTCTATCTATCTCTCTCTCTTTTCTCTCTCTCTCTCTCTCTTTTCTCTCTCTCTCTCTCTCTCTCTCTCTCTCTCTCTCTCTCTCTCTGACTCTTCTGGTTGTCTGTCTGTATCTCTTATTTACTCTCCATTTGACGATCTATTTATCTATCTATTCATATACATCAGTTATATCTTTCTCTCTCCCTGTGTCTCTTTGGATTGAAATAAATTAAGAAAGAAAGAATTTGTAAAAAAAAAATTATATCGGACCAACTGTTTTTGAAAGCATTTCCTTGCCCCCCTCATTTCCCCCCCTCCCCCCTGTTCTCCTATATGTGTATGTGTGTCTCTCTCTCCGAGACCAAAGATCTGGGCGGACCGGACCAGGCCGATTGGAAGATTGACCCGTCACACAGAGTGACGTCCCTGGGCACCACTTGGCACCGCAAGCCAGATAACGCCGATCTCATCCCAAACCGGTGAAACGTGTCCTTCCTGTTTGACCAGGGCACGCGCTCAGCAGCCCAGATTCAATTCTTTAACCGTTGCAAATTCAATTGGTCCGCTTGTAAATAAATTATTTTAACGCATTAGACTTTCAGGCCTTAAAGATCCATGGTGGCAAAACATGTCTTACAAAAAAAAAAAAAAAAAAAAAAAAAACGAGTATGATTCTTTGTAGAGGCCCACAAAAGTACATACACGAAACAAAACCTTAAAATCTTTTTTCTTCCTTTATATTCTTTTAAATGTTCGTCTCTAAATTACAGGATTTTTTTTTACAATTTTGGGAAATCGCTTGATGCTTTAAGTGCTTTCGTAAAAATTTCCGCAAAAAGGTGCTTACTAGTGCACTCCCCTTTCGGGGAATTGATAATTGTAATTTCTATTTTATCGTACATGATTAAGGTTGAAAAAAAAAGTCATAACTTTTTTATGAACAGATCTGTTTTTACCCAATAAGCTAACTACTTTTATTGTGAGAGGTAAAGCAAAGTCAATGAACATCATAAAAACAAACAAAACCTTTTTTTCCGCTTTTTTTTTTTTTTGTTGTTGTTGTTGTTGCATGTTACTATAGATACCTAGGATATATCAGTTAGAAGCTTGGTGTCTAATTCATATGGCAGTACTGTTACTGTTAGAGTTTGAAAATGCAGTCCAAAAGTCTTTCTTTTTTTAATTTGTTATTTTGGGCAACCTCACATTTAAGTCACAGGGACCTAATACATACATATATTTTAATTCATAAGAAATGATCTGTCGGAGGCGTTTATAAGAAGGCTAATAAAACAGACAAAATACCGCAGGAGATTTTTAAAACCGTTTTCTAATTCAAAGTGCTCGGATTTTCGTTGTTCGGCCGTTTGCGTAAAAGTTCTTCAGTTCTTCATATAAAAGGAATATTGCCAAATATCAGAAGGAATTATTTGTATCAAGTTTTTCCTATGTCATGGCTGACAATCAATGATCTTTTTATCTTTTGTTTGTTCAATTAACCATTTCTTTTCTTCCTTTCAACGATTTTATCCTTTTAACGAAAAGGAAATGAAGGAAATGATGAAATTATCTACAGGTGCTTTAAACAATCGAGAGACTAAGATCAACTTGATCACCACCGATCGAGAGAACTGAATGTCAGAGATGTTGCAGCTCTCTTCAAACTTCCTGGGATTGTATATATATATATATTGTGAATGTAGCTGTTGTGGCAACATGGTAAAAAAATCCATAGTAATGGTCACATGGTAGAACTTCAACCAACAAGTATGTTTGAAGAAATGATTAAAGCATCATTTTATAGCTCTATCTTGCCTGGCTGGAATGAGAAATACCAGAAGATCCAATTTGCGACAGGGATGTTTACAAATTTCCATTTTGAGTCAATGACTCTTTGACAATAACTGCGTAGCCATACCTAAAGCCAACCAAGCAGAACGGAAATGTAAGGTAATTGGATTCTGAAAAAATAGCTTGGCGGTTTATTCTGCTGAGTCGACATATTAAAACACCGGA
Source organism: Elysia crispata (assembly GCA_033675545.1). Lineage (NCBI taxonomy): Eukaryota > Metazoa > Mollusca > Gastropoda > Plakobranchidae > Elysia > Elysia crispata. Next base: position 170,419 of record JAWDGP010001738.1, on the reverse strand, counting down.
AAAACAATTTTTGTTCCTGGATCTCCTGTGCGCGCAATTAAAAAAAAAAAAATGGGGGCGGAAACTGATGTCATTCACAGAAAAACTGTTTTCAAGTAGATCAAAGAAAAGCAGTAGTGATTCGACCTTTTTTAATCATTCTGGTTGGCTTAGCATAATAATAATAATAATAATAATAATAATAATAATAATAATAATAATAATAATAATAATAATAATAATAATAATAATGATGATGATGATGACGATGATGATGATGATGATAATAATAAAAATAATAATAATAATTAGAAGAGGAATAGCAGTAGTAGTAGTAGTAGTAGTAGTAGTAGTAGTAGTAGTAGTAGTAGTAGTAGTAGTAGTAGTAGTAGTAGTAGTAGTAGTAGTAGTAGTAGTAGTAGTAGTAGTAGAGGAAGATAAAGAAAGTGTTGAAGAAAGAAAGATCCAGATGGAAACAGAAAGGAGATAAAGACAAAGAGAGAGTAGATAGATATATAAGGAGAGAGAGAGAGAGAGAGAGAGAGAGAGAGAGAGAGAGAGAGACAGACAGAGAGACAGACAAACAGACAGAGAGACAGACAGACAGACAGAGACAGACAGACAAACAGACAAACAGAAAGGTTCAAAATGTCCAAATCTTTATGCATGGACATGCTTAGAGTTCGCGGCCGGCGCTGTTTGATAATCTTGCCACACGTCGCCTCTCTTAAAAAAACCATCTCATCAATCTCTATTATCACACAGAAAACAGACAGACAAAATATCTCCTCGGACATGAACAGTGTGTTAAGAAAATACGAGTTTCTCAGAAATTTGGGCAAGAGAGAATGTTCTGCTCCCAACGTGGTGAGAAAATACGGCCTTAAGTGAAATGTAAATCGTAGCGTTGTTAGTTGTGGGAGTGCTTCTCCATTAACCAGGTACACAAAAAATACTATTAAATCAGAACAGCCAAAACACATGTAGGCATATAAACAGCTTTGACCCGCTCATGACATTTTGCTTTTTTATTTATTCCTGTTAAACCAAAGTGTATTTTAACCAAAGTTTAATGCAGCCCTTACAGTTTCGGTTTAACAGTTTCCACTCCGTTTAAACTTTTCTGAGGTGTTTTTTTATGAATATTCAAACAAATTAATTTTGCTTTTCTCATGGAACTAGATCCAGTTAGTTTTGCTCTTAACAAAAAAGCATGAGAAACATTTGAGGAATAGTTGGTGTGTCTATTTGTCTGTCTGCGTGTTTGTCTGTCTGTCTGTCTGTCTCTCTCTCTCTCTCTCTCTCTCTCTCTCTCTCTCTCTCTCTCTCTCTCTCTCTCTCTCTCTCTCTCTCTCTCTCTCTCTCTCTCTCTCTCTCTCTCTCTCTCTCTCTCTCTCTCCTTTTCATTCCTGTTTCTTTAATACCTCTTTTTCTTCTCTTTGTTTTTTATCTTTTCCCGTAACGTTTTACCCCTCTTACTATTTCTCAATTTCCAATTTTGGTAATTCAGGTTTCTATATTTTGTTTGTTTTTTTGGTTTTTTTTTAAACCTTTGCATGTGTTTTATTTGTATGCGGATCTGTGAAGATTTTATGTTTGTGTCGGATGAAGCTGTAAAATCGAAATCAATCAATTTTTTAAAAAATTCTTTGAGCTGCATTGCAACTTTATACTATTTTTTTTCATACATTTTGGTCTACCATGCTTGTCCTGGTTCATAAAGAGACTACAATGTCCTCAGATGACAGTCAGGGTGTACAAACTTCCGAGATAAAATATAGATCTTGTGATCTAGGAACCGTAACTGCTCCATAGTTTTGTCCTCGAATAAGAACTAAAGACAAGGGTGTACAAACTTCTGAGATAAAATATAGATCTTGTGTTCTAGGAACCGTAACTGCTCCATAGTTTTGTCCTCGAATAAGAACTTAAATACAAGAAAAAATGAAATCAAAGACTCACTGATCTTATCTGTCGTGAAACGAAGATGGAGACATCCAAAATAACACTCGTTTGCTTTCGTTTTCAAAACAAACATGTTACATTCGTTTAATCATCTGTCCGCTTCATTTTTGTTGTTGTTGATGTTGAGTTTGTTTTTCTGTTGTTTTTGTTTTCGTCTTTATTTTTCTGAAGGTTGTGCATGATTGTCACAAGCAGTTTTATTTTTCAAATAGCTTTCGTCCCCTCTAAAAATGAAACGCTTTAACTTGTGACAATAATGTTTAAATATCTTCAATCAGAGACATTCATCTCAATTTCTGAACAAATAAAAGGGTGTTTCTGAAATGATGACCAGACACATTGATTTCACGTCTTCTGTGATTGTAGAGTAAACAGCCGGGACGCAGTTCTGAGTGTTTGTCTGGAAATCTAACCATTCCATTTCCTTTGATTTGGTGCAAACATGCATTAAACACCCCCCTCCTTTTCCAAATAAATAAATAAAATAATCATTATAATAATAATAATAATAATAATAATAATAATAATAATAATAATAATAATAATAATAATAATAATAATAATAATAATAATAATAATGAATAAATATATAAGTTAAGAAACAAACCATTCTCAAAAAAAAAAAAAAATTAGAGAGGAAACTTTTCTTTCTTACAGGGTCGAAATATAAAAAAAGGGGGAAAACTTTAATCTTAAATTATAAGATTTAAAAAAAAAAATTTCAGGCAGAGAATAAATCATTTTCTCCTGCTAACATTTCAGGAAACCTGTATGAAGGGTGATCCATTAGGAGGCCCGAAATAATACACACTCAAGACAGATGAATGTGAAGCCCGGGAATTATTCTAACATGTGAGGTTCGTTCTGTGCAATGAATCAAGAACTTGTGGGGATCTAACATAGCATTTATCTGGTATATCTAAATCTGATGGTAGCCTATTGCATATCTGTCCGCTCATGAGTGCACATTTAAAACCGGTAAAATCCATTCTAAATTGTACACTTTGTTCAAGGATAAAACTTCGTCACCGTAAGATTTATTGGAATGTTAGTGCTATCACAGAATGATGCAGTTCAAATGCAAAATATGAAATTAAGCAGGAATCAACAAAAAAGCCTTTCGACAGGAAACAGAAGAACTATCAAAATTCTCCCAGAATTATCCTCCCCTTTCAGATGTCGGAAAGTGTTATGTTTAACTTCTACGTGAAGCTCAGACCAACAGACTCATCCAACAGCAGAGGCCATGGTAGACAGTAAGGAGTCAGGACTGAAGAAATTTATGGAACAAGAATAGTTATCTAATTTTGTAAAATTCAAATGTATCTATTGATCGTTTTTTACATTCCCTATGATGTAGGTCTAAATAAATACGCAAACAAGAAGTCACGCAAAGGAATGCATCTTTAAGCACTTTTGCAAGAAATTTTAGCCTTTAAAAGGAAACTTAAAAATAAATTTCGACTGTGCAGTATATCTTGATTTCCCATTTTGATAATTTACTGTACGAAAAGGCCTGTGAAAGATATACAGTCGAGCACGGATCCTCGAATTCATTGGGGAAGTTTTGTAATGTTCGAGGTGGCCGTGTACGAACATTCTATTTATAGCATTCGTGCTCTGAATATGTGTTTGGGAAAACTTTCGCGAATATTTTGAAGTACGGTACGTTAACAAAGCTTAGACGCTTCCTGTTTTCTCGGCTGCTTTTATAATTATAATTCGGAACGTTACTGAGATACCCGATTTTCCCTTCTTTTAGTATTTTAAAAAGCGGATTGAAGACAGATGCCTCCAATCAACCTGATCAGTCATTCTCAACTCGTTTATGAGAAATCTTGTTTCCAAACCCCAGCGCTTATCGGATCTCGAACTCTTGATGCTAGTTCTAGATCTAGACTCTAGTTCTACGTCCAGATCGGGGTCACACATTTCTTTTTAGCTAAGCGTAAATCCAGTTTAAAGTCGACGTTTAAAAACAAGGACTGTGCTCTTTCCCGAATAATCTTTCATCTAGGCAAAGCAAGGTCTAATCCCAGCAGAGGGCCTGACAACGGATTGAACCCGAAGCTCACTATTGCCAGTCCGACATTCTACTTTTTTACTGAGCTGTCTGGCGTCCGCACGGGAGAGAGAGAGAGAGAGAGAGAGAGAGAGAGAGAGAGAGAGAGAGAGAGAGAGAGAGAGAGAGAGAGAGAGAGAGAGAAGTGAAGTGGTGATATGCTGCTCCATACACAATATATTCTTATTGTGATATACTGCTTCATTTATCCATGCGGTGATATACTGCTTCATGACCCCGAGTCGTTATATACCGCTTCAGATACTTTTGTAGTGATATACTGCTCCGTTTACTCCTGTGGTGATATACTGCTCTATTTACTCTTGTGGTGATATACTGCTCCGTTTATTCTTGTGTTGATATACCGCTCCACTTACTCTTGTGGTTGATATACTGCTCCGTTTACGCTTGTGGTGATATACTGCTCCACATACTCTTCTGGTATATACTGCTTCATATACTCTTGTGGTAATAAATTGTTCCATAAACCCAAGTGGTGACATACTGCTTCATTGCACTATTGCAGTGATATACTGCTCCATAATCCCATGTGTTGAAATACTCCATATACCCTTGTGGTGATTTACTAATTCATGAACTGTTATGGTATATGTTGCTCCATGTACTCTTGTAGCTTCACACTTTTTCATGGAGGCGCCTTGCCCAAACTCATTTAAGATCTGAGCTCTCTTAAACAGTATTTTATCAGGTCTTCTTTTTCTAGCATCGACCGAGGCAGGCAGAAAGAAAGAGCCTATAAGTCACTTTAGCTGTGAAGGTGGTGGCTGCTTCGCTTAATCACAAATATTTGCTGATTTATGTGGAACCCAAAGTTTTAACAAATCAGATTTCTCCTTTATAATGGTTCACCGATCATTCTTATAATGTTCTATGTTCAACTTATGTCGGAGAAAAAATGGCAGTCACAAAACAACATAATAACATAAATAACATCAATAAAAAGAACAATAACAACTACCCTCGCATTAACAGCATCAGCAACAACAACAGCAGCAATAATAGGAACAAAATCAACATACGCGGTAAAGCTTAATGTATGTTCTTACTAATTGGTAATGTTTGTAGCAATAAAAAGAATTATTTCGCAATTGCACTGAAAGATTTAACCTAATATAGTATCTTGCTGAAATATTCCCCTCTATAGACATGAAATCACACAAAATTTTATTTATATCCAGCAGACATAATTATACACTAAAGATGATACAAGAAAAAACGCTGCATACATGTGAGATGAAAATGAGCTGAAGTTTATTACGTACGGCCATACCATGGTGTGTATATTTCTTCCTTTTCATGACACTGAAGTCCAGAATGAACTGTTCTACAATATACGACGAATTTTAAGTGTTTTACATCTTTACATTCATACAGAGATCAAACCTTACTCAAGTAATCTAAGTATGAAAAAGGTTTCGAAAGCTTTATCTTAATCATTGGTTTGTAGACTGTCCATATTATACATGTACTGATTTTAAAAATGCAAATGGGTCTCTTAACTTTTACGTGATAGGCTTATGTTTTCAGACCTTGAAAAAAGAAAAGAAATTAAATATAACATAACAAAACCTCGTAGTTTTATAATACTATGGATTTTAAAAGGTTATTAACTTAGTGTGGGTACATTTTATTTTAATTTATTTTGTAATCTAGTCGCTCACGTTCTAAATGAAAAAACTCATTATATTTCTGCACATACGCCTTATACAATGCCTTCGATTTCAAACTTTTTTTTGTCTTTTTACCTATTATGAGGAAATGTTTAAATACGAGAGAGTCGAAGTTCACTATGGTTTTGTTCTCAATCCGTACTAGCGAGATAAGGTATAAAATATAATTGTCCTCAATGCCACTATGAAAATGTTATTGAGTTTAACAGCTAGGTCTAGAAAAAGTTGTGGAGTAATGGAAACAAAAGTCTATTATTTATTCTCTCTCTCTCTCTCTCTCTCTCTCTCTCTCTCTCTCTCTCTCTCTCTCTCTCTCTCTCTCTCTCTCTCTCTCTCTCTCTCTCTCTCTCTCTCTCTCTCTCTCTCTCTCTCTCTCTCTCTCTCTCTCTCTCTCTCTTTCTCTCTCTCTCTCTCTCTCTCTCTTTCTCTCTCTCTCTCTCTCTCTCTCTTTCTCTCTCTCTCTCTCTCTTTCTCTCTCACTCACTCCATTTCTCTCTCTCTCGCTATCTCACGCCATCTTTTTCTCTCTTACACGCTCTCTCTCACTCTCTTTCTCTCTACATTTTCGTACCAAAATGTTATTATTTGCTCTGCAGTGAAATAACTGTCCTCGCTCTTCATAAACTAAACACTCAAGCGATATGAACATCAACCATCACAGCTATGATGAAATCTCTATGTTGAATGGATTTGCTGCGTCATTTCTGGTCACTTAAAGCACTTTATGCGAAGAAAACTCATAACGATAAAATATACAAAACCATAGAACAAAGTTCTCAGGACCCTCTTACAGATGCCAGTGTATCTAACACAAAGGATAAACTCTTTGAGGTCAGAAAGGATTGTCTAGAGCAGGAAAGGTAGAGGGTACGGGACAGTAAAATAAAAAAAAAAAGCATATGTGTGTAACGAAACTGTGAAACTGTTATCTGAAAATCAATATCCTCTGGAAATATTCATCTTTGAAACGAAGAATTCTGACATGACAATGAAAGAAAAACATTATGCTTTTATTTCTATGCTTTTCACGTAACAGATCAAAGATACACTATGTATGAGAGTATCAGTATTCAGTACTTTGCGCGCATGCGCAGCAAACATAACTGGTTAGAAATAGGTTGATAGAATGGTAGAAGAACCCTTTTCCGAGGTAATCTCATCACTGTTAAACATCCATATGAAACCACCGCTGTAAAGACCAGGGTTGGGGAGGACAAGCGCCAACATCAACAATCGATGACTAAGACGCTCGACGGAATCTTTCAGCGGAGAATCCATGCAGGTCCGCAGATGAGTGCGCTGTTACCCGACCACAAACAAAAGCAAGATATTCCATCCGTCGCAGACAAAATATGCGGTGTAATGATAACGAAACCTTCATTTAAAAGAACAAAGGACAAAAAAGAAAAAGAAGGAACAGCCTTTTTTTGTCAATTACTTCATGTAGCGACTTTACATAAAAAGTTACATTGACTAGAGAAACAGAAATGAAAGAAAAATACAAATGATCTGACGAAGATTTTTTTTTTCATGAGTAAGTCACAACATATGGTGAAAACATATATTTTTCATTTACAAAAGTCAAATAATTTCTCTTCAATGTGTTCAATAAAACCACGCAGTTTTATTTTTCCGTTCATTGCTGTACGGTCATGGATTCAGCTAATTGACATCAACATATCCAACATAAATCTGGACTGTGTTGGGTGAGCGGCCATCGAAACAACCAGTTGTTAAGAGGTTTATGAACAGGCAATCTACTGCGGAGCTCAAAGGTTTCGGCATATTAGACTTCTGTCATAGATCTATATTAAAACCATGAGAACGGCTATCCATCAAATCATAGAGCCAACATTGCACAGTTTTTAAGCCTCACATCCCCATACTTTTTCGAGCTAAAAATGTTGTCTGTGGTGTACATGTATTTACAATGTCTTTGATTGGGTGTAGCAATCACAAAGTCCACAATTATGTTCAAGGTGCATTTTAAACTTATCTCTTTTTCCACGTAATCCGGAAGTTCCGGTTGTTTGTACCCATCATGGCCGCACGCCCGTTAGGACCTTGACCTTTTGGCGCGACAGCCGTGGCTCCGCCTGGCGGTAAGGCATGAGAAGCCTCGCTGTAGAGCGCGGTGTTGGTGTTGGCGGCCTGTCTCTGGCGGAAACAGCAGCGGAAGGCGTCTGCGAAACTCTGTCTGAAGCGTCGGTTCATGAAGCAGTAGGTGATGGGGTGCACGCAGGAGGACATGTAGGACAGCAGCAAAATGGCTGACTTGAGCAGCGGGGTGAAGTGGTCCCGGGCGCTGAGGTAGTCCATCACTGTCCACGAGTTGAGGAGGAACAGCGGGGTCCAGCACACGAAGTACTCGAGAACCACCACACACAACATCTTGACCACTCGCTTCTTGTTCTTCAGGACCCGGGCTGAGTATGCCGGGTGCATCAGGGACTGCGTGCCACTGCTGTTGTTGTGGAGATGATGCTGATGATGACTGGTATTGCTGCCGCCGCTGCCGTTCCTTGTAGTATTTATGGTGTTAGACGACTCGGCGGAGGAGCTGCGCTTGATATGTGGAGTTAGATGGTGCTGTTGTCGCTGCAGCTGCTGTCGCCGGTCAAGCAGGGGAGACGAGCCGGCCTGTCGAGGTGTGCTGTAACCGTTTTGATGCTGTCGAGTGACCAGGCTGGACATGCTCACACTGAGACCGGTGCCGCTGGTGGCGCCAGATGTCGGCTGCAGACACACACTGTCCCGCACTTCCAGGCGAGTCGACTCGGTCTCTGTGGAAGGCAACCACGGGAACAAATATCGCAATGTTTGTAGGGTCTGATCAATAAAGCAAATTCAACCTGAAAATATTTCTTTTGTTTTTTCGGCATAATATAACGCTGGTTTTTCAATGATACTTGAACAGCATTAGCTGCAGTTTAAGAAAATGTGACCAAGATTTACAATGGTTTTTTTTATGGCTTTAAATGCGCTTTTTGTTTCAAAATCGTGGATTTACTCTGATGCTGAAAAACAGGATAAGGAAAAAAATGATTCACACCTTTTAATCTGCTAAAAATTTGCTCTAAAACATGGCAACGCTCTGAAGTTGATATGAGCACTAAGACAAAATCAGTCTCTTCACAACATTGTTTTGTTTGTTAGAGGTGTCCATTGACAAAGTTGTCTTTTTTTCCCGCCAATTTCAATGATAATGCAAGCTTGGCTAAAAAGTAAAATAAACAAAAGAGGAAGTGAAATGCGAAAGAACACACATGCTTTGCGCTTGCTTTCAATAGTTGTAAGATAGAAATATTTTTTCTGTCTTTGTGGGTTATGCCACCGAAATTCCTATAAAATGTAATATTAACTTTAAAAAATGGAATAAATGGAATAAGAAAGTTACATGTAAGAAAAGAAAAAAAAATGATGAAAATGAAAAGGATATCAAAAGTGGCAGCATGCCGAAATTAAGATCCTTAATATTAAAGAAACTGGTAAATTTCTAGCTTTGCAATTTAATAATAATAATAATAATAATAATAATAATAATAATAATAATAATAATAATAATAATAATAATAATAATAATAATAATAATAATAATAACAATAATAATAATAATAAAACAAGGTGAAACCCCATTCTACGAATGGAACCATTGTGTGAATTTGGCGGGATATGTGTGTTTATTAAATAGGCTTATAACTGGGTTTTTTTTAACCTAGAATCTAGATATCTCGGTAATTCTTATTTTAAACACAAAATCTGGATCTAGATCTTAAATCCTTTTGAAATTATGAGCCTAAATTTGAAATCTAGATCTAGATCGTAACCTTTTTATTTGAGTCTAGCTGCAATAAATATCTGGGCCCTAAAGTCCAAGCAACTTTTTTAGATTCCTTACTTAGATCTAACACCTTGACATCTAGATCTACTCCTGACGGTTTTAGAACAACACATTGTGTGTGTACATTCATTTTCATTCCTGCCATCTCTGCCCAGCTGTGCTTACAAAAAATAGTTCGCACTCTCACCTTTTTCTTTTAAGAAAATAATAATCACATTTTTTACTTTAGTTTTCCAAAAATATAAAATTTGGTGAAGAAAAAAAAATATTTTAAAACTCCAATGGTTAGGGCAATTTACAATTTTATGCAAAGTTTGACGTGTGTAGGGGGTCTAGAAATGCTCAGTTAGATGATCCTGCATTATTATTATTATTATTATTATTATTATTATTATTATTATTATTATTATTATTATTATTATTATTATTATTATTATTATTATTATTGTTGTTGTTGTTGTTGTTGTTGTTGTTGTTGTTGTTGTTGTTGTTGTTGTTGTTGTTGTTGTTGTTGTTGTTGTTGTTGTTGTAGTTGCAGTTGTCATAGTCCTGAACTAGCTTTGCGACACAATAGTAAATTTGGATTTACACAAGCTTTTAGTATAACCATTAATGTAAATGACGTAACATGAATTTCATATCCATTACACAACTGGACAATGGAGGCTAAAGATACTGACCGCTAAGCTAGCGGAAAATGTGGTGGAAGAGGAAGATAATTCTTACTTACTTTATCAGATATTCCACCATTTTGTGATTTGGGTTTCCATCAATCAACTTTGCGGTTTGATTATGATAAAAAGAAATTAGGCATGCACTTTGAAAAGTATTTGGACTTTAAAAAAAAGGTAAACAAGTGCAGTTTGAATTTAAATGAGATTGAAGACCAAGCAAAGTTTCATTGAAGCAAAGGTGGTGAACCATGCAAACTTGGTCTGTATCTCACGGACTGTAAAACAGCCGACAGATCTTGTTACATCTAGAGCAGTTCAAATCTGCTTGGAGCGCTGCATTCAGACAGATCTAGTGAGATCTAGATCAGATCAAATCTGTTTGGAGCGCTGCATTCAGACAGATCTAGTGAGATCTACATCAGATCAAATCTGTTTAGAGCGCTGCATTCAGACAGATCTAGTGAGATCTAGATCAGATCAAATCTGTTTGGAGCGCTGCATTCAGACAGATCTAGTGAGATCTAGATCAGATCAAATCTGTTTGGAGCGCTGCATTCAGACAGATCTAGTGAGATCTACATCAGATCAAATCTGTTTGGAGCGCTGCATTCAGACAGATCTAGTGAGATCTAGATCAGATCAAATCTGTTTGGAGCGCTCATTTAGACAGATCTAGTGAGATCTAGATCAGATCAAATCTGTTTGGAGCGCTCATTCAGACAGATCTAGTGAGATCTAGATCAGATCAAATCTGTTTGGAGCGCTACATTCAGACAGATCTAGTGAGATCTAGATCAGATCAAATCTGTTTGGACCGCTGCATTCAGACAGATCTAGTGAGATCTAGATCAGATCAAATCTGTTTGGAGCGCTGCATTCAGACAGATCTAGTGAGATCTAAATCAGATCAAATCTGTTTGGAGCGCTACATTCAGACAGATCTAGTGAGATCTGATCAGATCAAATCTGTTTGGAGCGCTGCATTCTAGTGAGATCTAGATCAGACCAACTCTGCCTTCCGATCTGAAAATATCTGAACGTGCGAGTGCAGGGAAGAAAGAAAGGCGCAACACAGAAAAGAGTTCATCAAATTCACAGGAAATGCAAGAGACCACCCAACACTCCATCCAGGCAAAGAGAACAGTTTGGGTTCGGCTGTAAGCCAGATAGCAATATTTGACAAGACAAACAGGGCTGTAGGAAGATTGATAGAGAGGATAATGCAAATACTAGAGAGAGTCTATCAGAGAATGGTGCTGACTAATGCTATATAGAAGGGCTTGGATAGTTACTATCCAGTGGGCTATAGCTACCTAGAAGAGCTTGGATATTTAACTATCCAGTGGATACACTTACCAACTGGTGAGATTAACAGCATATCCAGTAAGTCTGATTGGAGCGTTTGTGTAGGAGACAAGGACTGGTGTTAGTTCAGATATACAAGTCACGTGATACATTGATTAAGTCCTTGATGTGTACACACCATGTGAACCGCTCAGAGTGGTGGCTGAACATATTCCTTGTCTGTCACTGAGCTTTTTCAATGTTATCTAATCCCAACACATATTTTCATATGACGAGAATCTAAAAGGGTATGAATAGAGCCTAAATGGGAATAGTTTCGGGGGTTCGGACTTGCTTCACATCACAGACTATGTAACAATTTCTCATAAGAAATGTAAATAGGAAGAGACGGGAGAGACAGAAAGATATGAGAGGCACACAGACAGAGTGAGGGGCAGACAGGAAAAGTGGAACTAAAGAAGAAATATGCAAAAATGTGGTAAGAACGAAACAAATCTACAGTGAACGATACGTAAAGCATAAAGCTATGCAAATAATTATGAATTGGGCCGGGGGTAGTGTGAGTGTGCGTGTGTGGGGAGGGGGTAGAGGAGAGGACGAGGTAGTATAGTCGTGAGTATTTTAAGTGAATGAATAGAGAGGCTTGTGTTACTCATTGATTCCAGTGTGGACTCACGATTCCCAAGTCAATAATAATTCCAGTATTAACCAGGGCACTACTCACTGAGTGCTTCCTTGACAATGACCTTGAGTATCTTTAACTTTTCCGACCTGTGAATAGTTCTCTGTTGCTAACGAGAGAGGAGAAGAGTGCGCACACAGGAGAAAGCAGAGTGGCCTCTCGCTTACAAGCAGAACGTGTCAAGGATACCGAAGAGTTTAAAGTAACGACAACATTGCAAGAGCTGGAAGCTAAACTTCTGTGTTACCAACCTCGAGCTGCTTGGAAAAATAAATCAATATCAGCTACAGTCACCCAGAAGTAATTAATAAAAGTCGTGAAAATGCATTTGTTTGGGGTTATTGTTTTTTTTTTCCTTTTGATTATTACATTTTAACGTCCCAACCCTTGTCATTGTATTTAAACAAGATTTCTCAAATAGCTGGTTTTCTACTAATTCCTCAGTCTATTTTTATAATAGGTTGTATGTTACAAAAATTTGAAAAAGGAAAAAAAAAGCTAAAACCTAGACGGTCAGTACAAAATGTGTGCAAGTATTTCCTCTTTTGATCATATAGAGTTAAGAGAGATAATTCCGTTATCGGATGATTTAGTTGCCTGAAATCGTACCAACGCGAAAACTTTCAGTATCGTAAAAATAATGAATAAGCTGACAGGGAGGGAGTTTATTGCACATGTAAGCGACAAAACAGAAGAAATTATGTATTTTAAAAATGCTTACAGTATAAGTGATGTATCAATTGTGTAAAAATAGTTTGTTTACATCTTTAAACCAATTTTATATTCCATACCTTTCATTTTACAATGAATTAAGATATGGTGTCATTCTCATTCCTATAAAGAAATAACAAAGACCAACAGTGAACTTTGACCCACGATCTTGCACCACACCACGGCAGGATGAGCTTCTCTTGAAGTTGGTCAATCGATGTTGAAAGACTTCCTTGGATCATCCCATGCCAGTTCAACCCTAGTTTGTATAACTCACATAGCTAAACCCTTCTTTGCACCAAATTACATAAAAGACCGTCCAGCCTTATAGACTGTACTGTGCCTCTAGTAGTGGTCATTTGCTATATGTGCAGCAGCATGGTTGGTTTTTTGGTTCGACATCCACTTCATGCGATGAAACCGTTTACATTACTTGACCAACATAGATTAAAATGTTCAGTTGTACCTGATAGAGGACTGCCAGGGTCATTGTTGGAGATGGTCATGCCTGACCATAGCTCTTTGGCCACGTGACCATAGGAGAAGGCCATGAGGAAGAGTGGTATGACCAGGAGAACCAAGTCCAGCAAGACCATGTAGAGAGATTCCCACAGGTAGCTCGGCCAGATCTCTCTGCGTGTGACATGAGGAAAGAAATGAACAGAGATAGTGAGCACAACGATCTTGTGGTGTATATATTGAATTAGCTGAGAGGAAGCTCTTGGGCACATAAGTCTAGTGAAGGTTAGCGGGTCTGGGGAAAACAGAGCTTTTAATTCTACTTTATAAAAGACTTGGGGGAGATCGGGTTCCTTGATAAGCTCGTCCACAGCGATATGTTATATCATACCACATCAACGATTTTACAAAAAAAAAAAGTATGGCGTAGTTGCAGAGGTGTGATCTCAAGTTAATCCATAGATGTCAAACTAGTTGCAGGTCCAATTGTCGATTGCCATTATAAGAGCTAATTCAAGAAGAGTAAAAAGATAGCTCTCCACCTTGGATGCCTTGGTTCGAAGCCATCATAAGACTCCCTGCAAATTAATATTTTACTTTTTGAAATCAAATGGAATGCATAATTGTTTCATGAATTACCTTTACAAAATCTGCTCGAAAAACGAAAATGGAACTAAATTAAGTTTGGAGTCAATTAAAAATATAAATCTAAACATTAACACTAAAAATTTGCAGTTTTCTCGCGTGACAAATGTGATTTGGTGTCGAAAATAAAAGTATTCGACATATTAATTAAACTTGTAACAAAATGAAACGGAAAGATCTAGGGACAATTTTCAGATAGTGTTATGTGCTTTCCTATATTTTTTTAAAACTCGTTGCATTTAATGAAAAAATCAGCCTGTCATACTGGTACAATCAGAATTAAAGAACTACAAAATGAGGGAGAGTCGATGAGGAAAGGTGAGGGAGGAGGCGCTTAAGAGGGAAAAAGTGGAGAAAAGTAGAAAGTTGGAAAGAATAAAATGGAGGTGCAAAAGTCAGAAAGGCTGAGAAAGAGACACCAGAGGAGGAGCCAGAGGTGAAATAGAGGAACGGAAAACAGAGTTTCAGATTTGAACTGTTTGGATCCTGGTGTGGGAGGGCAGGCGTGCTACCTGCAGGCCTGCTTGCCGTTCTTGAGCTTGATGACTCTGTTGAAGACGGCGATGGGGATCATGATGCTCACGGAGCTCAGCCAGATGGCCTGGATGACGCGGTACGAGTGGGCCAAGGTCTGCCACCTCCTCGACTTGAGCGGCTGGCAGATGGCGTAGAACCGCTCCAGGGAGATGGCCACAAGAGTGCCGCAGCTCACGCCCACAGACACCGCTGCAGGAGCAAATAGGGACAATTATTGGACTTGAGAACGATAAGTTTGCATGCAGTATTTCATTGATGAAAAAAAAAGATTTTTTTATTATTGTACAGGCTGGGAGTCATTTAGTTGGTTTGTGCTTTCGCTATGAAAGCAGCAAATTGTTCTTTAAGTTTTTATGCACAGTTTTAGTTCCTTTTTTATGAGAACGTTCTAAATGCCTGTTATAAAGATCTTTTTTATTCATGTTTTTTCTATCTAATCTCACTTTTGGAGAGAGGCTGCTCCAGCTGCGACACTCAATTAACTTTGGTTTTTACTCAAATGTCTTTCTTGCTTGCATAAAAAAGAAGGAAATGAACTGAACAGCATTGAAAGAATGTAAAGCAAGACGAATCCAAATTTTCAATAAACAGGATGCCGTGCTGTTATCGATCGCTCCATAGGATGGAAACCGATTGAGAGCTGATGCTGATCCCAGGATATACATGGTATAGACAGAGTTTGTATAGATCTATAAGAGAAAGTTCTTTTATGCGCATTGAACCAGCAATATTACTTCTAGATTTGTCTGGTCTGATATTCATGGACTTAAAAAATATACTGAATTTATGAAGATATATGGAAATAGACGTCTGTGAGTATTTAGGGACTGCTATTTTTCTATTGACTCTTTCAACATTTTGTTTTCAGAGCAATGTCACGTTGTTTCCTGTCGGGATGTCAAAAGGTCAAGTTGAGTCCGTTAATCAGAGATGTGACTTTAGTCCAGGACTTTAACCTCAGCTTTCATTTTTCTGGCTGTTATCTAAAATGTCCATGTAGAAATCTGATGTCATATGCATCTTTAACTGGTAACTATGATGAAAGAGGAGAGATTTTGAAAAGTAAAGCCTTTTCTGGCTTTGCATTTTGTATTAAGCGCTCATTAGAGGTAATAAATTACAAGAGATCTAAACTTGTTTTCGTAAAATTGTAATCTTATTGGTCAAAATAAAATTAACTTCAAAATACTTCAAAAATTTTCTAACTCTGCCTCACTCCCTTACTTTTTTCTATTTGCTAAAGTATCCAAATAGAGCAATGTTTTTGCAAGATTTTTAAACTTTACAACTCCTATTAACTATGTTTTTGGGGAACTTTACGATCATCACTAAGTCCTCCATCATCCAACCATCAACATCGCAGTTATCATTATCATCATCATTACCATACGGCCTTTACCACCACTACCAATAACATCAGCAAACACAGCACCAACATCTATTCTGATGTTGCTGTTTCCATCCATCTTCTTGTTATAATTATTATTATCATTATTACAGTCATTGTATTTATTTCATTATCACTGCTATTATTGCTTTTATTATGATTGATATTATTCACATGAAGTTCGAGAGAGGTGAAGAGTGAGAGAGAGAGAGAGAGAGAGAGAGAGAGAGAGAGAGAGAGAGAGAGAGAGAGAGAGAGAGAGAGAGAGAGAGAGAGAGAGAGGGAGAGTGAGGCAGAGAGAGAGAGAGAGAGGGAGAGTGAGGCAGAGAGAGAGAGAGAGAGGGAGAGTGAGGCAGGGAGAGAAAGAGACAGTGAGAATGACAGAGAAAGAGACAGAAAAGGTAGAACGGGGGATGATTGAGTGAGTAAACAAGTTCTGGATCTGCAAGAGTGTACATCGGTGTTAAATTAGTAGTAAGAAAGGAAATGATTAAATGTGTATTGGTTCTGTTTTGTTTGTTGAACGGGCCGCACGAATGACACGCACCTCTTATGTTTTGTATAGTTAGCGAAGAACTATTAAGCGAATTGTCTTCTATGTCTAATATAATTGTTTTTTTCTTAGTTCATTTTCTTACTTAAGTTCTAGTTTAAGACTATTTTATATTTTTTTTACATTTTTAAAGTTAGCATGAATATTTATTTTACAAAACAAAATTTAAAACAACAAGAGTGAATATAGATATAAATAAGAATTAAAGAGAAGTAAAGAGAATTAAGAAAGAAGTATTGCTGTATTTTATCGTTTCAGCTTTATCCAACTGATGCATTAGTTCTACAACCTTCTTTCCCGAAACTGTTTTATAATTATTTAGAAACGACCTCAAATTTGTCCACTGAACTTTGAAAAACTATTAATAATAAAGTTAAAGCTTTGGTTAAGTTGACGTCAAGACGTTTGCTTTTTTAACAAGAATAATAGGGTCTATGAGAAATTCTTCAACCTCGACTGAAAATAGTGTATAGACACGGTAAAGCCACTTGTTTTATTCTTTCCTTAGCCAGCGACGAAAAAAAAAAGCAGTTGCGTGAACGAAACTGTTCCCAGTAGCAAGCAGCCAGACTTTCATGACAAATGCATGAAGACAGCCTGTTGATCCTGCACTGATCCACGCGATCCACACACTTTCTCCGGTTTCGGATCAAAGCTTCTCCGATTCAGCTTCGTCCTCACTTAATTACGTTTACAGATGACCATAAAATTGTTGAGCTTGGCTTTCCACTATTTTCTGTTCTCTTACCTGAGTTTAGATTCTAGGAATAAGCTTTTTAGAGCTTGCTATTGGTTTGGTTGGCAATGATAATCCTCTGATGAAACCTCAGAACGAAAAGGGAATATATAGCTGTGGTTTCTGTGCCAGAAAAGTCCGACTTTGTATATAAAAATAAACTTTAGAGTTGAAGAAGAAAAGAGTAGATTCTGTGAGTGACCAGTCTCACCGTTATGTGAGCAGCTGACTTTAAGAATGTGGTAAGCTTTGAGGCCTCTCGCTCACTGACAACAAATAAACTAAGATGAGAAGACTGTGGTTTCTCCTGCTTTAATTTCAGCCTGTCTCTTTTTTATTTAGTTTTATCTTTGTTTTGTTTTCACCTTTTGAAGAATGGTAGCAACCGCACGGTTATAATTTACGAGTTTGATGTGTGTGAGTTGGTACAAAGAGAGAAAGGTTTCTCAAACATGGCTTTTGTTTCTAATACTGTTTCAAAGTGAAGTAATTTGAGAGATTCAAAGCCACATTGATGTGAGCATCATTTTTCTCGTATTCAATAAAGTAAATGAGACTTGATCAAAAGTGTGGATACCACGCTAACGGCAATGGTAAGGAAGAAGCGGACAGATTTAACTATAATAAAATAATGGTTTATCGCAGGCTGAGTTTGCTTATTGACAGCGTGGACAATTGGGAACATACAAGACTTTCAGATCGAGTGAAGAGAATAAACACAGGTATGGTCTCCGCGCATGCGGACTTGGGTGAGCGGATATGGGATTCAGGGAATTCTGGTTGAGCAGAGCCAAAACATAACTATCTGAGGATAGAATAGCTGGCATAAAAAAACTTTTATAATCATTATTTAAATACTCTTGAAAAGGACAGTGCAGTCTTTTTACCTGGCTTGATTTTCAATCCGCATGACACATAGTTAGACACAGATTTAAATCACAAACATCAGCACAAAAAGAAATGGTGTTCAGAACTAGGGAGGAAAGACTCAGAGACTAGGAATAGTACGGCGATGGGAAAATTACAAAGATCAGAAATGGGATCAAGAGAGGGAAATATTAAGAACTGCAAAACTTTGTTTGGTAGATGTGTTGCCAAGACCAGTGAACAGCGAAAACAAACTTTCCCTTGTTTTAAGTCAAAGCAGCATTTCGATTAATATGAAAGTCACAAACAAAAGTCGCCATGATAACTATAAGTATAAAAAAAAGAAAATCATCCTGATTTTTCCCGTTCAAAGCGTTTAGTAAACTGGAAAAAAAATCGTTGTTGATAATAGGGAATGAAAAGCTCTTGGAGTTAGCACCAGTAATTTGTACCGACACTGGGAATCTCCGGTTGTGTATCGTATCGTATCGGCCCTTATTATCCGGCGGAGTTCGTGATTGGCAGGGAAATAAAAACCTTCTTACGGATAATTAATTGGCTCTATGAGTTTCTTTCTTTGCTTGAATGTGATATTCTTCCTTTGGAGCCTTTCCTTTACACGGATCTAAATGGTGCGGTTGGTGGACCCTCGAATACAAATTAGATAGTTCAAAGATGAATCTTAACACGGACTATCTCTTGGAGAAGCTGGTCACATATTACCAGACCTATCCTTTGTTTAACAAGAGCGCCATCTTTGTGGCTGTAGAGGTCACGGAGGGTTTGCGTCCAATCGTTGTTCCAGGTTTTCGGAAAGCCGCGGGGGTCGGCCATAAAGAGTTCTGGTTCAGAAACAACATTTTTTTTTAAATATTGTGACTTGGGTAAAAAAAAATTGGACTTTAATTTTTTTTCTGGAACGCTACTTGGCAGTGTGCATCTGATGGTGACCACACATTGGTCGACCCTGTATAGCTTCTGCTCTGTAGTGGATTTAATTTTCCGCTTGAAAGATCACTTGATCGTGGAAGACTCTCTCTCTCTCTCTCTCTCTCTCTCTCTCTCTCTCTCTCTCTCTCTCTCTCTCTCTCTCTCTCTCTCTCTCTCTCTCTCTCTCTCTCTCTCTCTCTCTCTCTCTCTCTCTCTCTCTCTCTTTCTTTCTTTCTGTTACTCTCTGTCAAAAACATATCGGTAGCAATACTCTCGAACTGTCTCATCTTTTCCACTTGTTTACTAAGATCAACAGATCTGCTTAAACTCGTTTTATTTTCTTCATCCTTTTCTTCGTTATGTAAACCATCATATGGAGCAGGATCTAACTTCTCTGTCCGCAAGTCGGAAATGGTAGAAAAAATTTGGGAAAATCCTTACCGTAATTAAATTCAGTAGTGGTTTAATTAATGTCTCAATTCACAAAATGTAATTGAAAGTAGAGCCTAATGTCTCAGGATTGGATCCAAGGTTCTCAGGTTCTTACAATTACAACGAAGCACAGCATTAGAAATGGTTCAGCCCAAATCCTTAATAAAAGCTGACTTGCAAACTTTGTCTTCTTTTGGAAACAGTAATGTTTTCCTGAAAAATCCACAGATGATTTGACTTTCAATATGAAGGTGCTATTTTTCTTTGTCTTCTTTGTTGTTGTTGTTGTTGTTGTTGTCGTTGTTGTTTTGTTTGGTCGTTGTTGCAAATATTAACAAAGTATACGAAATTTCACTTCGGAACATTAAATGTGATAATTTTTTTTTTTAATAATAGAAATCAGGTTTGAAGTTTCAATCGATATTCTTGTCCATTCTTGCGCGAGAGTCGGCATTTCCTTGACAGACTAGAAATTGGTAAACTAGGCATAAACCTTAGATTATTAAAGAAAATGCTTTCCTGTATTTATATTAGCTTTAAGATTATTTTTTTTTCATCTGCAAATATTAGTGTCTGGATTACTGGAAAAATGACGGTAAAAAGTTTCGGCTAAATTTCAGTTTGCTGCAGTTGTTGTCCTTTGTGTCTAAAGAGCTAAAGTCATAACAGCCATCATTTCTCCAGTGAGTGTCTCTGAGAAATAGATTAGATGGCAGAGCCACGTAGTCTGGTATGGACTTGAACAATAAACAGAGGATGGGTTGTCGTTCAAGGTCATCACAAGATTCCACGATTATTCTCAGGCTCTCGAGAGAATAAGAAGAATTTGAAGATGGTGATTATGTTTTTAAACGGTGTCACAACTCAATTGGGTTATTGGACGAAACACACAAACGAGAAGTGACAGGAGCGGTTAGGGTATATTTTCAAATGATGATTTGGAGACGACAGTCTCCAGCCAGGCTTCTCTGGTGATTTATTTCACGAAGCAAAGATCGGACAGTTGGGTTTAAGTTTCGCTAGAAATGGGTTTGTAATACTACACGGTAATAGGATGGATCTAAAGGAAGCCTTTTTAAAACGAAGGTATAATATTCATAATGTGAATGACTTTGCTATGTATTGTGTGTTAAAGATGATGATATAAAATAGCTTGAACACGGGATAGGAAGTTTTCCTATTGGATGACAGGTCCTTGAACACAATGGTCTAACACACTCTTTTATGATCAACCTTCACTGTTACCCACTGGAGAAAATTAGTTGAAGCATTTATCAGTGGGCTTATGTTGTGATTTTAAGCTCAAACCAGGGTTGTTAACGCCACTATTTTCAGGTACTCAATAAAGCAAACGACATTGATAGATGGTGGCAAGCGTTAATGAGAGTAGAGAGACACTAGTAATGTTATAGTGATCCAGACTGACCACCAGGCTGACAGGCATGCAGAAATAACAATAAATGATTTAATCTAAGGCAGGAAGGGAACTGGCGGATATGTTCTATCAATACAGCTCTAGCTTGAGTTTAAGATCTTAAAACCAAATCTTTCTTGTTCATCATGTAAAGTATATAAATATTTATATATATATATATATATATATATATATATATGTGTGTGTGTGTGTGTGTGTGTGTGTGTGCCTGTGTGTGTGTTTTGGTTTTTTTTTCAGTGAAAGTAACCAAGTTGGGAAATAGAATTAGAGCATCTGTTCCAGACATCATTGAAGCCTGGAAATATATAATAAGAGTTTGAAAAAATTGCACATTCTATTTGTTCATTCATTCATTCATTTGATTAACCCGTTTCCAGGCTCGTTTTGCCCGTGAACTGATCACTCGCTATGCAGGGAATGGCTAGAGGGATTATGAGACCCCTAACTTATCTACTCTTCAAAACTTGATGGTCAGCTTTTGCTGGACAGTTACCACCAGGTCCTCACCGCTTAATCTCAAGAGGTCGCAAATCAAG
This sequence comes from Elysia crispata, assembly GCA_033675545.1. Taxonomy (NCBI): domain Eukaryota; kingdom Metazoa; phylum Mollusca; class Gastropoda; family Plakobranchidae; genus Elysia; species Elysia crispata. The sequence goes on along the minus strand of JAWDGP010001738.1, from coordinate 148,992 downwards.
GAAGTCTTTTCCATAGCTAGATCTGCACTTGGATCACTTCTCTGGAAGATTTTACTGACTCTCTTGACATTCCATGTGTCCAGATGTTCAGGTTAACACTGTCTATCACAGACTGGCCGCTGATGGGTGTTGTGAAACCTGAGTCGCAGAGCGGTCCATTTACTGGCCAGCCAGGCCTCCCAGTGTATACCCAGACCATAAAAATCTCCAGCCAGGATCAAAGGTGTGCAGTCTTAAAATATCTGTGTAGATTCTTGCTCATTATAATGGACGAATGCTGGAATAAACACAGACATGCATCTAAACACTAAGGAAAGTTCATATCGCTATGGGTGATATCAGTATGATCTGTCTCTTATTATCTCTTTTAAAATTCGCATTTTTAAATATCTCTTAATCTTTAAATTCCTTTCCATATTCCAAGCAATTTTTTTTGCCGTTTCCTGACATACGCGGTAGTACCAGGCACACAGAAAATACATTGGACGATGAGTGTTGTTATAGAGCTGTTATAGAGCTGTTATAGAGCTGTTATAGAGCTGTTATAGAGCTGTTATAGAGCTGTTACAGAGCTGCTATAGAGCTGTTATAGAGCTGTTATAGAGCTGTTACAGAAATGTTAGAGAGCTGTTAGAGAGCTGTTATAGAGCCGTTATAGAGCTGTTAGAGAGCTGTTAGAGAGCTGTTAGAGAGATATTAGAGAGCTGTTATAGAGCTGTTACAGAGCTGTTATAGAGCTGTAATAGAGCTGTTATAGAGCTGTTACAGAGCTGTTAGAGAGCTGTTATAGAGATATTAGAGAGCTGTTATAGAGCTGTTATAGAGCTGTTAGAGAGCTGTTAGAGAGCTATTAGAGAGCTGTTATAGAGCTGTTATAGAGCATGCATGAGGGCACCACAAGAGATAAACAAAATTGCGGTGTCTTTTTTTTTTTTTTTTCATTTTTGACGTTTTTTTTCTTTCGTTCAGTTTTATTTCCAAAAATTTAATTTAGACTATATGAGGTATTGCAACTTTTCCACTTGAAATTCCAACAGAATGCAGCGCTGATGTTTAGTACTGACTGCTAACCGATAATCTAAAAAGTATTTCTTTTTTGCTAGTTGCATTGTGGTAGAAAATTCCAAACTTTATGGATGAAAGTATTTTCTTTTTTAGATTGTTTGCTCATTCTTTTTGTTGACAAATGAAAATTCAAGATAAAGTTATCTTGGGCTACTTTTGAGCATCAGCGGCAAATCCTAAAGTCTAAAATTCGATGGTATGCAGTCTGAACAACATAAAAAAGTGAAAACAAAGCAAACAGCAACATTAGAAACGAAAAAAAAAACAAAAAAAAAAAAACCAGTCCCTGTGATGCATCCCAGAGGTGCCATAACAACAACTGGGTGAACCCATCATGGCGGATTAGCGTATCCGGTAAGGTTAATGGTCATTTCCTGTATGCAAAGAGCTCATTTACGAGATGATCCGAGGCAATTGATTCTTTTGCTTTTTTTAGATGAAAGATCTTCAGAATAACAACTACGCACGTTTTTAGTGACTGAATCGTGTTTTTCTCATTTCTTAAACGTAAGTTTTAATCAGGAACCATTCTTTTCTTATAACAATCTACTATAATGGTCATTCCTTGATTCAACGCAACGCTTAATTTACTTAAGAACAATGTCTAGACGAGTTCAAACAGGAAGATTGTTTCAACAATTATTATAACCTCGACATTAATTAAAGAAAATGTTAAAGCATCTTTTGGAGAGAAACTCATGAAAGCCGGAAACATTTTGCGCGTGCGCTCTCTGAAAGGCTCTGGTGGGAACTTAGAGGACGCTAAACAATTTACACGGATAATACTTTAGCCAGTGTCATTGTTTTTTTTCCAGCCTCTTGTCATTCGTTCTACTGCTATTTTAGATTAATCTGTGCCGAAACAAAACTTTTGTGGCATTGTTAAAAGGGTTATTTAGTTTCTGACCCAATTGTATGTCTCAGTGGTGAGAGGAAATGGTATTTCGCAGATGGTTTGAAACGAAGAGAATGGTGAAGGAAAAATGTCACTTAGGGATAAAACAGGAGTCACAGAAGGAGAGAGAACACTTGATGTGGAGGCGAGTGCAGCAGCTGGGAGGGAGGGGTCGCCCTTTACCTGAGCCTGGCCATGTTGCAAGAACTTCCATCACCGACACAGACAGGCTGACTGACGGGCTTTCATCTCAACACTTTCTAGTTTCTGATTCTCTGAAGGGTCTTGCTCGGGCTTGTATCGGTTTGCTGAAGTTACTGGTTAGAAATTGTTTGGACCCCGCATCATCACGGGTTTATGAGATCTTGACCTAGTTTTGTTGTTTATGCACGCAAGATCTGGGCGCATTAGACCAGCTCGAACGATCTAATGGATGTTAAACTGATTACACTTAGTCGCTGAATAAATATCCCAGGGGTATTTTCGTCTTTAATTGGGTCGGTGACACTTATCTCATATCAAATGAAGGCTCACTCTCTGTTTAATATTATTAGTTATTATTCTCCTAAACTGTGGTTTGTTTGATTTCGGCCTAAGCCTTTTTTATGGTCATTAATATCAGCTAATAGAGTGTTTTACAAATGTTCAGAACTTTCTATATTCACTCTTGTTTTTTTTTTCTAGGACACGCCAAAGGTCGAATGTTATGGTTCTAACTTTAAACAAACCCGATGTGCATCAAAGCCAGCTTCCTTTATCTGGCCCCCATCATCCTGTGAGGGGCAGCTTTCAGCTGTTGTTTTTGACTTGTCCGTGAAGCTGTGCGGACTAATTGCAGCGGCAGCGGGGATGCCAGCCGGTTAATTGGGTGTGAAGGAGCAGATAAGCTGCAAGAGAGGAAAGAGGGAATCTCTTGAGATCTGCTGTAAAGTGGTACATTGATGATAGGCCGGTCAGGATACAACCTTCTGTCTGCACTGAGGCAGACGAGGAGAAGAGAAAGTGTAAATGGCCTTTGTAGCCATCGTTTCTTGTAATAGAAATAGCTAGCACCTCATTCAAGCCTTGCACGAAATAAGCATTAGAAACACAGCTTTACTATCTCTCATGGTCACTTACTTGACCTTGTCTCTAAATGTCATCATACTTATTTCTTCCGAAAGTGAGTAATTTCGTGTTGATAAGTTAGAAAAAAAAATAAAACTATAACACCTGATGTCCTTTTTGAAGGACTCAATCTAAACCGACAATTTGACTTTGAAGTAGACTTATTTCCCTTCACATTCGTGATTACAGGTCAGAACAGAATTTATGATCTCCAAAAGTTTCTTATAGGTCAATAGTGAGCTTTACACTTGCCTAACATAATGCGAAAACATTTTTATTTCTCTGCGAAACTAGATTAAGATTTTCTGTTAGGCAAATACGGCAAATTGTAACAGAAATAGGAAATCTCTGGACATTTGGCTCCTTAGGCACTTAGCAAAAAATGATTGCAGGAAATATTAAAATACCAGAGTGGTAAATGCATCATGAAATAAAAGTTTTGGAACAACCGTTAAATCTCTCTTAACAAGCATGTGAAGATCTAGATCTAGATCAGGAAAGTAATACAGAAGCAATTAAAATCGACGATCATTCACAATAGAGTACTTGGATAATCAAGTATTTCCCAAATCACTTTATTAACTATCAGACTGGTTAAAGTGAAGGTCAAGGACGGTGTCGCTTTAGAATAAGATGAGACAAGAGAGGCACAGGCAATGTGTAAGCTCTTTTGTTGGGAGGCGGGGATCAAGTCATCCGTAAGGGTTGGATAATAACTAATTACAAATTATTTTGACAACCTTGGTTAATCTTCAAAGTTTCTACAAATTTGATCCATTTCCCATCGTGATATTCAGAGAAAAATTTATCAAAGTTTAGATCTTGTTCAGTTTTGGCAAATAGCGAATACGACTCCGATGTCAGCAAACTGTGATATATAATCATGCCTCTTTTTAATTATGAGATACGACCAAGAGTCCGGATACTTTGAGATACGATCCTCGTGCTAGAAATCTTAAAGATACAACATGGCCGTTACCAAAATGTCGGCACTGCTCCTTATGTCAATGGCTTTAGAAAACGATTGTCATATTGGCATTCTAAGATCTAAAAGGAAAGAGGCACACAATTTATAATTACGGGACCAAAAAAAGTAAAAAAACTATTATCAATTCAACATATAAACGTTTCACTTTGAAAGCTTCGTCAGTATTCTAGCGTATTTCCCTCAGGACCTAGACGACTTTTCAGAATGTTTTGCAAAAGCTCTTCTAAGAAATAGACCGCTATTAATTTCTAGATTATAAGGTCAACTGTATATCATTACATTCTGTGCATCCCAGCCATGATTTTCTATTAACAAGATTGGAATCCCCTGTTTACAGAGGATTAGAGTTGAAAACCTTACCAATCTATCAACAAATAGGTCAATCGGTTGATTTGTTTGTTTTTTGTTGTTGTTTTTTACATTCATTGCTCCAGCTCCATCTCCCCCTCTCAACCCTCTCTTATTGCTCCAGTTATTACGACTTTATTTGATGATTTCGACGTGCTTGGAAACTCAACTCAGCCATTCTCTCTCATATTGTGACATCGTTTTTCTCCTTTGACATCGCCGTTTATTTCATCTCATTTGCGTATCTAAGTCAGCCTCTATCAACAAGTTCCTTAATCTTCTAACGCCAGGCAATATCATTAGGCACGGGTGGTCAAACTGCTAAGCCAGGTGGTCAGTCCAGGCTCTCTGATTGGTCAGTTAGTCAGCCGGAAAAAGTGGAGAGATTTGTCTCCACTCGATTTGATCTCAGGAGAGTCTGGGTCCAGCCCGACGGGTCACTCTCTCGACAGACGACCAGATCCTGGGGTGACACGGTACTAATGCCAGGTCCTCTCAGTACTTTATCATAGATTCTTACTGAGATGTTTTAAGATTTCTACTTTGTCTGTCTGTCTGTCTGTTTGTCTTTCTCTCTCTCTCTCTCTCTCTCTCTCTCTCTCTCTCTCTCTCTCTCTCTCTCTCTCTCTCTCTCTCTCTCTCTCTCTCTCTCTCCCCATCATCTTTCGATCCTTTTCTATCTACATGCACATATTTTTTTTTATCTCTTCCTCAATTATCATAAGGGACGACTTTTTTTTATTGGATGTACCAATCTTGGTCACCATTTAGGCCGATTTCCTAGCAAAATAATCAGATCTACGGTATGTTGTGTCTTAGTTTATTATTTACAAGACGACAGCGATAGATTCAGTTTCCGGCGACACGACTACAATGTTCATTAATTTATTTTTTTTTTAAAAGTAATTCCTGGTCAGGTGGTAGTTGAGACTTGTGTTCAGTCTTTTGAGAAGGATACCAATCTGGTATCTGCTCTAGTTTATCCATTATATTCAGACCAGATCTAGACTAGAATCAGATTGAACACACTGTGAGGTGTGAAAGTATCTCTACATGGCGTGTGAGCAAAACGAATACTAATCCAGGGGAGTTAAGTTCAGGTTATCTAACCTGTATTATGTACCTGAACAAAAAAAAAAGTTTAAAAAAAATGAGCTAATGCTCGTGGAATGAGGAGAGAGATAGAAGTTGTATATGTATCATGCATATCTAATATATAAAGTATTTTTTCACGAAGCACATAAATCATGACGTGTAATTTTAGGGATGTTGCTGGCGGTGTGAGGTAAAACAGTAACATTGAACTCTAAATATGTGAACAAATAACTACTGCCTCTTTTATTCCATATAAAACTTAAATACTTTTGAAACTGCTAAAGCGCATTCAAATTATTGTTTTTACCACCAAGTTTTCCATGCATTCGCTTGCGAAAAAAATGGAAATCTTTTGTCCCCCAAGGATAACAAACGATTGTCCTAAGCTGGTCTCTGATTGGCTGATCCTGCCCTGGTGAGTGCCGGAGTCAGCTGACTAGTTCACTGGCATGATCGCCCCTGGCACCTGCGGGAATCTCCGAAGAGTAAACCGTCTTCCGTGGGACTCAGCGCTGGAATTTGGCTAACGACAGGCCAGGGCCGTGTCAAAAATGTTTTCTCTGGTGATAACTTAACTTCTCATTAAGTAGCTCTTGATACCTGGCTTCACTGCCGAGATTAGAGAGAAAGATAGATAGATAGATAGATAGATAGATAGATAGATAGATAGATAGATAGATTAATAGAAGGAGATATAGATAGATAGGTTAATAGATAGATCAATAGTCAGGTAAGCAGATAGATAGATGTTTAGGTAGATGTATAGATAGATAGGCACCTAGATAGATAGATAGATCTAAGGTAGACAAAAAGATAGATAGATAGATAGATAGATAGATAGATAGATAGATAGATAGATAGATAGATAGATAGATAGATAGACAAATAGATAGATAGATAGATGAGAGAGGGAGAAAGAAAGAGACATAGTTCAGTTGTATGGATAGATGCATGGATGGTTATACATATGTTTATCCTTATGATTTCAACCAAAGTCTCTCTCTAAGGTTCATTCATATTCAGTTTTTGTTATTAAACAAAGAAGTTATGTTGAAAATAATTAATCTTAGTTCAAAAAGAAATCTGACGAACCGATGACTCATCTGCTTCCCAGCTATACCAAGGCTACCTTGGTCGAAAAGTGTAGAAAACGATTTTCAAAATAGAGGCAGTGCTGAAAGCCAAAAAGGAACCAATTTTATGACCCAGACAGTGAAAATAATATTTATTTATTTTTACAATTTTCAAGTTTCGGCCCACTTCTTTTCGATGGCTAAAAACTTTTTTTTTTTTTTTTTGGCGCATTAAGTAAATATCTGCTCTTCTGAAGAGACAACGCTTAGAACTCGTTCAAGATCGAGTGTAACATACCTATTGATCTCATGGCAGGAGCTCTATCACACGACCCAGGCGCTCCATCACAGAGATAGAATCAATGTAGAGCTACAACGCTATATTTTCTCCGTGTCAGAGTTTTCAATTATTAATCGGTTGATTGATTGACTGATTGACTGACCGATTGACTGATTGACCTTTGGACAGACTGTCTGACCAACTGACTGACTGATTGAGCGATGAGAGTAAGAGGGCATTCAGACTGATGACCTCAGCCTCAATGTTTTCTGGCAAGGCCGGAACGGCAACTCGCAAAAGAAGAGAAGAAAATGATCCCTCGACTTAAAATATGAAGCAAACTGTTAAAAAGTTGAAGCAGAATTACTCTTAACTCATGGAAAGTTTTAATATTTTGTCCAATATTGCCATGACGTCTTGACATTTCACTGTTCAAAACTGTTTCGTTAACTCGGCGGTCGCTGACTCTAAACGTTATGAAAAAAATAAAAGACGACCGAGAGTTGAATAAGGCTTTTTGTGCATTGTTTGTCAGGTTTGGGGTGAAATATAGAAAGCAGAATCAAGAGTCGACTTGTTTACCAGACGGGAATCAATTTTGTGGTTATTAAGTTCTTGCACAGCTGCCAGGTCTTGCGTGCAGCTTGTGGCACTGTCCGAGCGGCACCCCAGGAGGGCCTGGGAGAGCGACTTAAGGTGGTTGGCAGATAGCGGTTTTATACAAAGTCTTATCTCACTCAGGCTGGAGCAATGGGAGTAGTGAACAAAAATAATCTCGATATCATGGTAGCATGTCTAAGTTATTGTATGGCTCCTAAGTTTTTCTAAGATTCTAGTAGGGGGTTAAGCGCGAAAAAAAAAAAACAAAGAAAAAAATAGAGAAGGTAAATGAAAATTCGTGTTTTGTTTTTCATAATGTGAAAATCACCTTTATAAGGAGCGTGCAAGAGGTCGAGGAAAGGAAGAAGATATCGAATTACCAATTCACTAACAATTTGATCCTCTTAAAGATTGAGACTTGCAACTCTTCTCCCGTTAAAGATTTCAACATGCGCAGTAAGATCATCAGTTTGAGTATCATTTCACGAGTTCCGCCTTCCTCCTTGGAGGTTGTGTGATTTACAGAGAATCTATAACCTTATATTGTTTTGGACAGGTTTTACTGAACAAGAACTGAAAGAATATGGAGGTTTAGAACTCATAACTCTGACCATATCTGGGTGGTCGCTGTTTCATCCGGCCACATTATTCTCTCTCTCTCTGTTGATTTAGATCGAGGGACCAGTTATAAAGACTGTCTTTTCTAACTCTATAGCTTACCCTGACCAGATTCAATAGCTTTTTTTAAAAATCTTGTGGCGATAACAATATAATCCTAGCAAGAACCACGATTAAAGCGAACTGTTTTAGAACTGAGACACGTCCATCACGGGAGTGAGACGGCGAGATAACAGCTAAATCAAATCATTGCCGTCGACAAATCCAACAGGGAAATGGTTATCTGCCTTTGATGGCGTCACGTCCAACTGACCGCGGAGGATAGAATTCTACCTTTACCACTTGTATTCTATGTGGATTGCTTAATGTTAGAAATGGTTATTATTTATTTCACTCAACAAGATGTTTTTCACGACAGTTCATGATTACATCAACTAATATATCGTAGTGCCTATGTTTAACCATTTAGTTTGAATACACTCGATTCTCACAATGTTTAGAATTAGTGTCTACGATAATATGGTCCAATTAATCATCTTTTTTTATCTAGTTTTGCTTTCAGTACATAACAGGCAATTGGATGGGGTTTTTTTTTCTAGTTAATGTCTCAAACACTGCAACAACCGAAAACCAATTATGTCAGCTGATCTTGATGTAAAGAGAGCAATATATTGTAAGAAACTTCCTTCAGTGAAATTTTCCTGGCTTTGGCTACGTGACGTAACCTATAGCAACTTGTCTAAACCCATAACGGCGGGTCATCGCGATGTAGATGGAGGTCTATTATTGCTGAGAATAATTACAATCAGTGGAGAGGACAAAGCTTCAAAACATGAACACCATCCTTCATCCTATCAATCCATCGATTTTTTGGGACTCTTAAGACAGCAGAGGTATGCAATAGTAGCTCTCTCCCCTTTTCCCTGGGCATTTCTTTTGTTAAATGCACAGTTTTGCTTGTTTTGTCTAAAGTAGGTTTTATTTGCAGATGTGTACGTATATGTTAGGAATCTTATATATTACGAATAAGACACCTTTTGAAAACTGCTGGTTCTTGAAAGAAGTGAGGGAGATTTGCGTAGGTTTTCTTCAACTCATAAGAAATGTGTCCAAACAATTTTATCTTAATAGTCACCAACTTTAATTTTGATTATATCCACGTCTGGCAGCCAACAGACACGGATTCATAACAGAAAATGTTTTTATTGCATGGGTTCAATATTTCGACATTTTGTCGCCTGTCAGGGCACGTCACAGCGCGTGATTATGTGAATTATGAACAGTTCTACAACCCAGACAAAAACTATACTAGATGCTGTGTAGTGGCTGGGTCAAAGGCTATGGCTGTATAAAATAACTGACTGGATCTGTAAAAATGGCGCTACAGCCATATCGAATATCGAACACAAGCGGCGGTTCGCAGTGTTTGCCCTACAGTTTTCAGTCAATGCGATTGGAGCTGAGTATTGCGATAGGTTTAATTCTGTGTTTAACAATTCACTTCCTGCAATTCTCCCCGTCTGTGGAGTATGCCGCAATCGGCAAAATTCTAGAGCTTTGTTGATCCGAGATCCTGGAGGTCTGTGGGTCTAGATCTATGTTGTGTGAAAACTGCGAGATTTATCTGTTATTCGAGGCGTCGTCACGTCCGAGCTCCCTACAGTTTTCCTAAGGGACTGCTGGAGTACAGTAAATGCCGCACGTGCATGCTCTGTATTAACGGAATACAGAGAAGATGGAGGTCTCCGTATAATTATCCTAGAGCGACTAAGAGAACGGTGAAAAATCTGTGACTAAGTTGAGAAGGTAAGGTTGGCGCTTAAATGTGCAAATGTTCGCTCTTAGCGATTCTGTTTCTTACTCTATTGAAGTCAGCATGTAGATCGCTGCTCCTGAGTCATCTATTTTTGTAGATGCGGATGGCTCATTGGCTAAGTGCCTGGTCTTGTCTCGGCACGGCGATGGATGCCGAATCGAGGTGCAGGTTCGATCCCTGGTCATTAAATCTGTTCTTGTGTTTCCACTTTGTCGGCCTCGAGCTAGATCCAGGTTTGTGGTTGATTTTTCCATACTATTTATTTATTTATTTATTTATTCATTTCCAATCACCTGCATCTTTTAAATCCTTAGATCTAGCTCCACCTGTCATAGCTTCAGTCGTTATTTAACTGCCTTTGTTCTACAAGCTATTATATAAACATTGGGTCGATTACCTTCAATTGTCTCAGCTGATTGTTTCTAACACGTCACGTGATCATCCGTCAGGTACACGGATGAAGATTAAACTCCGCCAATCACTGAGATTGGATCAGTAATTACAAGTCAACGCGGAGTTTGTGTAGGTCACATCTCACCCCCCCCCCCCCCCCAAATCCTCACCCACAACGAGCAGTGTCTTCCTAACCTCAGGTCATGATACTCAAAAATAAATATTCCCATATGGAGACTCAAAAAGTACAAAATGTTTTATATATAATAAAGCTCATAAACAATATATAAAGACAGTCTGTCCCGAAAATGTTCGAATGTCTTGCGTGTGGGTGAACTTTTACGAAATTGATACAGAAAATAATATTAGTGAGGTTGGTGTTACCTTTGTTTCGAATGCGATTTCAAAGTTCTCATTCTTGATTTCGTTATTTAGTTTGAGAAACAGCTTTATTACTTTTATTGAAACGCCTTTATACTGTGAAAAAATACTGACCATGCTACAAAAAAGTAAGTTAAACTTGTGTCACATCTGTTCTGCTCTGCTCTGCCCAATAGTATATGACAAGAGATGACGAGCTGATTGTTTGAGGAGCCCGGTGTGGAGAATACGGTTATCAATCAACCAATGTACCGAAGACTTATTATTTTTAGGTCACTACCCGAGAGACACACGGGGCAGTTTGTCATAACTGCCTGATGTTCTCCTAGCGATTAAGGTCATTCATTTCATTATAGTTATTATACCTATGTTGAGAAATAAGGTGGGGGGGTGGGGGAGGGTGTGTGTAGGGGGTGGAAGGAGGGTGATGACTGATGTTTACAGGCTGAAAATATTTTACATTATGCCAAAAAAAAAATTAGTTAGAGTTTCTATTTTCTCCTTTTTCAAAAGCACACAAAATGCAGCAATACAATTATTCTGTATTTGATATGATCTAAATATAAGTCGCTAAAGAGATAGTTACAGAATGATAGAGATACGTAGATAACGAGATAGTTACATAGATAGATAGATAGACAAAAGGGTAGACAGAAAAGATGCAGACAGTCAAACAAGGAGAATAACTCAGTGACTTTCTACAGGCAGAAACAGAGTCAAACATAGAGAAAAGCAAGCCATATATATATATACAGAGAGATAGAGAGAGAGAGAGAGAGAGAGAGAGAGAGAGAGAGAGAGAGAGAGAGAGAGAGAGAAATAGAGGCACAGAGGGAGAGAAGAAACAGAAAGAGAAAATTAGATAAAGAAAAAGAGGTAGACAGATAGATAGACAGAAAGAGGAGTGTCAAGAAGTCTGGAGATTATTTAATTTGAGTGAAGAGAAATAACTTCACACTGGTGGAGATTCATGGGAAAAGGACAGAATGGAATTGCGGTCGTGTGTTTGATTTTAAACAAAATCAGAAGAAGCAATATTTACCCTGAGTTAGACCGAGAAAGAAAAGTCTCCTTTTAGATCAAGGTGAGAACTGCAGTTAAAACATTCCCTGTTCTAAAAATACAAATATCTTAAAATCGAAGCCAAAAGTGACTCGATTAGCCCGTTTGAGACTCTCTGTACAGAATTTGATTTTTCCGAACAAGGGACCAGAAATTTCTATTTCTTCACTGTGGGTCTTGTCTTTGGGCACAGATAATTGTCTATAGGTTAATGGCAACAGGGCGTAACGAAATATAATTGCTGGTTGTGATTTAATCACGAGATTATATAATTATATTAATTAGTAAAAGCTCCTGCTGCTTTATTATGTTTTCGCGTGTTCAAGACCAATGATGACTGGTTTGAAACAAGACTGCACAGGGATACAGATCTTTCGTGATGATTAGAGAAACCGTGAAGGGATAAAGATGGAGCAAGAAATAGAGCGGAAATGGAGAGAGAAAGTGAGAGAGAGAGAGAGAGAGAGAGAGAGAGAGAGAGAGAGAGAGAGAGAGAGAGAGAGAGAGACGGAAAGACAGATAGGTATATAGAAAGACATAAAAGTGGAGGTAGATAGTCACTTAGTCCGAAGGAAAAGAAAGAGGACAAAAAGACTATAACGGGTGCCAAGCGAAGAAAAAATGATACATGGCGAAAGTTGTAAGCCAGTTTAACAAATGGAAAAGAGGATCAACTAGAAAAAAAAAGAGGTGACTAGAGAGACAGGAAACTGCAGACTGGGTTTTCTTTCTTTGAGGAAGAAAACTATCAATTTCAAAAGGCATCGTATTGTCAGCGAACGAACCAACTTTTCGTGACCTTTGCCTTTCCCCAGCAGTCCCCCCTCCCCCTTAAAAAAAAAAAAAAACGGGGGGCATTGTTTACAAAAAAAAATTTATTGAGTGGATTTTTTCGCTATTATTAATTTTTTTTTCTTTAAGATGAAGTGAATTTCCTATTGAATTTATTTTTCCTGTTATCATATCGAAGCCTTGATTGTTACTGCGGTTTAGCACGCAAGTAAAACAAGTTTTTCGTTCTTTCTTTAATATAAAGTTAATTTCAAATAAAGATAAATCAAGAAGATTCATCAACACGTACACTGAGAGAGAGAGAGAGAGAGAGAGAGAGAGAGAGAGAGAGAGAGAGAGAGAGAGAGACAGAGAGAGACAGAGACAGATACAGAAACAGAGACAGAGACAGAGGCAGAGGCAGATAGGCACACAGAAATAAAAGTATAAGATAATACAAGACCTGTTGCTCTGTGGATTCTGTAACAGTGTCAGGCCACATTACTGTTTTCTTCCAACTATTTTGCCTACCAGAGTAGACTGACGTTACAGCTAGAAATGTTTATGTTTGGAATGTCGACTCACTACCTCTGTGTTGTCAGACCAGCACTTGTGCTAAACCTACTGAGCTATCTCGCGCTCTTGATTACTTTATTTAAAAATGGTCATAATTTGAAAAAAAAAATTACTTGAATTTAATCATATTGTGGTTCAGGGTTAGAACGCTAGACTTGCTGTAAGCGGGTACCAGGTTCAATCTTTGGTTTGATCAGTCTGGTGGCGTAGATGCAACCCATAGAAACAGCTTTATTTCTTGTCCTTTAAAGGCAAATAAGCAAGGTAAATAACTAGAAATAGATGTATCTAAATCTAGACCTTGAATCTTAATCTTTTATTTCAAATCCAAACATTAGTTTGATTAACGAATGTGGATTTAAATGCAGTTTTTGTCTAACATTTACATCTAGATTATAATTTTCCTTTATATCTAAATCTGGATATCTAGGCCTCTGATATCTAAATTAGACCTGAAGTCTGAACAGATCGTATGCTCAGTAATCTAAATATAGCAGCCAGAGATTAAAACTCTTGAGTAAAGTTTGTAAGAGCATTATGATCACCGTGACGTCTCTTACATACAGCAGATGCACAGAACCAGTGAACACGCCTTCCCGTTTTTGTTTTTGTTTTTAAAATTTTGTGTTCGATGAATGACAACGAAAACAATAATTTATTGTTATGGCTTTGTCTTTAGTAAAACTTTCTAGAATTTCAATTTCATGGGTCCATCTCAACCTTATGATGTAAAATTAAAAGCTTTGGATTCCAAAGAGGACGCCTGGATTTTGCGTTGAGCCGACTTCTACTATAATGTAAATTTATCGCTCAGAGCGGTGGGGACACATCGAATTAGCTCACCCACTGTACATTGATCCCAGAGATTTCATGTAGTAGTTTCAAGCAATCCCGTCTGGGACAGGGCACAGCCCTCTGTATCCAGTAGGCCAGGGGCAGGGGTGGTCAGGCGAGCGTACAAGGTGTGACCCCAATCTTATCCACCGACAATGGCTTTTTTACTAAAACTTAAAGAAACTCTGGATCCCTTAGGAGTTTGATTAAATGAAAGTAAGGGAAGTAATAAGTCTGACAGAGACAGAAACCCCCTCGCGCGCGTACAGCAACCAGCAGCAGCCAGAGTTACACTCTTTAACAAGAAGACTACTACCATCACCAATAACAACAGACAACTTGAAGAGAAAGCTGCTGCTGTTATTTTTGTTGTTGTGGTTGTTGTTCGTGTCGTTGTTTTCTTAATTTTTTTTAATCAAAGCTTATTGTCCAAAATGCTCACTCTCTTGTGTCTTGCAAATTGTTTTTTTCGATGGAGCAGATTTAATTTGAAATCTCATTAGTTTTTGTATGACAGAGACAGGGCAATGATTTTTAAAGGACCAAAATTTTGTAATTTTATTGGAGTTTTTATATCTCTCTTTTGATCTCAGTAAGAAAAGGGTTAACAGCTTCGGGAAGAGTTTCAAGTGTTGACAATACCGTATCGACTGATTACAGAATACTTTCCTATCATGAGGAAAATAATGAAGAAGCTTTGATAATCGTACATATAAACTGATTACAGTCTTAAAAAAAATTATTTTCTAAGCATGTTTAATAGAGTAATAAACGAATTTCCAACACTGTGAAAATGCTTAAGTACAGCCGAACGAACGAAATAGGTGGAGGAAAATCGAATTTATCTGAATCGCTCCGAGGAAAACGAATGAATTTTCTTTTCGGAACAAATACATACTTATTGTTGTGTAAAGTTCGAATTTCAAAAAGATATCAAATATATTTGCGCGCTTCACATTTGGGGTCAAGACAGGCATCAGCACTGCAGGTTTATGTGACCGCTGCCTGAGAGGTCTAGAACTCTATAGATACTTAGAATAGCACAATCCTGCTATTTTTTTGTTCTAGGATATAGAGAGAAAACGCCGACATTTTCTTAGTGTACTAATTTTAATTATAATTTAGTTTTCACTGCGATTCAAGACCTTTCGTGTGATATGTTCTACTCTCTCTCTCTCTCTCTCTCTCTCTCTCTCTCTCTCTCTCTCTCTCTCTCTCTCTCTCTCTCTCTCTCTCTCTCTCTCTCTCTCTCTCTCTCTTGGCTATCGAAGAAATATCTACGGATGGTCTAAAGATTCTCAAAGTAACTTCTCCAAAACAGGCTGCAGGATTCCAAAATTAGAACCCACATTCCTCCCGTCAGAAGAAGAAATTGAAGCGATTAAATTGTCTTTGTGTCTAGAAGCAGGCCTGGGGCAAGGTGGGTCGACTGGCACCAGATGGGCTTGTTCCTCCATTAGTCTATACCTATAATCTTCTTCTTCTTCTTCTTCTTCTTCTTCTTCTTCTTCTTCTTCTTCTTCTTCTTCTTCTTCTTCTTCTTCTTCTTCTTCTTCTTCTTCTTCTTCTTCTTCTTCTTCTTCTTCTTCTTCTTCTTCTTCTTTATCAGCTGAGCCTTTCTTGTAATAATCTTAGATTCGATTCATCAGAGATTTTACGTTGCATTGCAATAAAAGCGGATTTAGTAGAAATATTGGGATGAGAGGATTAAAAATACGCGTGTGTGTGAGTAACTGTAGATATAAGAAACTGGCAGAGAAAAAGGGAAACACATGTTGTAAAAGATTTCCTCGTTGATTGTTTGGTTGATTGATGGATTGTTTGGTTGGTTGGTTGATTGATTGATTGATTGTTTGATTGATTGATTGGTTGGTTGGTTGGTTGGGTGGTTGGTTGGTCGATTGAATGGTTGTTTCATATAACCTGACCTTCGTCAACTTTTAAAACACTTTAAAACATACACAAAGGCGCTTCTTGTGACCAAACCCGTCAACTGGGAAGGTTCCATCAGATCCGAGGTGAGACCTCTTTTCTACCGCCAGTTTAGTGGAAACAGGAAGCTAACGTGTCCAGGCCTGTTAGAGCTCGCTGCGCGATGATTAGACTGAGTGAAAGTGACACTGGTCATGCAAGGGGACCTCATCATTTTCTTGGCCCCCACTGATCTATCGATTCGTGGCCTGAAGCCTGCGGTTTCTAATTGGACGGCCTTTAACTGGTGACCATGCCGGGTTAACGACACCCGAGAGACTCCCGCTCACTGGCCTGTTATCCGCAGGACTTGGAGTGAGTGAAGCAGCGTGCGGACTGGGATGGGCCTGTATCTTTAACGAGGTCCTATCAGGCCACAACAAGCGGAGGCACGTCGTTAAAGAAAGTCACAAAAGAGTAATCAGAAAGTCAGAGGTTGAATACGGCTGTTGGGATTGACCAGGCCGTCAATGAAAGTATTGTCGGTCAGGATTTAATATCTTTGTATTTTACTACAAATGTCGTGGGATACTTGTTTGGTTCTTATTGGCCTGGATATTCTAACTTTATGTATGCGACGCGACTCAACGAAATGAGAATAGATTGAGATTCTGGAGGTAGACGGGAGGTACTGTTAGATCTTTGTTATTCCAAAGAGTATGCGTCAAGAGAAATCATCCCAAAAATTCTAGTTAATTATGTTAAAAGAACCCGGAGCTTGAAACTGGTGCCTGCGACAAGACTAGAAATCCTTCAACCAACAGGAAGCAGTCGGTGTGACGGGAGCCAACGCAGCCAATAATAGTAGCTTTATTTTTTTCGATTATACTCCGAATCGAAATTAGAAATGTAGACGATTTCCCACCATACTCTCCCTCCTTTTCCTTCTTTTACACACGCATCCCCTGAGTGTTACAATTATAATTTAAATGCCTTTAACTACCATTTAAATTTCTCTCGTCTTGCCTTCATTTTTTGTTTGTTTTACGTGCACATTGCTTCTTCTTGTGAAGTTTCTGAGAGACTAAAGGGGTCTTAGACAATATTACTTTGAGCCACAACATTACGAGCTCCGTGCGAGGAAGGAGATGGGCGGAAGGAGCAGCAGTTACCCAGAACCAACGACTTGTTACCATCAATGGTAATAACACAAGTTGCTCGAGCGTACAGCAAGATAAGCTGTCGGTTCAAACGTTTTTTTCTTCTCTTTGTCTTTTATTTTTTCTTTTTTTTAGATCCACACGTAACAACAGTGGGCCATTCTCTCTTCTTCTCTTCAGTGACTTTCTAACTGCGCATGGTTACCGTTACTTCCTGTTTCCCAACTTCCGGCGGAAAGAAGGCGTCTTTGATCAAGCTCTCCAGCGCTGCCTTGCTCAGTTACCCACTGACAAGTCCACTGACTTCAACCAATATCATTCAACTTTGAAGCGGTTTCGATACAGGAAATTTCATTCTCAGACGCTCAGACATTGAAGGGAATCTTTATATTTTAGGAACGTAGGAGGAGTGTTATTTCTAAATATACACTTCTTTCTAAGCTTGTGAACTTTACACGTTCACTGTGTAGGACGTTGTGATTTGATGCCACTCACAGATTCAACCAGCTGTCACTATTTTTAGAAGATTCATGGTTATTTTTGTGACTTGAAAATCTTTTTTTTCCCCAAAAAAAATCGTGTTTTTATTTTTCGTCAAACGAAGCCTGCACTCGCGTATTCCTAAACGTATGAAAAGTTCGTTGCATGAATCATTTCTGCACTAAAACCTTGAAAAAAAACGATAACATAGAACCAGCCGTACGTTCTGTTTCCAAAAGTATAATTTATGTTTTAGTTTTTAAGTTATAATTGAACTGAATGAGCCAGCCTATAACAAACGCCAGGATTTTGCAGGTCTTAAAAATCTTTTGAAAGAAGAACAGATTGAACAAAAAAAAAATTAATGCACATAATTTACATGCAACACTGCACACTGGGAGATACAGACGATCAGAGACTTACCTTGAGCGTATCTGATAAGGACGCAGAGTACGGGGCCGAAGATGAACTCTTCCATGAGCATCGGGATCAGGGTGAAGGGCATGCAGAACACCGCCAGAAGTAGGTCACTCACGGCCAGATTGATCAGGTACATGTTCGTGATGGTCCGCATCTTCTTGTGCCGGACTAGAGTAAGGATGACCAGTCCGTTGCCGACCACAGACAGCAGAAAGATCAGCCCGTAGGGCAGGATTATTATGTTGCTGACGTCACTGTTATGGGCGCGCCGAATGTTGACACACATGCGGACATACTGCGCACGCGTGACGTTCTCTATCCCAGTCTGGGTGTAGCGTGTGGTGGCGTTGGTCGTGTTGAACATGGTGTCACACACGCTGTGATCCATGGTGCTGGTGTGTCGCTGGGGAGATCTCCTCTAACACGCCCTTTCCGAACTTTCACGGCAATGTTGGGAAGGTGGGAGAAAAGTTCTCCTGGAGCCTCTCTTGGGTGTTGCTGATTTAGGCAGAAACTTTCCCCTGACCTCTAAAATGTTGATAAGGTGGGGTGAGATTTTCTTCCGGATTTCTTTGATTGTTGGTGAATTCTTTACGGACCCTAACCAGAATGTACGGGAGACGGGGAGAGATATTCTCTGGGGTGTTGCTGATTTAGAGAGAAATATTCCCCTGGACACTAGGATGTTGATAAGATGGGGTGATATTTTCTCAATTGGATGTCGTAGATGCAATTAAGAGGAAACTTTCCCGGAACCTCACTGAACTGGTGAACGCAAGTGATTGGAGTTGTGCTCTCAGCAATATATCGGATGTCGATCTACCACACTGTCATGAGACCAAATAGGTCTCTATTGTTGCTCTAGACCGAGAGAAAAGAGAAATGCGACTAGGATGCTTGCAACAAATATACACAATCTCTTGAAACATCGCACAGCAAAATATTTAAGTACGTTAAGTGACTTAACCTCAGTGACCTTCCGTGCAAATAGTAAAAAAATATAATGTCACGATTTCTAGGTTACTTTTGCCATTTATTTCGGTCATATTTATAATGTTACTCTATTTTGAAGTGTCGATTTTAGACGCCGATTCTACGAAAAAAACATAAAATTCAATAGGTAAAACACTGTTAACTCCAAGGCTCAGTTTGATTTGTTGTCCAATTAGTGTGGAAGTTGTGTAACCGTCTCGAGTGCTCTTGTGTTGGTCCAAATTCTGATCATGAATAACATTATGGACATGACTATTCTGCATCAAGATCAGGAAGTTCAATTACAATAAATTTTCGTGTGAGTGGGGCTTGAAATGGCTGTTTCTTTCAGAAGGTCAACGCAGAATTATAGATTCTAACCTTACAATAGTTACAACCACTTCACAGGATCTGCCAGTATGTGACTAGGTCGTCTCTTAACCTCATTTTCTTGGTGCGGCAATCGGTGAATTTTGATTATAAAAGAAAATATTGACTCTTTTAATGCTTTACAGTTGAATAGCTTAAAACATCATCCAATCGACATTACTCAAATGTCACTTAAACCAATTGAACCACTCTTGACATAAAATCGATGTTCAGAGAACTGTGGCGTTTTGATCTCGACTCACTCTGAACTCGAAGCCCTTGTGTTCTCCTGCACTAATTTCTGTTGAGAGCGGATGTGGTCGGCGTTAATAGACGGGATCTCCTTGCCGCTGCGTGGCGTGGCGTACGTTACACATGGCAGCAAGCTGCTCTACAGTGGTCCCTTTGTGTTGCTCTCTTCTAGATTGCGTTCGTTTCCGTCTGGCGGGGCTAGAACTATTTTGAGCAAAGTTCAAATGGTGGTGGAAACACCAAAGATGACAACTTGTGATCCAAACAAGGCCTCTGTCTCTGTCTCCGTCTCGGCAGACCCTTTACCTGATTTCTCGAGCCACCTGAAATAAATCATTGACTTAACATTAGGATTATCATAGCATTTTTATTGCATAGAGATTGGAAAAGCGAAAATAATGACGTTTTGCATGTTATTGAAATTGTCTTTTGAAAGAATCTTCTTATGAACGGTCTGGCTGAGAAAAGTGCATCTGACAAGGTAAGTCTAACCCTGAACCTTGTTTTTAAAGGAATTTTCATTGTTCTACTGCTCTGTTGAGTCAAAATAGGCCACAGAAACGGGACAAGTAAAAATACAAAGTGATGAAACGCGATTTTGCGTTATTCCTTAATTATTTTTTTTTAATCTTTTACTGTTTACTCTTCACAGAAAAAAAAGTAAAAGCTGTGAAAGTTTAGGGAGAGAAAGAGAGAGAGGGAGGGAGAGAAAGAGAGAGAGAGAGAGTTATAAAAATCATGGGGACTCTTGGTGTTACGTCGAATCTGTAAAAAACGCATCAAAAACTTAGGACTAACTCAGCAGTATCAGTGAGAAGAGATGTGTGCTTAGTTTTTACGATCTCTATCTGCTACATCTGCAGCTAAAAAAAAAAATTCTGAAGTGGCTCTGAAAAATGTTTACACGTTGTAAGTATGAACACTCAGTCATGTATTGATTTATTAAACATCTTGCTTGCTTTGAAGATGCCTGACAGGTTTTCTTCTATATTAAACAACTTTAAACTTTACTCACTCAATCACCGTGAGCCTCAGAGGTGATCGATCTATACCGTAGGGCGTCTTAATACTGGAAAGGGCAGTGAAAGTTGAAGACGATGCGGTAACTTTTTCCCCTAACAGTGATAATCATTCAAAAAAGTAAACCTTACTTTCCCATAAAGTATATTACATGCTATTGATAGCGTGCTAGATAGTTGGCTGAGCATCGTGCTCAATGGTGTAAAACGATTACTTAAATCTATTTTTTTTAATTGAAGACAGTGCATGTCATGATGTCAACAAATTTGAGTCAGAGGTGCTGATGTTGAATTTGTCTGGTGACGACATGTTAACTATGCAGTAATATCTTTTCATCAGGAACTGAAAACAGAATTTTAAAACATGTGTTATTGCTACTATCTCGTGTCCACACACAACACCCCCCTCCCCCGCGCTTCTTTTCCTCCTGAAATAAGAAATTAAAAAGCAAAATCTGCCATAAATCATATGATGCTTTATTCATTGGTGTGTGATTAGTTTGTACCTGTAAAAAATATTTCTTTACTTAATGCTGTCTGTAGTTATCCTTTTGATCCTCATTTGCCTGTTTTTTTTATATATATATACATACCTATAGAAGTAAGATAGAAATGGAAAGAGACAAATAGACAGACAGAGACAGAGACAGAGAGAAAGAGAGATGGAGAGAGACAGATAGAGACAGAGAGATAGAGAGAGAGAGGCAAGAGAGAGAGAGAGATCATTGGAACAGAAAAAAAAAAAATACGTTCAAGCCAGATGACTATCGCCTTGAATCATGGTAAGTGAACCCTCGCGTCAAGTAGAATATTGTCTTACAACAGGCATCGCTTGAAACAGCTGAGTTTGACCTGGGCCCGAGGAACTGTGGCAGAATCAAGGCAGTGACCTGGGGGAAACCACGTGACCACAGACTGCAACTCATCACCAATTTATGAAACTCCAATCTCTTTTTTTTTCCCTCTCTTTATGAACGTTCCTCACTCAGCCAATAAAAGTCGTTCGA